>BSBK01005461.1:2887500-3205000 GCA_027943335.1 Chamaecyparis obtusa
CATATGTTAGTGTTTCGTGACATAGTGAACTATCATTATTAGTCTTCCTAGATTTTGCATTTATGAAACATGACATGGGAGGTGTGTATACATGCTTGGACACATGGGATGCATTGGAGGGCTTGATTCTTTAGAAGTATTCATTGTAACTTTGTAGGTTCTTTGTATTATTTTTTTGGTAATATAATGGAGTATGTATACTTTTGGAGGATCTATTTTCCCTCATGAGGGTTTTTCTTAGGGTACATCTTGTGTTATCTTATGGATTTTCTTTTTAACCTTTTCATGATGGATATTCTGTAAACTTGGATGTACCCTTGTATCTCATGGGTTATGTAGGAAATTGGATAAATGTAATTGGATATTTTGCATTATTTCCTAACAAGTGGTATCAAAGTTTTCATGGTGTATTTGAAGTTATAACACTAGCTTGAGTGGATAAGGTGCAAAGTTGAAGTCATGGGTATGCATGAAGGATTTTAGATATTTCAAGGTATGGAACACATTTGTAGGTTGATTCATTGTACTTATAAGGATTTTTAGTTTTTTGTTATGATGGGTTGTTTTCATATTTATGGCTCAAATTTTTTTAGGTCAAATGGGTTTTTGAATGTGCATTCATATGAGGGTTTTGGGAAGATTTTACAAAAATAACCTCTTGGGAAAAATGACCTCAACATTGGATCCAGGTTGGCAAAGTGATGAATTCTAATATATAATTTGACCTCTTTTGGCCTTAGTTGAAAAACATGTAATTTATTTAGTAATTTTAGTTTGTGCAAAAACCAAAAAAATCCCATTATTGAAAAAATTCTTGCAATTTTTTTAAAAAATATTTAATATTTTCATCATTCACACAACTCGATAATAAATGTTAATCACCCAAAACAATTTTTAAGATATATGATTTACATTAAATTTTAAATCTTCTATTTGATTTTTTAAAATATTTTTAATATGGGTGGAAAGTCTAACCCTCTATTAATTATACTTACGAAAGTTTTGAAACCCAATTTTAATGAAATTGGGATTTTTTTATAAATTCACATTTATTGTCCCTATAGCCTAATTGGTTGTTTTACTTCAATAGTGCATAGCTTTCACTCAAGGAGTCCTTTTTTTAACATATACTCATTGGAAAGTTGGTTTGAGCACTACACGATGTCACAAGTTTGGCCCTACTTTTTTTGTTTTAACATGTTTTTAGGGCCTTGAAGCCACATGATGTTCTCCTTGAAATAATTTTGTTCATAATTTTTTCATATAGAATCATATTTTTCAATTTCAAATAGGTGTTGGAGAGAACACCTAATTCATTGCTTAGTGTTGCTTTTATTTTATTGGTTTGAGTACGAAGAGTTTTGTATTTTTTTGATCACTTGTAGGCGATTGAGATTCACAGTGTGAGTGTGGGTGCATCTAGATGAGTCAAGAGGAAAAACCTTGAGAGTGTTCATTTGTATATGAGATATTGATGATGCTACAACTAATTATTATATTTGGTGCTTCTTGTTATAGGTTTATAGATGTTTTATAGAGTTGGACTTTGATGGTGACATCTATACAAATTGTCTTTGGTTTGAGGACATGGTTGGACATAAATTTAGACCTAGAGTCTCTTGTGAGTGATAATTGAGTGCAAATATAATATTGGTATTTTTTATGGTGTCATGGTTATGTAAGTGTATAGTCATAAAAATTTATCACCCATGATTGGATGCTTTGTGACCTATTAGACTCCATTGTGGTGATTTCAAGGTCTGAATATTTGTTATGCTTGATCCTAGGAAGATGTATTTTCTCCTTCTACTCCTATTTTATCTCCCCAAGATCTCATTGAAATTTGAGCCCATTCTCCATGGGACACGTTGCCAATGGTAATACTTCCTTGAGTTTTTGGGCACAAACTTTCCTTGGGGTTCTATTTTGAGATTTTCATTTGTGGTTGGCCTAGATCAAATTTGAATCCCAAAATGATGGAGTTAGTATAAGAACCCCTTATCACTCCTCATTTTGACATCCATGATCCATTATCAAGTGCAATCATTTTTGGTAACCAAGCTATCAAGATTTCAAGAAAGCAAGAGCAATTGGATTCAATATTTGAAGGCAAGTATCCAAGATCAAGATCTCCAGGTCTCCAATTCTTCAAGATCATTCAAATATAAGAAAATATTCACCATTTGATTCAAGTTATTCTCCCATTATGGCCAAGTAGAGGAATTCTCAATTCAAGCAAGAAGATTCCTTGCTTCATCCACCTTCTCTCTTCTCTTTACAAGTGATTATCAAGCTTATCTATATTCAAGATCTAGGAGTGGAAATCATAGATCTACGCATTTGTGAATGCATCCTTGATTATACATCACATTCTAAGGTCAAATCTTTGGATGCAAAGAACATTTAAGGATCTTCATGGGTATGAGCAATTTCTACATTTGCCCATGAGGGTTTATGCAAGGTAAATCTATTATTTTCCTTTCTATCTACTTTCCTATATTCTATATCATTTCATTCTTACATTTAATTCTTAAACATGGGTTTGACCAAGGAAAACCCCTTTCCATGACCTTTTCCCATTTTTCTATGTGTGGAAACAAGATATAGAGCCATCAAATCATATCTAGGTAGAACAAGTGTAGTTGCCTGATCTGTGCGTGTTTCAACCAAAAACATCAAGGACATAGCACCATTCTCAATGTGTCCTAACCATTTTGATCTCAAATTTATATCATTGGTCAGTTTCATCTCCTAGTTCCATTGCTGTCAATTTCAACTCATTGTTTGTCTGTTATAGGCTATTTTTATCATTTTTCAGTGACTTCTCTAATAGATCAATTAGATTACTTAATTATTATCATTTCATTTAGTTATATTACTTAGTGAAGAAAACAAATTTTCCCCAATTAGTGCTTAAGTCACCTCTTGAGACTATTGGGGACATTCTTCCTTCCTAATGTGCAATTAATGAAATGGGAAAGTAATTCATTTATCACTTTACGTATTTCTCCCTATTTTCTATTGTACATTTTGGTGAATGAAAATCCTCTTATGTGCTTTTGATTTGGTAGTTAGATCCTCTTTGCATGATCTCCTTTGTATGCATTATGGTAGAAAATATTACATCATATCTTTCCTATATTGTATGCATAGGTTCACCCATTGTACATTTTGATGAACCCAAATTATAACATTCTAATTCTGATTGGGTATTTAGGTCTACATTGTATGTAGTACATATTTCTCATTTTGGTAGTTAGATCTAGATCTAATTTGCACGATTTACATTACATCTTTAAATTACAATGCTTTTCATTAAACAAATTTATATTTTGGTTAAGTTGAATTGGATATCTCTTTCAAATTTTGTAATTGTCTTAGATCTTTCTTTCTTTCATTCCCTTGTGAATGAGTGTTATTACTTTGATTCCTTGTAGAATTTTGGCTAGGAGAAGGTATAGACTTATGGGTTCTCTTGATCTCAAACCTTCTCTCTTTCCTAGGAATCTTGATGAGACCCACATGCATACTTGTGACATCAATTCTATTGTGGAGAAAAAATCTTCTCATTCTTCTTATGATGAAGATGAGGCTTTAAGAGTCCCTCCTAATCAAGTCCAAATACTTTAAAATGAATTTGAGAAATTTGAGTAGTAGTTAGGTTAAGAAAACTCTAATCCCAAAGTCATTTTCATTGTAGAAGGCTTAATAAAGTTTATTCATAATGATGAACATGGTGTTAACATCTTGCATAGTATCTCTCATCTCATTGATAAAAATGTCAATTCTATTAGAAATTGTTCTCAAGAGCTAGGGCTCATTCTACCTACTACTAGTGTTGAGAATTCCTTGCCTATTTCTACCTTTATTCCTAGTGTGTCCACCTATTCTCCACCTATCATAATAGTGTCCATTCAAAATATCAACCCTAGACATGTTAGCATTACTAATCCTATTGTTCCTACTATTCATTCAAATGTGACATATATTTATTTACCTTCATCGATGCCCATTTATTTACCTTTATTTACCTTCCTTTTTCATATTCTATCATTCCTTCCATTTCTCACAATGCTCCAAATATTTGAAACATATCTCCTCCAACCATTCTTTATACCAATTATATGATTAGTAGCTTTGTTCAAACCACGTATTCCTTGCAACAACAAATCACTTCAATTACCCAATCCAAGTTCAACATTCTTACTTGTGACATTTCTAGTCCTTTTTCTTTTGATATCATTTGTACCATTATTCCACAGTATATGGAGGCTCCCTATTTTGAGACTTAAAATGGTAAAGGTGATCCTTTGACCCATGTAAAAACCTTTCAAACCTTGTGTAGTGATTTTTTTCATGATCATAGGTTCATGGCTAAGTTGTTCACTCAAACCTTTCGAGACGAAACCTTGCAATGATACTATTCTTTTCCTCCTTATTCTATTGATTCTTTCCAAAAAATTGCTAATGCTTTCATCCAAAAATTTCAAAACAACATTGGTCCTAAGATTTCTTTCACTAATTTAATGCATTGTAAACAAGGAGTTAGGGAAAAAATGACTAATTTCATTGGTAGATTTAAGAATTTGCATGCTCAAATTTCTTATCATGTGCCTGATATTGATGTGAAATGTATTTTCATTGCTAATTTACAAAAATACATTAGAGATAAGCTTCTCCTTTTTGAACTTTCCTCTTTTACTCAATTGTGTGCAATGTTTCATAATTATTAGCTTCAAGTGTTCAGTTTGAGAGCACCACTCCAATGGCTTCAGTTGATAAGAGTGATGTTGCATCTAACAATTTTAACAAGTTTTAGAAACCAAAGAACTTCATTAAGATCAATAATTTAACCAACAATGTTGATGAGAAAGTGAAAACAACATCCAAAGGTGTGGCTCCTTTATCATATGTTTTTAGGCCTTCTCTTAATTTTACTTAGCTCTTTGAATATTTTCATAATGTGATTTTGAAGTTTATTAATGCTAAAGTGTTAACACTTCCTCTTGTTAAGCCAACTGAAACATCAAAATTTATACCCAAACACTTTGATCATAAAGGTTTCCATCAATACCACTGTCAACCTAGTCATGATACTGAAAAGTGTTTCCATTTGAAATCTGTTATTCAAGACCTCATTGATTCTAATACTATATATGTTGAGGGTGTTAATGACCAAAGAAAGAAATCCATAGCACCCCCCAACCAAAATTTTCAAATCTATACCAACCCTTTTCCATCTCATTCAAGAAATATCATTGAGTCTAGTCAACATTTTCCTTCTTCTTCCACTCATGTTGTTGATTATGATGATAAGTGTAATGAAGACAATAATGTTACAACCTCATTGATCAAAGTAAACCCAAACCTCAACACGAACCTCATTTTTTATTACCTTTGACCCTATTGAGACAATTAAAGAACTTGATGGTCCTCTTTACATTTTTGCAAAGATTAATGGTCTTCATTCTTGTGGTGTTCTTATTGACCCTACTTGCATGGTGAATTTGATAACTGAAGAACATATTTTAAATAGACAATCGCAACATGTTTTTTATTATAAATCTAATGTTATGATCCAAACTTTCAATGTTTTCCTTTATCCTACCCATGGTTCTATTTCATTCCTTGTTGAAGTTGGTGTTAAAGCTTTAGATGTTACCTTTATTGTCATTCCAACTTTCGATTTGTTTCAAGTCAAAATTGGTCTTCCTTGGCTTACTACCATGAAAGTCATCACATCACCTATCCATAAGTGTTTTAAATTTCCTCACAATGGACAAATAATGACTATAAACCATAACCTCTATCATCCTTTAGTTCCTTGAGAGCATTTTGACCTTGATTTATTATTTATTTCTATGACTCAACCAACTCAACCCAATAGAGATAATTTCTTCCAGTCATATCAAAAGTACAAAATCCAAAAGATTTGTGAGCTTAGCAAACCTAATGATATTACATCTACTTGTATTGGATGTGTATTTCTTCCTACACCTCCTATATATGCTTTAGTTCCACCTCCTATATCTTATGAGAATTCTTCCATTCTTCTTCCTAATGAAGAAAAGGGCTCAATGTTAATTGATCCTGAATCAAACCCAATTTCTAGCATAAACAAACATAATAATTATGCTCATGACTGTCATCATAAATATTGTACTAAATCCTATTAATGTACTTCCCAAAACATTTTATCACCTAAAACACCTACTAATGCTTTGATTCCCTTTAATCAACCTATTCTTGATCCAAAGGAGGAAGTTAAATTGAAAAAGATGAAATTGAAAAAAAATGACAATTCTATTTGTATTGTAGATTCTATTAAAATTAATTTAGATGATGAAGATACTCTTGATGATGATGCTTTTGATGTTCATAATGTAACTAACGATGATATTAATGCTAGTGATTATGATGATATGTTTGAGCTTATTAATCTTAATCATGATTTTCTAGCTATGTTTTCACAATAATTATCTCTTAATCCTAGTGACGAACAAAGTGACCCATCTTCACAACATGGTCCTTGGTTGGAACTAACTATTATTCCATATTCTATGCTTGATGTCTCTCCTTTTTCATGTTTCCCACCTTCCCTAAACACTATAGGCCAAGATGGGGGGCATGCGATATTCTTGACTAGCTCCTATTGTGCAGTTGGTCTTGTGTGCTTGCCTATTGTATTATGCTTCCCTCATGATGTGTTTCTTGTTATATACATTTTGTTTGGATTTATTTAAACTACCCTTGTCTCTCTATTGGCATAATGTGATAAAGGAATTGAAATGTTGTGGGGTAAAAGCACAATAAGTTGTCACCCTTTTACAAAGGAAAAGGCTAACAAAATCGAAGTTGTTCAAGTTCAATAGTATAAAAATGACATTTATGTTTGGAATTTGAAGATGATGTTGTAACGTGGTAAAGATGTAGAGGGTTCTATCCTTACCCTTTACAAACTATATTTTTATGGTATCTATGTGAGAAATGGGGGAAATATAAGATCTATCCCTAATCCAAATTGATTAATCACAAAGAAGTGATCAATACACAAATGAATCAAACTATGGAGAATATGAAGAAAGGAGAAAATCTTATACTTTTCTATAGAAACTTATTTGTTTGAAATATTAAGTGAATAGAAGATAAATACTAACCTCAAAATAGGGAAAATTTGGAAAATGCTGATTTCTGATGTCTATGCATAGTTTCGGGGAATTCTGTAACTTGCTCTGGACTCGAAATGTCAAGACAGAGAAAACTTAGAACTTTTTTTGTCTTTCAGAGTCAGGTCAAATTTGACCTAGATAGTAGGGCATAATCTTACCTTGGGGCACAATCTTACCCCTCACTAAAGGTCGACCTCAACCCAAAATAGCTCTGATGGAAATTCTATTCGTGGATCTTAGAAGTTCACAAAAAAGGGTATCTAGATCTGAACTGTAATTCGCTGTCCTGTACCTGTACTTGCAATGAAAATGGACTTTGTTGTTTGGATGGGGGGTTTGCCTTTGTCAAACCCTAGTTTGGAATCAACCTTGAAATTTAATTGAAGTTGCAATATATAAACAAAGTAAATGGAACTATTCACCTTGCTTATGTTGAAATCCTTGTGGAGGATTCAAATCCTTGAATCCATAAGTAGGGATGCTCCAAATGAATGTAGAATTGTAGGATGTCTCAAATAAATGGAATTAGATCTTCAAAACCAATCTTTAATGGATCTTAGCATAGGAAGAGGCTTGGATGAGTGTGAATGGAGAAATCTTCAACAAGAGGGCTCCATAGAGATTGAATCCTTCAATGGCTAACAATGGATCTCCTTGATGAATTGGATCTTGAATGCTTGAATGCTTGAGGATGAATGAATGCTTGAATTCTTTCCTTCTCCTTCTTTCTTTCTTGATTTCTTGATTTCACTTGAGAGATTATGAAAAGAGATGTCTTGATCATGAAAAGTGGATGTGAAAAAGAGAGAGGAAGGCTTCCTTTTATAGTGATCTAGGGCACAAACTAATAGAGAGGCTGACATTGGAGAATTAAATCTAAATTAATCTTAACTCCTAGAAATGGACCTAGATTAAATGAAATTTAAGAGTTTACCATTCTGAAATCTGAAACAGCCGACCCAGAAGTAGGAAAATAAAACTTTTCGAAGCCCGATATCGTGAAACCTTTGGAACTTGAAAATTGGACCTAGGGTCAGGGTCAAGGTTGACTCTTCCCTAGGTCAAATTCAAGGTTGACTCTACCCTAGGTCAAGGTCAAAGTCAACCTTGACCTAGGAGGTCGACCTTGACCTTGAGGTCTCAGATCTTAAGTTCTCAAGACCAGGTGCCAGGAAAAGCTGGAAATGGGGGGAGAGAGAAGAAGAACAGGGGGAAAAAGCTAGATCCATGCAAAGACCTAATCAAAACACTTGACATGACTTCATACCACTTACTTAGAGGGATAAATATTCTTAACATGAAAGTGCTTCCATTTTAAGATGATACATTAAGCCCCCACTTTAGCAAGAGTATGGACTTGATGCAAAATCTTAGTAAAGGAGATCATAATGAAAAGATAATCTTATTGAAACCAAAGGGACAAAGAAGTCCTCAAGCCCCCATGGACTCAAGTCTTCATCAACTCCAAGATCACAATAAGTGAGACATCTCTAGAAAAGAGAGAAAGAGTGTGATCATCTTTCCCAATGAGAACTTATGTCCCGTTGTAAACCACACAAGGAAAAAATACAATTGGAAAGATGGAATTGAACCGCCTAGTGAATATGGCTACTCACTAGTCAACCCATCAAAGATTCACCCTCAGGAATATTCTATTCCATAAGAGTAAAACCAAAGACAAAAGAGATCCATTCTTAAGGATACCTTCAACCTTAAGGGGTCAAAATTTGAAATTGGAGGGATCAAGAGATCCTAAATAAAAATCCACACTTTAAGGATTAGTCACTAATCCATAAAGGGAGAAAAGTATCTTGAAAAAATAATATATGTATATTGAAAAGTGTGTGTGTGCAACAGGTGAGTAGAGGGTATGTCCCTATGTTAAAGTCATTTCTAACACTTTAACAGGAGCAATGTCTTTAATGGAAACATAAACAACTCCACCGATTATGTTTCCACTACGAGATGCCCCCAGAGGAAGACAAATAAAGGGAAATACCACATAAACATACAGAGAACATAGAAGGGATCTACCTATCATGGGGTCAGTATGATCATAAGATAATATATATGATATTATTGCAAATGAATTGACATCATTCCCCAAAGAAAGTAGAACTACAATCAAAATGGAAGAAAGATCACATAAGAGATATGAAGAAGAATCTTTTCAAACCATGACCTAGAGACCATAAAGAATCAATGCTACCAAGTCACAGATCCAAGCAGATTACACAAGGAAACATTTATGAATAATAGAATAGGTACAACATAACATGAAAAAAAATATGGAAGTATAGAGATACATATAGAGGAATTGTACAATAGGTTTGATTCCTTTATCACCTTGTACCAACTAAGTAACAAGGGTCATATAAAAGAATCAAACAAAATTTAGCAAACACATCACGAGAGAAGCATAGTACAATAGGAAAATACACAACAAATCTACCATGAAGGACAAGCCAATCAAGCATGCTACCTACTCTCCCCATCTCATTCTATATCATTTAAGGAAGGTGGGTAAATCGCAAGAGGGACTATATCCAACACAGTAGGAATGATAGCCAATTCCAAACAAGGATCCTCTTGAGAATCATAATGTTTGATACTAGGTGTAAGTGTCAATTGTGATAAAAGCATATTGGGAAAATCAATGTCAATGTCAATGGTCTCATATTCATCATTAACATCATCAAGAGTATCTTCTTCATCTAGATTAATCAAAATAGGTTCTAAGATACGAATAGGATCATCATAATCTTGCATTTCAACATCATTATTAGCAACAACTTCTTCTAACACATCATGCATAGGCTTATTAAAAGAAGGTAAAGAATTTTGAAGAAGAGAATTATGAGCTTTAGCTTGAGCATGACATTTCTTATGACATTCATTAGCAGATCGATCATGTTTTGCCTTACTTGAAATATGTTGAGAACTAGGAGGAGCAATTACCAGATCCTTCATAGGTTCTATAGGAGGATTAGTAGGATTATCAACAAACTAATAAGCAATAGTAGGAGCTTGAGTAACAGATGTAGAAGTCATAGATAAAGGAGGTATGGAAGGTGTAGGAAAAAGACCATGATTAAGATCCATAGGAGGTATGCTTAATTCAAGAATCTTATGATGCTTCTAGGCTTGATATGAGGGGAAAAGATTATCAAGTCAAGAAGGACATGAATTAGGAAATGACAGCCAAAATAAGTCAAGAGTAGCATAATCTCTGGACCTAGAAGGTTGATATAAACTATGATTAATTGTCTTCACTTCTTCATCATAAATGAATTTAAGGCATTTATAGATAGGTGAAGCAACAACATGCATGGCATTCAACCAAGGAAAACCAAGCTTAACTTGAAACTGATCAGAAGTAGGAACAACAACAAAGGTAGTGTTCACAATTTTTCCACAAAGTTCAACTGGTAAGTTAATAGAACCAAATGATGGATAAAGAAAACCATTACAAGTTTGAATCCACACATCAATGTATCATAAGAATCACATTGCAAGTTTTTCATAAAAAGATTTTCTTCAGTAATAATATTGACTAAGGATGTAGGATCAACATGACAACCATGGTTAGGTATCTGAGAAATCCTAGCATAAATGTAAAGGGGACAATCAGGAGCCTAAATAGTCTTAGAATCATTAAAGGTAATCAAAAATTCCTGAGGTCTTTTATTCTTAGGTTGAGTTTTCAATTTAGGCTTAGGTTTTGGTATAGGTTGAGATTGAACTTGAGATTGAAGCTGAGGTTGAGGTTGAGGTGGAGATATAGATTGAATAACATGCTCCAATTGATTAACAATGTGATTAAGATCATCCATCTTTGAATCATACACAATATCCATAGAAGATGGCTAAGCAATGGTATTAGTATCATGTGTAGGTAAAGGAATCATATAGATTTGAAGATTTTGATTAGGAGGAGAGACAGATTTGTTCCTGTTACCATCAAGATTATCAACTAATAAGGCATTAGAGTCAATTAAGTCTTGAACCTTATGTTTTAAAGAATAACATTTCCTAGTATCATGACCATTCTGATGATGATATTGACAAAAGCTTTAGGATCAAAGGATTTAGATGCAATCGTAGCAGGTAAAAGAGGTTGAATAGGAGGTAAAGTAATCATATTAGTAGTTAACAACCTATTCATAATAGAATGTAAAGATTTAGAGAGAGGAGTAAACATACAATTTAATCAAAGAGAAGTGGATGCAAAAGTGGCACTGTGAGATGCAACAACAACTTGATTAGCAACCGCATTCACTTGTTTGTTTATCTTGACATAGTTGTTGAATTTTTGAAATTTGTTTGAATTAGGAGCAACATCACTCTTAAAAAAAGGAACAAGAGACATTGGAGTGTTGCTCTCAAATTGACTCACTTGTAATTGATAATGATAAAGCACTGCACAAAGTTGTTGAAAAGAGGTAAATTTAGTAAGCATAATCTTATCTCTAATATCCTTTTGCAAATTTGAAATAAACATACGTTGAATATCAATATCAGGAAAAGGATAGGAAATCTAAGCATGTAAATGCTTAAATCTACCAATAAATTCAGTCAATTTTTCCTTATTACTTTGTTTACATGCATCAAATTAGTCATAGACACTTGCAGACCAATGTTATTTTGAAATTGTTGAATAAAAGCATTAGTTTGGAAATGAGTCAATAGATTAAGGAGGAAAGGAACGATACCATTGTAAGGCCTTGTCACAAAAATTTCTAGCAAACAACTTGGCTAAAATCCTATGGTCATGAGCATAATCACTAAAAAGGATTTGAAATGTTTTAACATGATGAACAGGGTCTCTCTTACCATTATAATTCTCAAGATGAGGCATATTGACTTGCTGAGGAACAGGAGTACGAATGATGTCTAGGGACAAAGGACTTCCCATGTCACATGTAGGAATGCTAAACTTGTTTTGATTCAAGGATGCTAGTTGTTGTTGTAAAGATGACATAGTTTGAGCCAAACCAATGATTGTTGAATCATAGAGGAAATAGGAGGAATAACAACATTAGAAACACTAGGTAAAGTGTATGAAGCTACAAGAATGGAAGACACAATTGGAGGAACACTTGGAACTACAGTTGGAAGAGGATTGGAATAAGTAAAAGGAATATTATGGTAAGAAGGTTGTGATGTAGGAAGGGACACAGGAGGAACACTCATAGGAATAGAGGGAACCGTCATAGTCACCAAAGAAGGAGTATAGGTAGGAATACTAGATAAAGGAATAGAAGAAGGTTTGACACTAGTAATTGGAGGAGTCAATCCTAAATCTTAAGCTTCTTGAGCTAAAGGTTTAACATTTGAATGCACAAGATGAGTAATACCACACAAGAGATTAACACCTTGATCACTATCACGAAGAACTTTCTTAAGAGACTCGATACCTTGAATAGAATCTTGATTATGGTTTTCTTGAATAAGCCAATTACCCATTTTATCAAGTTCAGTTGAAAGTTTTTGGACTTGTTCAAGAGGAAATCTTAAAGCATCATCCTCATCATGAGATGAGTGAGAAGAGTTTTTCTCCATAATAGAATTGGAGTCATGAATAATCAAATTGTCATCTGGGATCCTAAGGAAAGGGGAGGAAGATTCAGGATCAAAGGCACCCATGAGTCTATGAATTCTTCTAACCAGAATGTTATAGGTAGGACTAGTAGTAGTAAATCTCATATACCAATGCGAATCAAATGAACTAAACTAGGAAAACACAAAGCATGAACAAATGAATATTTTTTTATTGTATAGAGATTTTGCAATTTTTTTTTTGTATTTTTGAAATATAAAAGCAAGAAATATAATTTTATGAGCATGCAAGATTTAACATAAAAGGAAAATCTAACACCAAAAAGATATAAAGGGAAATCTAACACCACAAACACAATAGGGCATCTAATTCCACAAAAGAAAAGTGGGTAAGCATGTCGGGTTCACCAAAATGTAACGTGGTAAAGATGTAGAGGGGTCTATCCTTACCCTTTACAAAGTATATTGTTATGGTATCTATGTGAGAAATGGGGGAAATATAAGATCTATCCCTAATCCAAATTCCCAAGAAGAGAGATCCAAATTGATTAATCACAAAGAAGTGATCAATACACAAATGAATCAAACTATGGAGAATATGAAGAAAGGAGAAAATATTATACTTTTCTATAGAAACTTATGTGTTTGAAATATTAAATGAATAGAAGATAAATACTAACCTCAAAATAGGGAAAATCTAGAAAATGCTGATTTCTGATGTCTATGCACAATTTCGGGGAATTCTGTAACCTACTCTAGACTGGAAATGACGAGTCAGAGAAAACTCAGAAAATTTTTTGTCTTTCAGAGTCAGGTCAACTTTGACCCAAATAACGGGGCACAATCTTACCTTGGGGCACAATCTTAACCCTCACTGAAGGTCAACCTTGACCCAAAATAGCTCTGACAAAAATTCTATTCGTAGATCTCAGAAGTTCACCGAAAAGGGTATCTAGATCTGAACTGCAATTCACTGTCCTGTACCTGTACCTAAAAGAAAAATGGTTTTTGCTATTTGGATGGGGGGTTTACCTTGGTCAAACCCTAATTTGGAATCAACCTTGAAATGTAATTGAAGTTGCAATATATAAACAAAGTAAATGGAACTATTCACCTTGCTTATGTTGAAATCCTTGTGGAGGATTCAAATCCTTGAATCCACAAGTAGGGATGCTCCAAATGAATGTAGAATTGTAGGATGTCTAAAAGCAATGGCATTATATTCTCAACACCAATCTTGAATGGATCTTAGCATAGGAAGAGGCTTGGATGAGTGTGAATGGAGAAATCTTCAACAAGAGGGCTCCATAGAGATTGAATCCTTTAATGGCTAACAATGGATCTCCTTGATGAATTGGATCTTGAATGCTTGAATGCTTGAGGATGAATGAATGCTTGAATTATTTCCTTCTCCTTCTTTCTTTCTTGATTTCTTGATTGCACTTGAGAGATTATGAAAAGAGATGTCTTGATCATGAAAAGTGGATGTGAAAAAGAGAGAGGAAGGCTTCCTTTTATAGTGATCTAGGGCACAAACTTCTAGACAGGCCAACATTGGAGAATTAAATCCCAATTAATCTTAACCCCTAGAAATGGACCTAGATTAAATGCAATTTAAGAGTTTACCATTCTGAAATCTGAAACAACTGACCCGAAAGTGGGAAAATAAAACTTTCTGAATCCCGATATCCTAAAACCTCTAGAACTTGAAAATTGGACCCAGGGTCAAGGTTGAGGTCAACTTTACCCTAGGTCAGAGTCGAGGTTGACTCTACCCTAGGTCAGGGTCAAGGTCAACCTTGACCCTGAGGTCTCAGATCTTAAGTTCTTAGGACCAGGTACCAGGAAAAGTTGGAAATGGGTGGAGAAAGAAGTAGAACAAGGGGAAAAAGCTAGATCCATGCAAAGACCTAATCAAGGCGCTTGACATGACCCCATACCACTTACTCAGAGGGATAACCATTCTTAACATGAAAGTGCTTCCATTTTAAGATGATACAGATGTAAACTAATTAAATGTGATAAAATGGATGAAGTTTATGATTAATATTTTTAATAATTTTTTTGAATTAGAATTTATATGTTTTTTCTAATTTTTAAAGATGATTTTTCAGTTGCTAAAAAATGCTGAAAATTAGGGGTCTAGTTCCCACCAAAAAATTATATGTAAATAAACATTTTTGTCTCTAATTTCAAAATATGTCATAAGTGACATATATAGCTAGTGCATGAAGAAATAAAAATTGGTTTGTGACCTATATTTTCTCTTTTATAACAATTCAAATTCCAATTCACTAAAATCGATAGTTTTCATCTCGCAACATATTTTTCATAACAAATCTATCCCTATATATATATATATATATATATATATATATATATATATATATATATATATATATATATATATATATATATATATATATATATATATATATATATATACATATATACATATCTATATCTATATATATATAGGACTCTCTCCTCTAGTGCACCATATATTTTTCAAATTTATTTAATATGATTTACTATTTCTTTCTTTCTCCAAATCAACATCTCCTTGATTGTTAAAATAACTATTTGCAATATTTTTAATTACATTAAAGTATGTCTAATTAAAACACTATAAAATCTATATGAGGATATTCTTGACTCTGATCTCTACAAAAGGGTATTTTTTATTATTTAAAAAATATCATTAAAAAGATTAGGAGTTATTGAAACAACACTTTTCTAAAATAATTTTATTTTTATGGTAACTGGACCCAAAGTGGTATAAAACATGCATTTAATAGACATTTCCAATTGCAAAAGTTAAATCACTTATCTAACTTAGGTAGAATAAATTTAGCTAGACCATATGTTTGACCAAAATTAATTTTTAGTTAGAAATAATAAAATTCACTTGTGCTAATAAGTTAGCCTAAATGGTGACACCTGATTGTGCTTTTACCTTGTGACATTCCTCTATTTATACCTCACTTCTTCTATATGTTCTTACATGTCATGTCATGCATGTGCCACTATACATAAATGTTCCTTTATGTTTCCTGATTAGGGATGATGCAAAATGGTAGCTACCTATTCTTTTTGGTCTCCATGATATCATCCCAAAAAGACTCTCATTTGTAAATCTAATGTGACATTCTTCCATTGTTCTTGTAGTTCTACTACCTTTTGGCCCGTTGATGCCATTTCAATTTTATATAATATCTCATGCATTATCGTATGATCATATTGACCCCAGTGTTATTAGATCCCTTTTGTTCTCCCATTGTCATGTGTTTCCCTTAGTTTTTCTTTTCTTGGGGGCATCTCATAGATGGAAAGTTTCTTGTGGGTGAATGTATTCTCTATTAAATCTATTTCTCCCATTAATCTCTTAAACATGGGGGCATATACATCACTTCATGCTTCACATTTTGTACATACATACAAAATGATCAATTGCAATCACTCTTGCAGATGACCAAGGAGACAATTCTTTCCTTGTGTTCATCCTTCCATTGGACCCCTTAATGGAGGCAATGATTTCCTTAAGGACTAATCCCCTTTCTTTGATCGAGATAGTGCTTTCCTTAGGCCTAAACACTTTTCTAGATCCCTTAATAGTGAAAATTCTTTCCTTAAGGACTAATCTTTCCCATTTCTTGATCCCTATGGAGTCAATGTTTTCCTTAGGATGAACCACCCTTTTCAGATCCCTTAATGGAGACATTTATTTCCTTAAGGATTGATCCTCTTTGATGGGTTGACTAGCATAACAAAGCTTTCTATACCTTCAATGCCATATTTTGAAGTGCTTTCCATTTATATGATCCATATTAAGGAAATTCCTTACTAGGCTAGTGATCACCTCTCTCTCTCTCTCTCTCTCTCTCTCTCTCTCTCTCTCTTGAGAGATGCCTCTCTTAACTTGGTTTTAGATTTTGTGCAGACTTAAGTCACTTGGGGGCTTGATGTTTCTTTGTCTTTGTGACCTTGATAAGATTTTTCTTATGCATTGATCTACTTTCCCATGAGCATGAGTTTGTCTCATAATCCTGCTAAAGTGGGGACTAAATTATAGTTCTAAAAAGTCATCACCCATAATTTTATGCTTTAGGACATATTAGACCCCATTTTGGCTATTTTGAGGTCCAAATGTTCATTACAATTGATCCTAGAAATCTATCTTTTCTCCTCCCACTTCTATCTTCTCTCCCTAAGCTCACATTGAATTTTGAGCCCATTATACATGGGACACATCACCAATCAAGACAGAAACATCGCTAATGGAGACATGTCCTTGGGTTTTTGAGCCCAAACTTTCTCCAGGGCCCAATGTCAGGGTCCTATTTTGAGATTTTCATTTGTGGTTTGCTTGCATCAAATTTGAATCCAAAAATGACGGAGCTAGTATAAGAACCCCTTATCACTCCTCATTTTGACATATATGATCCATTATCAATTGAAAACATTTTTGGCAACCAAGCTATCAAGATTTAAAACAAATAATAGCAGTTGAAATTCAAGATTTTAAGGAAGACATCCAAGATCAAGATCTCCAAGTCTCTAATTCTTCAAGATCATTAAAATCTAAGGAAATATTATCTATTTGATGTAATTTATTCTCCCATAATGGCCAAGTAGATGAATTCTAAAATCAAGAAAGAATATTCATTCCTTCATTCACCTTTTCTCTCCTCTTTGCAAGTGATTATCAAGCATATCTATGTTCAAGATCTAGGAGTGACAATTATAGATCTATACATATGTGAAGGCATCCTTTATTATACATCACATTTGAAGGTCAATTATTTGGATTTAAAGAACATTCAAGCATAGTCATGGGTATGATCAATTTTTATATTCGTCCATAAGGGTTTATGCAAGGTAAATCTATTATTTTCCTTTCTATCTACTTTTCCATATGCTATTTCATTTTATTTTTATGGTTGATTCTTAAACATGTGTTTGAACAAGGAAAACCACTTTGCACAACCCTTTTCCCTTTTATCTATGTGCAATAATAGGATACATAGCCGTTAGATAAGATCTGGGTATAGCAAGTATAGTTGTAGGATTTATGAAAGTTTCAGCCAAAAACACTGGGGACACATTGCCATTCTCAACTTGTCCTAGGAACACATCTCCATTCTCAACCTATATTGAGAACATGTCATCATTATCAACATGTCCCAATTCTTTTGAGCTCAAATTTATGTCATAGGGTAGTTTCAAATCCTAGTTTCTATTTCAGTTAGTTTCAACTCGCGGTCTATCTGTTATAGTTATCAGTTTTTCAATGACTTCTCTAATAGATAAATTACATTACTTAATTATACTCATTTCATTCAATCACATTACTTAGTGAAAGAAAATCCTTGTCCCCAATTAGTACTTAAGTCACCTCTTAAGTCTATTGGGGGCATTATTCCTTCCTAATGTGGAATTAATGAAATAGGGAAGTAATTCATTTATTAATTTACCTATTGCTCCCCATTTCCCATTGTACAACATGAACACATTTTGCATTGATATGACATAATCATTTTTTTGGTGATTAGTGGTGATTTGGTTTGATTTTAGTGTAGACACCTAAAAATTTCCTCTTGAAACCAACAAAATTCAACTATTAATTAAATAGGCATCCATGTTTATTTAATTAATTCGTCAACCTCTTCTACTATTATTTAAATAAATAATTATTTAAATGATCCATTAGTATTAAATAAATTCCTATTTATTTAATTTAACCTATTTGCCTTAGTCTCTTTCTTCTATTCATTAAATACATTTTTTTTTCATATTTATCCAATCAACTTTAATCACATGGATCAACTCCTAAAATTATCTCCTTGCATCACTTGTCACTTATCTCTTCATTTGACCTTTCCCACCTTGCCTATGTCTAGGTCCAATGCACCCTAAAAAGTCAACATACCTCAACCACCACTTAATCTCAACCACTTATTTTCTTATTGCCTCTTAATCCTATTCACTCTTTTTAAAAACCCTACCTAACATTGCATCCTATGCAATCTCTTACTACCTCTTAATCTCAACTATTGGTTTTCATGAGGGTTCTATAAAAGACATTTTCTCCCCATTTTGATATCATCATGAAATCACATATCATGCAATCTTGGAGAACACTTGAACATTTTGTATACTTAATATATTTTCTATCATCATCATCTTAGTATATTGATACTATCACTTGCATGGTCATTTATTTATCAATCGACCATCTCCATTCACTATAGCCTCTTATGATTTGTGAGATAAAATTGAGAGCACCCATGTTCCATTCATAAAAGATCTTGGTAGATATGATGACAAAATAATCAAGTGTTTCATGAAGGCATTTGGTTATATTTGATGCTTATCTAGCATGTGTTTTATGTTTTCACAAAGTAATGTTCTCTTGGATGATGATTGAGTGTTTATAGATTCCTTTTCTTATGATTGGGCTTGATTAGGGTTTATAGATTTGCATGTCATTTTAAATCATTATCAGTTAGGAGCTTGTTTTTAATCTTCTTGATGCTTATTTTCTCCTTGAATATGGTATTTGGACATGGACATATTTTTAAAATAAGATGAAACTTTGATTTGGATTTTGAATCATTTGGTCTATAATTTGTTGTCTTTGATATCTTAGTTTGCAATTTACTAATGTGAAGATGAGTTTGCATGTTTTAGTGTTTTAATCTAAAAGTTATGTGATTGGTAAGTATGCACAACCTATTGATTGCAATGGGATGATTTAATTGTAGACTATCTATATCCACCAAGTTTGACTCATTTATGTTTCAAACTTTGTTAGTTGACCTTGTTTGTGGTCATTAATATGTTAGTATATTTTATTTGGGATGAGAGGATGGATATGATTAGATTTCTTGGATAGTTGGTTGATTGGGACTTCTATCAAGTGGTTTTATCACAATATCATGATAACTTAGCTATTTATTAGTTACACTTTTTAGTGGGAGATTTTGATAGTGATGTATTAATACTATAGGATTTATTCTCATTTGGTGATTTTTTGGATATTATATATGTCTTCTTGTCTTGGAGATCATGGTTACACTTATTGTTATTTAATTTTTAGTTGAATGTGTGTAGACCTAGAGGATCTTCATTTGGGAGATGGTTTTCACAATACCATGTGTGACCTAGTATCATGATGTAGTGAGAGTTGTTGGAAATTATGTGGATTCACCATTGGATGTTGGATGATCTCCTTTAGTGTTATAAATGTTGGAGGAGTCCTTAGATCCTATTACTTTAGAATATTCTTTCACATTTGTGGGTTCATTGGTAGGAAATGGTTATCATTTGTTGGTTGCAGATGTTGAGATCTTAGAGCTATAGAGGACTCTTGGATTCTTTTGTTGAGGTTTGGTCTATTCTTATTCATTTGAAATGTTGTCATGGTTTTCTCTTTATATAGGTTTAGAGTCTTGACATGTTATAGCTAGTTGATATATTCATATGGAGCACATTATCTCCTTGAAGGAGATGGTTAGTTCATGTTGTCATGTTTATGTTCTTGATTTTGCAGTTGGAGATTTGACATTGGTATTTCTTTAGTTCTCTTTATATTTATTTAATGAACATTTTCTTGGTTTCTTCATGATGGTGCTATGTTGCATTTGGAGTTTGGCATGGATTGATCAATTAGAGGTGCTTATGGGTACATGAAGATATAGGTGAGGTTAGATTTATCTTGTAATTAGATATATGTGTTTAGATGCTAGATGTTTTTAGTAGGAAGAGAAAGGGACTTTGATCTCACATGAACTTGAGAGGATATTTTTCGTAGATGAGTCGTAGTGACTTTTATATATCAATAAAAATTTTCATTCCCCACTCTTGATCTACTTGGAAGTTTACTACTTGAGAGGTGTTGACCATTGTTCCTTTTAGGTTCATTATGTTTATGCTTCTTTAATAGATATCGATCTTGAGCTATGAGGGTTGTTACTTATGGAGAATTTATTTGAGAGTTGTTTGGTATTGGTTATTTCTTTGTGCATATAGTTATATTTTATGTTATCATTATGCTAATGTTAGGAGATGGTTTATTGGTCTCTTTTCCTTCATTGAGAATATTTATTATGATTTTGATCTTCTTGGTTATGAGAGGCTTACATGCTTGTTGAAATTGCATGGTATATATGTTTGTTTGGTCTAAGATATTGAACTGGGTTTTTGGATGTTGTTATGGCTTTTTGTTTGGGGTATTTTAAGGAGATCATAATTGACATAATGTTGCTTCTTTGAGGTGTTCGTTATTGTTATCATGTTTTATCTCTTCATTATGTGGTTTAATTTATGAGTTCCATGTTCATATGATTTGGGAGGATTGTGACATATTGTGGGAGACTATGAAACTGCTTGGATTGCATGTGTGGATCATTATTATTGTTCTTGGTACTACATGTTTTGATTTACTTATCACACTTTGATATGAGGATTATTGGTATAATTGATATGCTTTTATCTTCATTTTAGATTTGGTATTATCCATGAAATGGGAGCTCCTTGATATGTATAGTTTTTATTCAGATGTTTGATACAAGGATCTTGATTGCAGTTTATAAGTTGATATGATGTTGGCACAAATTTACTGATGTTGGTTATACCTAGGAGATATGGACGGTTGGATATATTGGCATGCATTATGGATGTCATTTCTGACCATGTGGATTTTCTTCCTTATGATAGTAGCTTGTATCCTTTGTTACAATATTAGATTTGATGCTTGTGTTCATGGATTGGTGCATATTCACCTTGGCTTGTTCCTTTTTCTCCATAGGTGACATGTTGGGGGATGAGAGAATTTCTTACTTGAGATGGTGGCCGCTCATTTTTATTGTAGGTATCTTGATGTGGCATGATAACATGTTAGAGGTTCATGTGGTTACATGCATGTCTATGATGATGTTTTCATTTATTGACCCTTATGTAAGGTAAACAAAAAGTGGTAGAATATTGTGATAAGATGTTGTACACCTTACATAATATATGTAATATTACATTTCATTATTATGGGTGTTACACCTAGAAGCACTTGGTTTTGTGGTGCATGGTTTTACATTACTAATAGTTGTATTTTTTGTGGGCTTGTGTCTATAAAAGAACACACATGTTAGTGGTTTGTAGTGGTCAGTTGAGTACGCCATCATTATTGAGTCTTTCTAAAGGTTGTATTTATGAAGCATGTCATGGGATGTGTGTATGCATGCTTAACACATGAAAATGCATTGGAGGGTTTGATGTTTCAGAGATGTTCATTGTAAATCTATAAGTACTTTGTATTTCTTTATGGCTAAATAATATAGTGAAGTATGGATGCTTTTGGAGGTTGGGATTTTCCCCCACGAAGGGTTTTCCTATGGTATATCTTGTGTTATCTTCTGGTTTGTATATTTGATCTTTTCATAATGGTGATTGTGTAAGATTAGGTATGTGTGTTTGTATCTCATGGGTTATGTACAAAATATATTAAATGTAATTGGGTATTATGCATTATTTCTTAACAAATCCCATTTTTGGACCTAGTTAAGTCTACAAATTTTTCTAGGGTATGCAATGGTGCATTATGAACTCTAAGTGAAGGAATGATGTATTTATGTCAACCATATCTGGTGTGGTATTAATGTCTAACTACAAAATATTTGTTTATTGATGTTATGATTGATGAAGAAGGTTTCAAAAGAGGATTAATGAAGTAATTGAGGCTATGAAATTAATTGATGAAAAATATTTGAAAGAAGGCATTTAAGAATGTTATTGAGGCTATGACATTGGTTAAGGAAGAAGATTTATTTCCAAAAGGATGGAATGTGTAGACATTAATTGAGGAAGATGATTTATTTTTGGAAGGATGGAATATGTAGGAAAGAGTATTTGCAGATCTTATTATAGAATGAATTGGAATGATGGATCTTGTGGCTCTAGACCTCATGATTGATTGTTGTAAATATTGCACTATCATGTGTACCAGATCTCAAACAAATTTTTTAATAAAGATTGATTTTGTTGTTTAGTTGATTGTAAGGTTGGCTATTAGATTATTTTAAATAGGTTTGGAGAATGACTTTCATTGATTCATATAGGATTTTCAAGGTATGTGGTTTGGTGGACTTGGTCAAATGGTTTGTGTGTTGTTTTAGTTTAGATATATTTTATTGGTTTTCTCTAGAGATGTAGTTTTTATGTCATATGTGCTATTTTGTTATCTATGTTGGTCTTTGACTGACTCAACTATTTGTAGTGACTTGATTTATGTTGGATGGATTTGGATATAAGTTAAAATGAGTGATAAGAGGCTTAAAATGCTTTTCCTATGGCATGCTTTGCTTCAGATGACATCACATGCATTGGAAAATGTTTTGGGTCAACTCATAACTTGTTTTTAATCTTTTTCACATGTTACCTTTGGGTCCATCTTATTATTGGAGAGGTAATTGGTGAAAATTTATGTTGTATTAAAAAATGATGGAGAGATCATTATAAAGAATTTACAAGAAGAAAAACATAGAAAGTTTATAATAAGAAACTTAAGAATATCATAGAAATGATATTACCTACATAATTTACATAAATATACAAAGATGACCATTAAAGTAATAAAATAATAATATTCTAATACCCTCCCTTAATGGTCAATCTATAAACAACACCAAGCTTCCCCCTAAACTTAACAAACTTATCTCAACCAAGAGGCTTGTTGATAATGTCTATAGTTTGATCATTTGTTGGAACATACTACAACTGAACTATCCTATCTTCAACCAACTTTCAAATTTAATGACAATGAATGCCCACATGTTTGGTTCTTTCATGGAAGACCATATTGTCAGAAATTTTGAGAGCTCCCTGATTATGAGAGAGAAATGGATTCAATCCTACTTGAGACATCTACATATCCACAAAAATCCAATGAAGCCAAACTGCATCAAAAGATGCCTTAATATCTCCTCAATACTCTACTTATGTGGAGGATAATGAGACTGCATTCTACTTTTATACTAGTCCAGGTGACTGCACCAGATCCCAAATTGAACACATATCAAGAGGTTGATGTATTATCATCAACCGAACCTACCTAATATGAATATGTGATCCCAATGAGTCTAGGATCATAACTAGTAGTGTAAATAAGTCCATAATCATAGGTTCCCTTCACATAATGCAACACACACTTCGTTGCTACCCAATGATCATCCTTAGGGGCTTTCATGAAGTGTGAAATGTAGATCACTACAAAAATGACATCAGGTATAGTGGCAATACGATAAATGAGATTTTTCACTAGTTTCTTGTAAGTGGTTTCATCAACATGATGAGAATGGGACTTGGTTGACAACTTTAGTCCCTTCTCCATATGTGTGGAAGCGGGTTTACAATCCTACATTTGAAACATGTCAAGCAAGTTCATGAAATACTTAGAATGGGAAAGAAAGATTCCACCATTAGTCTTCCAAACCTAAATACCTAAAAAATAATGGAGAAGCCCCAAATCTATCAAATAAGAATCCTTTCATAGGTCTTGTTTGATTTCTGCAATCAAATATGCTGAAATGCAAGTAATGATCAAGTCATCCACATAGACAACAAGAAAGAGAACATCATTACCAGAGTGTTTGATACACACATTACTATCAGAAGGGAAATGATGAAATACCATGAACTACCAATTACTAATCAATCTTGATGTACCACACTCGAGGGGCCTATTTAAGTCCATAGAGTGCTTTGTTGAGTCTACATACTTGATGTTCCTTGCCAACAACCTTGAAACCAAGAGGCTACATCATGTAGATTTCTTCCTACAACTCGCAATTGATGAAAACACTCTTAACATCCATCTAATGGAATTTACATCCAAAATAAGTTGTAATGGTGAGAAGAAGATGAATTGTAATCATCTTGGTAGTGGGAGAAAAAGTATCATCATAGACAATGCCATCCTCCTATGTGAATCCTCAAGCAACTAATATGGCCTTGTATTTATCTAAGATACCATCTGCATGATACTTGACGTTATACACCCATTTAAAACTAATGGGATTCTTCCCTAGAGGAAGATCATAGATAATCTAGGTGTTATTTTTTAGAAGACTCTGGTACTATGCACCCATTTCTTGTTCCCACTCTAGAATCCCTATTTCCTCTTTAAATGTTTGAGGCTCATAAATACTATGAAGGTTGGCTATGAGAGAAAATTTAATTATATTTTTTTTCTTTCCCTTATTTATAGAAGATATACACTCAATGAGCTAATCAAGATGAAGATCAATGATAGTCTTAGCCCACCATTTAGGCTAGAGAGTAAATGTGTCAACATCGAGAGGAGTAATAATTGGAGCTAGAGGTGGAAGAGGATTTGCAATAGGTGGGAGATCAACATCATTTGGAGGAAATTTAGGTAGTGTATCATCAAATTTATAATTTGCATCATCCCTCCTATTAGATGAACCCAATGGAAGATAGAAACCCAAATCAAAAGCCTTGAAAGGCCGATCCTCTAAATTATGCTCAGATGAGGAAAGATGAAAAGGTTCTCGTTCTTCATCAAAGACAACATTGTGACTAAAGATAATATGATCATTTTCTACATCAATTATCTGGTAAGCCTTATGGTTGTTACTATAACCTATAAAAATAATCTTCTAACTCTTGCAATCCAACTTGGAGTGTTGGGCATCTGGAATCCATACATATGCTAAAGAGCCAAAACATTTTAGATGGTTGATCCAAGGTTTGCAACTAGTTCAAGATTACTCAAGAGTCTTCCCCTTAACTTCATGTGTGGGAGACTAATTAAGGAGATAGACCACACTAAACACTACTTCTGCCTAATATTTCTTAGGAATATTTATATGTTCTATCATAGACCTGACCATTTCTGTAATGGTGCAGTTGTAATGTTCTAAAAAAACCATTTTTTTGAAGGGTGTATGGTGTGGTTAATTGGTATTTTATGTCATGGTAATCACAGAAAGTGGAGAAAGTAGTAGAACAAAATTCCCCCCCATTATCAAACCTAAGATCTATATAATAGAACATCCAGACTCTTTTTCTATTAAGGCCTTAAAATAATGAAATATAGTAAATACATCTAATTTTTGTCTAAGAAAATACACCCACATTTTACGACTGAAATCATCAACAAAAATCAAGAAATACCAACACCTAGTAATAGAAGGAGTATTGATTGGACCACATACATTATCATGGACCAATTTTAGTACCTTTGAGGCTTCCCATGAGTCACCATACTTGAATGATGTCTTGTGTTTCTTCCCAACCTACCAGGCTTCACAACCTCACTGATTTTAAGTTTGAATTTTAGGTAGGCCATGCACTAAATATTCCTAAACAAGCTAAGCAAGATGACGAATATTCAAGTGACCATATCGCTAATGCTAGAGACTTCTGATAGAAGATGATTTTGTTACAAATGCATTCTCAAGAGAATCACCAGTATCTATAAGTCTATATAGACCATGATTGCAATGCCAATAGAAATAGTAGTGTGTGTAACATGATCAACAATCAAACACTTGTGTGCACTAAATAACACATCAAGCTAAGGAGAATGCCACATGATTTGACTCACTAAGAGTACATTTAGTTCCATGCTAGGAATGTAGTATACATTGAGGAAAATGAGATTCCTCCCACCAGACTCTATCTGAACATCTCCCTTACCGACAACAATATACTGTTCACCTCCTCCAAATATGTCTGAATCAGTAAAAGGAGATAATTTTGTAAACCAATCATGCATGTGAGTGAAATGCTAAGAAGCACCAAAATATCTATACTAGGTAGAAGATTTCACATGTTCTACATGTCTTTTAGCCATGAAGGCATAAAAGGAAGACTCTGTTGGATTACTGAGTGGGGGGTCAATTAGTAATCAATGATTCTTTAAACCTTAAAATTTTTCTCTGTTTCAACTTGGTAGAAAATCGGTTAGACAAACTTCAATATTAACCGATAATAATAAATTAACTTATCAATCACCAATAACATTCACAATAAACATTCAACACATATAACACCAGTATTTAAGGTGGAAACCCAATTTGGGAAAAACCACTGTGGAAATTGTCAACCACTAAAGAAAATAATCTTCTCAAGTATGTTTGGTTAGAAACCAATTCGATTAAAGATTACAATGCACATTGTTAAATGTGACCCTATTAGGGGATTTCCCTTAGATCTGTTAGGATGTTCACCATGTTAGGAGTGGCCTGGTTAAAGGTCTTTAAACACTCTTCTAGAATGTCACCTCTTTCAAGGATTTACAATAAGACTATTAAGTCCACTTGGTTAAGGTATTTTTCTACTACAAATGTTAATAAGCAATAGTAAGAAAATTGATCTGTAAATCTGCAACTACATCTTTCTTAATCAGATCCTTTGTTCACACTTTGTCTTCACTTCTTTGCTCCACTTTCTACTAGCCTCAACACTTCATAAAATTGTTAGATAACTGAGAGAGGGGGGGGGGGGTGAATTAGTTATGTCCAGTTATTCTATAGTCCCAAATTCCTTTTTGCATGTATAGTACCAACTTGAATAAATAAACTAAACAACTTGATAATAACTTGTGTGTGACTTGTTGATTAATTAACTGACTGTCAGATAATGTAAAATAACTAGTAGTTAACATATACCAATCTAACCTATATTTACCTTAATAAAAAACATATACTGATCTAACCAGTTACTATAATGTGTAAAGTAAAATATCAAAACATCACATCCATACACATTTAACACTTGATTTTTAACATGGAAACCTTGTTAAGGGAAAAAATACCTGGGATCGGTAATCCAAAATATTTTCACTCTTCTAAAGTGAGCTCAGTTAAGAGCCTACCCTATTAAAGGTTATAGACACACTGTAAGGTGTGACCTTGTTAGAGGATTTATCACTAATAGTTCTTTGAGACCATACATTCACTTGGGTCAATAATAAAACAAGTAACATTCATAAAATGCTAATAGAAAAAGATGGTTAAGTCTCACTTGGTTAAGAGATTTTTACTATAGCAATGGTTAGAAAGCAACAGTGTATGACCTGATTCAAATGCAACTTCTTTTTCTTGTATTCAAATCTATTCTAAGCTCAATATCATTCTGGTCATTATAATATCTTCATTCTCCTTCATCCTCTTACTCTGTTCTACTTGGTTATCTCCTTTTGTCACTCGGTTTGGTCTACAGAATCACTTAGTTCTCACTTCAACCTGTCTAACTAGCTTCACATGTATACACCAAAAATTTTCATCACTCATGCACTCTCTTTTTCTCTTGAATTTCTTGTCTCCTTATATAGACATGTAAACCATGATTTTGCCTCTTAATCTCTATCATTGGTTTTTACTCTTTAACCTTCCTCAAAACTTGTGGCTTAAATCATTTTCAATCATCATCATCTGATCATCCTTGAATTTTTCCAGCTATAGATCTTCATAAAAAACTTTGTCTTATCCTCGAAATCTTTTAGATTCATCCAACTCACCATCACATGTTCCTCCTTATTTCTCCTTCTCAATCAATACCATGATATGTTAGTGTATTCCTACTTGGTTAATACTACACTCAATGTACACTACATATTCTCAGTGTACACTAAGTTCTTCATATACCGACAAAAGTAACTTGTACACTTTTGATCTTCAACACTTATTATAATCATTTAAGTCAATCAAATCACTATCATATTGTCATAGACTCATGAATAAATTTTCCAATGAATACATTATTCATAACTTACTCATACATCTCATCTTTCTGCTAATGTCTCCTTTCCTTCACCAACATCACCTCCTTCGGATATTTTCAACTATCATGATAAGTAAAGTCAAAGCTAGTTGACATTAGTGACAACATAACAATTGATCTAATGTCTCACATATACCTCAGTAGCTTAGTGATCATCATCAAATTCTCCCATTTTTTTCTCCAAGTAGTCTATCGGTTGTAGTTCTAACAATCTCTCCCTTTGGCATTGATGGAAACATAATATGAAATATACCATTGAATACCAATCAAATCAAATCAAATATACCCTTAGCTTATGTCTTTAATATGTTTAATCACTATGCATACTCTCCCTTTCGGTTGGCTTCTTTCCTAAATGAATATTTCATGCATAATCATCTCTCCCTTTGAAAACAATGCCAAAAATAAGCTCTTCAGTAGCCAAATAAGTATCTTTGTTGTTCCTTTATAGATTCTTGTACCTTACATGTATATAGATTCTCGGTTTCATCTTGTCTTCCATCTTCTTCACATCCTTAGGAATCCCAAAGTGTGAACATCTTGCATCAACATAATTAGATCTTCTGATAAAGAGTAGGTTGATGTAGCCCCATATCACCTTAGTGACTATTAGATAGGGGAACCCCTAGTCTACTTTTCAAGTACTCTAATGTATCTTTTGGTAAGGGTTTTGTGAATATATCTGCAAGTTTTTCTTGTGACTTCACATATTCTAGTTTGACCTATTTCTCCTGAACATTCTCCCTTAAGTAATGATATTTGATGGATACATGCTTTGTCTTTGCATGCATCACTGGATTCTTTGAAATCTTGATAGCACTTGTGTTGTCACAATAGATTGTCACTGGATTTGTTACTTCTTCATTCATACCTTCCAACAATTTCTATGTGCATGCAATATTAGAGCAGTTGATAGCAATAGCTACATATTCAACTTTGGCAGTGGACTAAGAGATGCAACCTTGTTTCTTTCTTATCCGTGTTAGTAATCTTTCACCTAAAAATAAAGTTCCTCTTGTATTCCTTTTTCTATCATCAATATTTCCTTCCCAATTAGGATCTGTATAGACTTTAAGTTGAAAATTATCTTCTTTCTTATACCATGTTCCATAGTCCTTGGTATTCTTCAGATATCTCAAGATACTTTTTACAAAAATCATATGTGTCTCTAGGATTTGCAAAAAATCTAGCTACAATTCCAACAACTTGTGCAATATCCGGTCTACTATGCACAACATACATTAGTTTTCCAATCATAGATCTATATAAGGTTTGATTTACCTCTATTGACTTGTCATCCTTGGTTAGCTTACACCTGATTACCATAGGTGTACTAACTGGATTTGAGTCTTCCATACCAAAAGTCTTCAAGATCTCTTTAATGTATTTTAACTGTGTGATGTAGATACCTTCCTTCAGTTGTTGAATTTGTAAACCAATAAAGAATTTGATCTCTGCAAACATTGACATTTAAATTAAAATCATTTCTCATTTCATCAGAAAAATATTTACATAAAGTATCATGACCTCCAAATATGATATCATCAACAAATATTTTAGCAATAAGGATGTTATAATTAGATTCCTATTTCAAATATAGATTACTATTATCACTTATTCTAACACAAACTATGCTTACTGACTCAGATTTCAACTTTTTTCTTCTTCACTGCATCTCATGATTATACATCCACCTTTCAAATTTTCCAGCTTGTTTTCCAGTAGATTTCATCCTTTATATAGACTTTGTTATACCTCTTAATCTCCTTTATTATGTTTTCTTCTATTTAATCTCAATCATTAGATCATCCATATAAAATGATTCAGTGAATTTAGAACTTGGTAATTAAAAATTTTATTATCATCTCAAAACTTGAACATTTCTTGGAACTTGTACCTTCACTTTTTTCTTCTTATATCTTAACATAGATCATCATCTTGAATTTTCCTGATTGTAGATCTCTCCAACTAACTCTTCATCATCCTTGGAATCTTCCAAATTATTGTAGCTCATTATTAAATGTCATTATGATCCTTGTATTTAATTTATGTTCCTTGTTTGGTGGATAAATCCTTCTACTTCAATTGAAATTCTGTTTACTCCACTTGGTAACTAAATCTTTGTACTCGGTGTCTTGTGTTTCTTTCACTTTACCGAAACATACTTTCCTTTTAGCGAATAACTTTTCCTGCTTGGTAACCAAACTATTTTGTTTACCGAATTGACCAATCTCATTTACTAAATTGATGTAATAAAATATAAAGTAGAAACCAATTATATCAACATAACCTTATCATTTTATGATCTTTATTAACTTCTCAATTAAGTTCTTCAACTTCATAACTTTTCACTTCCTTTCTTTCTTTAACTCATTCAACTTATATCATATTTTGGATGATATGGAAACTCGATATAAACTAGAAATCAATTGCTTGACATCAATGATAAAATAATAATTGATCTAATCCTTCTACAATCTTTTATACCTATGACCTTTTTCAATCTTCATCATTATCATCACCATCATTTAATAGACTCTTTCTGCTCTATGTTCTCAAAAACATTGTCTTTAGGCTGAGACACTCCTTGCTTATGTTGCTTAGAAGACAAACGATTAAGAAAATACTTGATCAAATGGCCATATTTATGATGATAGTTATATTGAACCTTCTTCTTCTTCAAGCCATCCTAAGACTGACTAGAACCCTTTTGCTGAAATGACTGAGATGGTTGAGATTTGCCTTTATCTTTGTAAAAGGATTTGGGTGCAAAGGCATTCTTTGAAGAGGGTGAAGTGGAACTACTACCAAACTATTGTTTCCAATTATCTTGCTACAATAGTTTGGTGCACAACTCTAAATTTTTTAGATCAACATTATTTGAAGTAATGTTGAGAGTCTCTATAAAGTGCTCATAAGAATTTTTGGTAGACTCTTTAGAGTGATGACTATCATATCTTATTCCTCCATTTTTTAACCAATAGCTTCTAGCTAATCTTGAATGTCCTTAATCCTCATGAGATGATCATGTAAGGACATATGTTCATCCGTCTTGATGTAGAACAATTGGTTCTTTAGGAAGAACACTCTGCTCTTGTTTGATGTCTCATGCAACTTCTTTAGATGCTTACATATTTTTGATCCTAACTTACCAGAAGGAATCTATGGAAATTGATCATCTGTGATAAAGAGCTTGAGAATCATGATGACTTCTCAATTATGGTTATCAAACTTGTCTTGGTCTATTTGGATTGTGGTAGGATGAGTCTTTTTTCCCAAAATAAGATCATCTATGAAGCGATATTTGAAGATTGTCAACATGCACTACTTCTAGGTGTTATAATTTTTGTTGTTGAATCTTTGATTTCCTTCCAACATTAAGTTGGTTAATGACACCATCTTGCACATTTCCTAATGCATGGAAAACAAAAAATTAAGAAGAGGCAATAACACATAATTTGAAACATGAATCCCAATTTAGAAAACAAAGGCAAATGCAAGTATCAACTTCAAAAAATAATAAAGTACATATGACACATTTTAAGAAAAAATTATGCCTAACCCATAAAAATCTGATGAAGACCTAGAAGAGATCTCAAAAAACCCATAAAGAATCTATAATCAAAATAAAATTTTGGCTAGTATGGAATTTGAGGCTCGAAAACTGAGACACCCAAAAAATTATGATGATGACCCAATTGAGATTTCAAAAAACCCACCAAGAATCTAAAGTTGGTTTTTAAATTTGGCAAAAGAACAAAGAGTTTCAAAAGAAACCCTAGCTATCTAAAAAAATGTTGGAACATCTTCTAATGCAAGTTGTAGACTAAATACAGAGGGTTAGAAAAGCCCTAGGCAGTTGAGGATTAGATAAAATCAACCATAAAACAAGTTTGAATGCCTAGAAAAATCAAGAGATATAGATGTAGTTGGAGAAAATTTGAGTTGCAATTTGTAAAGAAAATTGCAGGTTACGAGTTGTAGGATGAGCTAAAAAAGGCTATGAAAGAGAAAATGTAAGAGTGTATGCGAGGATGAATTAAAAGTGTGTGTTATTCAAGTGAAAAGATAAGATTTAGTGAATAAAGTCGATTTGAGAATCTTCTTGAAGGATAAGACCGAAGGTTATTACTGGTGATTTGGAAATTTAATTGATTTTTTGCTAAATCAGCGAGTTCCAATTTTTTTCCATTAAGGATTAAGTGTAATCCTTGGAAATGTTCCTAAGCTTATTGGGAAAATGAGTTCCTTGGATTCTAGCCTAAAATATTGTAGTTAGATTGTTGGATATAGTGAGTGCATTTCTTGCTATGGTTTTCCTATTTAGAGTTTTCCATGTAAATCTAGTGTTCTTGTGTGTTCATAGGTATCTAGAAGCTTTACTTTATTTTGTTCTAAACATTAACTAGGCTATTTCAAATCTAGAATAATATTATTAAGTTTGTAGGTGTGTTGATTCACCCCCTAGCACCAGATTGGGTTCAACACTACAAACAATGTAGATTTGTCATCTTGTATGTAAATGAAACCTAGTTTTTGTTGATATCATATCTTTTATCTCCTTCCTCTTTATTGTTCATCATTGTGTTTCCCATTGGAGTAGGAACTTGTGAGGAAGTCAATCAATCCATAATTTAATCAACTCCATCTTATTAGCTATAAGAGTAAATTAAGATTATTTTAGGTTATACAAGTTGTTAATGGTTCAACAATATAAAACAAAGAAATATTACAATAAAATTGAGCTTGTAAGAATATTAGAGAATCATTTATAGTGTGTTCACACCTTTCTAATGCATATGAAAATGTTAACAAGAACCATCTCAAGGGATTAAAAAAATGATAATTATCTATAGACCTATGTATGTGCAATGTGTGTGATCAACTATATCAAGTCCTTTTGAAACTACTTGTAGTTGATTTGGGCTCAATTCTATAGTTGGGCATTACTATTGTTTGTTCTATTCAATTTTATATTGTATTTAATCAAATATAAAAATTATCCTAAGGATGTTGAAAACCACTAGATGATGAGGGGGGTAGGGTCGAATTAGCATAAACAAAATGTTAGGATTAGGTAATACTGGGAGGGGGGGTGAATCAACATTACAACACTTTAATTTAAACTTCAACCGATTGTAAATAAACCATAATAATGCTGAAATGAAAAAAACATAAATGCACAACACATAACTCATAACACCATGATTTTTTTTTGAGGAAATCCTAGCCAAGGGAAAACCCTGGTGGAGATGGTACCCACAACTATGCACTAAAATATAGTATCCCTGTTAGGAGCTGATTATTACATAGGACATTTCCTTTTTATAGGAATACAAAACCCTGTTAGGGGTATACAAAACCCCTGTTAAAGGTGGTGAGCTTACAACTCTTACAATCAAAATACTATCACAAAGTGTTCTTCAAAAGTGAACAATACAAGCATCTACTATGCTTTGATAGTTCCAGTTATAGCTCTGTCAAACATTGATCTCTCATCTACTCTCTACTCTCAAATTCATATCCATCACATCATCATCACAATCACACTTATCACTTCCACAAAACACTCTATACTTATACTAATTCTTCCATCTAGTTGGCTCACAAAATACATTGCAAAACATAATAATTATTTATGAAAATGACAAACATAGAGTCGGCTATCTTATATTACCAAAGTGTCAGCAATATACAACTTCCATTTGACTTAGCACATTTCCATACCAACTAACCTTGCCTCAATCATTGTGACTATTCATACGCCCCGTTTTATTGATTCTCTATCTTTGCATACCTTCACAACACTGTATCTCATTGATCTCATCACCAAAACATGTGTGACCTTAATTGAAGGTCTTACATATCCCAAAAAATTTTCTACTAACCTGATAATTCATAATACTTCATATATTATCTTCACTGACCAAAACAATACCATAGTATACTGTTATCTTGATTATGTACTTAGTCATTTTCATGAATGAGTTTCCAATACCAAAACTCTCTGCATGCGATCACTCCAACATAAGTGTTTCCATAATTGACAACCCTTAAGTGATCCCTAGTGCTCCCAAAATATCACTTGCCAACAATCTCTCCCTTTGGCATTGATGGCAAAACTTAGTGAAAAATGACTAAGTGTCAAAGCACTATCTTCCTTCTATATATACATATCTTTTCTTCTCTTTCTCTTTTTCTCTTTTTCTTTTTTTTTAAATTCTTTTTCTTCTTATTTTCTGTTATCTTCCTCTTTTCATTTTTCTCTTATCTTCCTCTCCCTTTGACATCAATGGAAAAGGTACTAGCAAAATTTCAAAATTTTAAGCATATAAGACTTCAATGCTTACTCACCAATCTTAGAATATCTTGGAAGGAGTCTTCCAGGGTCTTTAATTTGTCTTCCTATGACTTAATCAAAATTTTACTAACATGGATCAATCCATTCAATGCATAAGATGTTGTCTCTACTTCTTTTAGTTCGGTGGGTAAGGAACTTGTCATTGAGCCTTCTATTTTCTCCATCTCCATAAGATGAGCTTCAAGAATTGATAGCTTAGGAGTGATTAGACTCTTCAGAAAACCAAATCTTTCCACTACTCTCCCTTTCTCTACATTCAAAGCACTAATCTTATCCAAAATTTTAGATGCCTACTTATCCATCTCCAATACAGTTTGTGAAGAGGTTTCACAACTGTCCATTATGTTTTCTAAGGTAGCCCTATTGTTGGCTATGATATCTTCTATATTCCTAACATGTCTGATAGGATTTATGCAATATTTTTATATCTTTCTTCCTCTTTCCACATAGCTCTTAGCCTTAAGTGTAGTTGCTTTCAGAATGTCCAAGTCCCATGAGATGGATTGACAAACTTCCTTCAAATTATTTTTTAGGAAAGTATTTTCTACCTTATCCTCCATGGTCTTCAGTAGTGACTCAAAGTGACCGTCAAAGCTATCCAATGCCATGCCTAGGTTCTCTGCATCATCCTTCCCTTGAAAAACAATAGGTGTAGGGAGTATTTTGTTCACTGTCTCCACTGCCCTAGTAAGCACCTTTACCCTTTTATCTCCTTTTTGTTTTGACCTTTCCTTAGCCTTAGTGAATGCCATGAAGGATAACCTCATGAGTTCATCCTCATCCATGCTCTCTACATCTGCACTCACTGGTTTGGCCATACTTTCCAACAATAGAGTAGAGGAGGTGTCAGGTTATTGTTTATGCTCAACTCTTGCCTCAACTACTTTTTCTGCTCCTGTCTCTTTTACCTGCCTTTCTTCTTACTGTATTTCCTTTTCCTGTTCCTTCTCTTCCTATTTATCCTCTATATGCTCTTTCTCTATCTATCCTTCCTCTTCAACTATCATCACATTGTCTACATTGTCATGAAATGGGTCATTCACATCAAGTGAAGTAGCTAATGAAATAGGCATACCAGAAACAAAGAAGTTTGGTTGCATGCTTTCTTTCTCATTAACTTAGTTGCCTTAGAACTTTCTCCTAATCCCAAAGGTGTAGGATTGGTCACCTTGGGAGGTGAGGTCTTCTCAGGCATATTTCTCATTAGAATTTGGTCCAATGCCTTTTGGATTTCTTCAATAACCTCATCATACTTCCTTTCCATAATTTTCACTAGTCTAGCCTTAGCCCTCAACAAAGGTTTCAACTCTTTGATGATTCTCTCCCTCTCTTGTATAGAGACTACTGGCAACATGTCTTCAATAGCCTTGTTTCTTATATTCTCATCCTTAGACTGAGCTAACTACTTTCTAATTTCTAACTTGTTGTACAAATCCTTGGAGATACTTCCTTCAATTTCTAAATTTTTTTTCTTGAAAAGTAATAAGTTCTCAATTATCGTGTCCTCAATTACTACCTGATTTTTAGAATCATACCTTTCTTAATATTTGTCTACTATCTTCAAATTTCCATCTTTTATTACTCTCTTTTGCAACTTCAAGATATCTGGCTTCCACAGATCTTGTGGTCTCTTTTATACTTTTTCTTCTTCCTTCTCAATCACTTTTTCCTCTTTCTTCTTTATTTCTAATTCTACCTCTTGTTTCTTAGAGCTACTTGGCTTTCTAGATCTTGTAGATCTCCTAGGTGTGTTTTTAGGTACAATTTCTTGTGAAGTCTTCTCATGTGTAGAAGATAAATCAATTATATTAGGTTTAGGACTTACTATCTTTTAGCTTCAGAAGGGGATGGTGCATCAATTGCCATGCTGGAAGATCTTTCTATCAACCTTGTCCTTATGTTCTTCAGTTGTTCCCTAGTGATTCCTACCTTCATAGTAATATCTTCAACTATTTTATCAATCTTTCTCTTCCTTGTCCCTTTTTCTTGTTCTTCTCTTACTTTTCAGACTTTTTCCAATATGTTCCCCATCTTTCTTCAGAAGTTTCTACCTATGTTGGTAGAACATGCTCAACTTGCATAGTTAGAACCTTGGAACTGACTTCATACCCGATAGGGTAACACTATTTCTTCCTAGGCTCAACTACCTCAAAGCACACACAATCAGTTTCAACCATGAAATAGATCATAATGTCCTTATATTTCTCAAGTATATCTTCAGGTATCCTATATCTTTCCTTCATCTTCCTTTGTAGGATTCTGGTCATCTAAAATAGTTCTCCATCTAACCAATTCTTGTCTTGTCTTTGGTAGCTCTTAGAGATTTGTATTCCATTAGGTACATCATTTTTCCATGCTCTAGAGTGCATACTAGGGAATTTGTGCTCAATGTAGATGTACATATGAACCAAAAGTGAACCAAACCTAAATTCCTTAGACTTGTCTTTCTAATAACCTTCACATTGTCCAAAAATTATTGTGCTATAATGTCGCATAGGTTATATTTCTTGGTTTCCTTAACCATTCTATATGCCATCATAATAACTCCAGCTGATACTAAGTTAGGTCTACTATTGTGAAACATCTTGTAACCTAATATCATAGCTACCAACCTCACATCTTCCTGAAAGATGTCATTCACTGTCATCGCTCTCTTACCCCACTTAGAATGGGTTAGGGTTTCCACTTGTTTTTTGATATTATTCTTTGCTACTGGGAGGGCTCCATTATTATCCAATCCAGTTATCTCATGAATAATTTGTGCACATATCTTAACTGGTTGTTCTCCAATCCATATAAACTAGTCATGGATTCTACTTAGGATTATCTTGAACCATTCAGTTTCACTTAACTCCACTAGTAGGGTTATCTTGATAATAGATTGGTCTTCTAGGTGCTTAAACTCTTCTACCATCTTTCCATCTACTTCTATCATCTGTTAGGGATTTATCTTGCATGAATCAAATGTCTTGGATGATTATTTGAAACTAGACTTATAAGACTAATTCAAATGAGAAAAGACCTAATTACTGAGGATTGGATAGGATCCTCATTCATTTTTTAGCTCCACATACTTAGACAGGTTTTACCTTTTAATGATAACTGATTACACAGTATTATAAAAGTGGACACTGATTTGCTATTAATTCTTCTAATGTGTCAATCTATAATGCATTCTGCATATGACCAAAATCAATTTGATACAAAGCTTAACCAAGAAAAATATGATTGCAAATATAGCAAGAATCAGTGATTTAAGGATTCTCATCCTTCTTCCTTTTAAGGAGGGGCAACCTAAATGATTCTCTCTTCACAGAATCAGGAAATATGAACTATAAGCCTTACAGACAGTCCAATCTATTTTGTGCAATAAACATGAAATGAAAATGTACTGGTAATGATATGAAAATTTCAATTTTTCTTCTCAAAAGATATGAAAGATAAAAACTATAAGAAGCAAACACTAAACCAGTGCCTTATTCAATGGGAAAAAGAAATCCAAATGTAAATCAACCAGATAATTCCAAAAGAAATACAAAAGTATGCCTTACATACTAACTGCAAATTCAAATAGATTGCCTTACAAACTACTCTTTTAACCAAACACTTTTATCATCAAAATCCTTACAAATATATTTACTCTTCAAGATGAACCATGAGAATTTTAATTCTTTCCTTGAAAGAAACTCATAATCAATCAGGCAAGTTGCTTTAAAACTGGTATATTTTAAATGCCTAACATATAAAACATACAAGAGTACAACATAAAAGTAAAGAGACAACAACAACGTATAGTAGAAGTTGCAGTGTATTTGTATTAAAATCAACTTGCGAATTACATTCAAAATTCAATTACTCAGAAAGTCAGACACAAAATTTAGAAGTCTTCTTCAAAGCAATCCTATTAAATTTTCTATTATCTTCTAACTCTCTCAAAAATGAGTCTACAACTCTATTTATACATCTAAGTCTCAACCATCTTGGAATTCCCTTATGAATAGGAATGCAACAAGCTTCAGATGGTTGAAAACCCTAACCCTAAAAGCATAAGAGACAAGTCATAAAAGACAAAATATACAATAAGCCCTTAGGTAGTGGAATGACAAAACATTCTTTTGGATTCTTCTGCATCCTGGATCGCTTGAAAACTGACACCTTTGTCTGCAAGTCTTCATGATAGCTCCTTAGTTTTTATGAGATATGGTGACCAACATTTCAGGCTAACCTACACCATTCTTAAAGATAGCTTATCATCCTTGTATTCTGAGCTCAGGTGTTAGGTTCTCCAGATGTCTTCTTTACTCGTCATCTAAAATATCCAAGTCAACTGTGGAAGATTTAACTTTCTTGGGCTTTGTGAGTTCATCCAATGCAATTACTTGCTCCTCTAAAGGCCAATTGAAATTCTAAACAAGTTGTAGCTATGCCTTCTGCCTCTTGCACCTAGCATTGGTTATGGCTTTGACATCTGTTATGAATTTGGTGAGATCTATCTCTACCTTTATAGCTTCATCCAAGGCTTTATTGAAGCTCTCTATATCAACATTACTATCTTCACCTAAAAATGCTTCCTTCCTAGGCAGTAGAAGATCAACATCTGATCTTCATTGATCAAGACTCTTAATGGCTTATCAGTATTCAAAATTGAGGGGATAAATTTATTAGAGCAGGAGCTGAGCATGGCTATCTTAGCCTCAATCACATTTTCCTTACCCTTGAAAAGTGGTAATATGGCCTTTACTCTATCAATCTCCTCACCAACCCTCACAACTATTTCTGGAGTACTACTACTTAAAGATTGAGAAAAAATCAATCTTTCAAAAAGTGGTTCTCTGATAGACCACACCGTATGAAATTCACTCAAAATTTGCACATAATTACTAACCTCCATCTGCAATTCTGGCAATTTTCCATAAGCATTAAATACAAGATCAAATTTATCTTTAATTGTATTTATTCTATGCTGCAAAATATTCAAAATGGCCTATAAAATGGCCTCATTCTTTTCATCATTTATTTTCTTCAACTCTGCTGCCACCTCTTCTTTTGTCATTGCCTGTGTTGTGGGTTGCTCTGGAGGTGCAGGGGCTGCTACAAGAGCACTGATGAGTTGTTCCTCCAAATCATTTGCATGTTTTTCCAATGCCCTGTTCCTTATTAACACTAAATCCCTATCCTTTACAAGGTCAGTGTAATCACTTAAAAGATCACCATATCTTTCTGATAATTGCTTAGTTTTATCTCATTTAACTTGGCAAATTGGGTCAAAACCTGAGAAATCTCTAGGTCCCCAGTATTGTGGATTGACCACACAATTTTGTCTCCTTCCATTTTCTCTTTCACATTCAAAATTTGTGGCTTCTTGTCTTTAGGATAAAGACTCCACATGGCTAAGGTTTGAGTCTTTGGGCTATACCCAAATCCTTTTATTATATCCCCTAGTTGGGTTTCTGAAGACAAAGTGACATCTTCTTGCCTCTGTATTTGATCAATTATAAAATCAGAATATAAACTCCATCTAGTAACTAGTAGCATGTTGCTTTGTCTTACCAATTTCCTAGCCTCATCTGGAGTCATGGTCTCATCTTCTGGGTCATATTCTTTTAATTGTTGTAATGCCTCATCTGGCACCTGACCCTCCTCTATTATCTGCACACTTGATGCAACTTGTTGCTACTTATGCCATAGTAAGAAAATTTTAAATTCATTTGAATTGACAAACTTGTCATCATTCAAGAAATCATCTTGCTCAATTATTCTCTCATCTTGGCCAAGGGCCAAGGGCAGCTCAACATCTTGAAGTTCAAGCTTTCTTTTTCTTTTTTCTTCTCTCACCTTCTTTCTAATTTGGTGATGATGCTCACCAGTCACTGTGTAGAGGGCACTCACTAGTCAATAATCTTTTCTTTTTCTTTTGAGGCTCAGTAGTATCCTCAGAGCTAGGCAATTCAGTGAGGTCAACAGTTTCTTGTTCCTCTCCAGGCCCTTCTATCAATGGCTTCCCCATAGGAGGTGGGCTATACACTGGGTAGCCACCATCACTATCATCATCACATTCAGATTCAGAATGGGCCTTTTTACCTTTATTAGTTTGATCAATTTGATCCTCCATGGATCTTATCAGAGTGTTAAATTGAGCCATCATTTTCTCAAGTCTTTGAAGGTAAGGTAGAGTGGGAACGAACCCCGAAAATACTAGTCCTTTTTTCTTTAATTTTTTCTCAGCATCAAACAATGTATTTAATTGTTGAACTCTCTTCTCAACTTCATTGTCTTCAATGATGTTTCTAATCACATCTTCCTCTAGATACTCCTCATGCTACTTATTGAAGGGAATGCTAGAAGTGTAATATTGCCTAGCAGTAGCTACAAAACCTTCTGTATCCACATACCTGTAGGGTGCTGCAAACATATGGAAACCTTCCAACTAGTCATTTACCCTATTTAAGGCTCCCATACCAATTGTAAGATAATGCACTCTGAAGTGCTGAGGAGTAAAAGTCCCTTTCTTATGGGGAGCTAAGTCTTATTTATCTGTTAACATGAGCTGCCAGATAAACTCTAAAAATGAAATTCTAGGTGGAACAAAAAATGGAAGTAGATGAGGAGGCTGATGGCATCCATAAACCCTAATCATTGTGTAACCTTTCTCATAATAAATATCTCCCCAATTGTGGTTCTTGGTGCACTTATCAATAAAATATTGGGGCCTCACCAATTGTAGAACTTTGGTGGATAATCTTGTGCAATTTACTCCCAAAATTTAGAGAATAGGATATACAATCCAATTTTCAGAAGCTCCAAAATCACACCTAGGGAAAGAAGGGCTCTAGATTCCTAACCAAAACTGCACAGGGTTAGGCTGTCCATTCCATGTCATTTGTGGCTTGAGGTCCTATAAGTTTATGAGATTATAATTGTGATACATAATAAGGTGCATCAATAAGGAGTAGTGCATGAATCTAGGTGCAGAACCAGATGCAAAATTCTTCAAAGACAGTAAACCCTCATGCATCATATTTATTACATACCCTTTGAAATCATAACCTCTATTCACCAGACGGTTCTAAGAATCCATAACTAGCATCAAAATGTCAGAAGTGATCCTCTCTGGGCCTGCATCAACTGCCAAGATCTGGCATAACCCATATGCAATATATTTCATATAAAATTTTAGGTCTTTGTACTGATATGGAACTGACCCAGCCATAATTGCAACATAATTTCTATTTTCTTTTGGCATATGGCTCTTAATCTCCTTAGAAACTAACACAACTTCTCTGACATATCTGTTTGCTTGAGCTTTTAAGTTAATCTTTGTGGCCATTGGAATCTGAATTATGAATGCCTTCATGAAGGAATTTCTATCTAGGGTTACCAAGGGTGAACCATCCTCCTTTCTAATGGTTTTCAATAGGGGGTCATAACACTGAGACATCATAAGCAATGCGTCTACATCAAGAAAGACTTCAAGAAAAATTAACTTGGCCAACCCTAATGTCCAAGGGTTTGGTACGATACTATCATGGTTCTTATAAAAATAACTAAACAAACACATGCTTGTAAGTTCAAGAGTCTTAGCATCTCTACAGTAAGCTAAATCATCCATGAAATAATTGTTTCTAACCTTCTTCTTCTGAGATGAACCAGGAAAGAGGGTGAGGAATTCATCTAAAAAACTCTCCTTTACTTTTTCCTTTGACCCTCGGCTAGTAGAGGCTCTGCTTGGTGTTGATTGACTCATCCTGTCTGTAATTTTGAAAATTCTCTGCAAAAATCACTAGTCACACTATAAGTATGGAAAGCTCAGAAAACATAGCACTCTGTACTCTTCAATATGCTCTATAACTTTCAAATGAGTAGCCTCTAACTATTTTATTCTACAAAATTGAATGCGCCACCATTTCTGACACCAAAGATGTCATATCCACCATTACTTCAGCATGAACAGGGCTTCAGTTCACTAGCCGTAGCTCAAAAAATTTTAAATTCAAACATTCAGAGACCTGGCAACTGAAGAAAAAGTCTTTTGATCACTTTATAACATTGGCGCCTTCAATTTCTTTTGAGACCTGGTGACTAAGAGAGCTTCTCGTAGTCGTAGAAAGATTTCTCACTTTATAAATCCATTACGAGATTTAGCGATTACATATTTTGATCTAGAGACTCAGAGACCATAGTCAACCTCTTTATTCCATCTTTAATATTTCTCATTATGAGATCACGTGACTAAGACCACCTTTCATTTCTATTACGAGATCTGGTGACAATAGGAAAACTCTAAGTCACAGAATACAGTTGACTTTTCAAACTTCTTTCTGAGATACCCCAACTCGGCCATCTAGAGATTTTGTGACTGAAAGGAGGAATTCTTTAATTTATCTTATCTAGAGATCTGACGACTATAGTCTTCCTCATAGTCATGACAACTTTACTAACCCTTTTAAAACATTCAACGATCACCCGACTTGGAGATCTAGCGACAAGCCTGTAGTCTCTTAATCACTAAAGCTTTCTGACCTTTCAACCTTCTTTCTGAGATCTCATGACCATTGTTCATCTATTTTTTCATTCCATCCTATGGTCCACATTTAGTTGCGAGAGATTTTCTTAGTTAACTATTTTGATTCAGTGACCCAGAGATAACCGTGTCGCTGAATCATTGAAGGCTTTCCACTTAACTGTTAGGAACCTAAGATCACATGACTACATAGTTGCTGCATCACTAAATAAACACATAACTACCGATGCTTAACCATTATATTAACTTTAACTCAATCCTGGGAAAATCTGGAGACTTGGCGACAAAGAGATTCGTTGAATCTCACAATCCTTTTCTTAACTAGGGTTAAGTCCCAAGAACACGTGACTGAAGCAATCTCCAAGTCACGAAAACATTTCTTAGCTCTGAGTTACATTTGGAGATTAAATACTGGCCATTGATGAAAACTTCATCTCATAGTTCACGCTGAGTCTCATAATCCTTTATCACTTAACCGTTGCATCTCGAGACCTGGAGACAACCGAGCCCCTGGATCACTGACCATGTAAGAAAAAACCACTACCTTTGGGAGATAACGCGACTACTAAAAATCATAATCGCTAAATGAAATGACTAACTGCTTAAAGACCTAGAGACTTGGAGACAACTGCAATAGAAACCTACACCTCCATTTAGAGACTCAACGACCAAAGAGAAAAATCATAATCACTGAATGAAACATCACTTTAATAAATCATTTTGAGATCTCCCGACCAAAGGTAATTTCTATCTAGAGACCACGCAACTATAGTTCTTTTTCTTACAAAAATTGTCACAGTAGTTTCTAGATCTCGAGAAAACATTCTGAGACTCATAGACTAAAAGGGGAATCACTAAGTCGCTTGATAATAAAGAATATTCCAAAGTGCTCTTGAGATTGGGCGACAAAGGCTTTCGGGCAATCACTAGATATGAAGGAATATTCTAACTTCTTTGAGAGACTAAGTGACTAAGGGGGAAATCTAAAGTGCACATGCTTATTTTGACACTTAAGTGATCTGATAAAGTAACTAAGAAATAGAACGCTGAAGGCCACAACTAGGGTTTTCTGATTTTCAAAGACATTTAGACCTAGACAACCCTAAAGACTGTAAAATTTTCAAAAACATCATGTCTTTTGGGGCAAAAATAAAAAATAGAGATTTTAACCAACAGTGGCTCTATCTGAGGATGTTAAAATGCAAGTTTGAACAAGAACCACAGATCTCTGGGATGCAGACAAAAAACCGCACTAACCTAGAACAGGAATAGAAACACGTAGGCTAAAAGAAACACGCCTATACAATATTTACAAAGGATTTACATGCGCATGAAAAACAAAAACTTAATTGAAGAAGGGCTTCAAGAATTTCCCATGCACTGGAAACTCAAAAACTTCATCATCCATATTCTTCAACAAGTAGGAGTCTTTCCCAAAACTTTCATGAATCACAAAGGGACCAAGCCACAATGATTCAAACTTTTTATGCTTCCCTTTATCTTCTGCTCTCACATTCCATTGAAGTACTATGTCATCTATTTTGAATTTTCTGGTAGTTTCTCTCTTGTCAAATAGGTACTTCATCTTCTATTGCAACTTGATGTTTCTATTTTGACTTTCCCTTCTTAGCTCATCTAATTCAATCAATTGCATGATTCTGTCCTGCATTGGCTCTGAGACATCTAATTCCTCATCTTGAATAAACTTATAAACTAGAATTAGATTATTTATGGGAAACCTTGACTGCAGACCATATACAAGCTCAAAGGGAGACTTCCCAGTGGCCCTCTTGACTGTGATCCTATCGGCCCATAGGGCTAATTTCAACTTTGAATGCCAAGCTTTCTTATTTTTCTCAAGTGTTTTCTTCAAAACTGTCAGAATGCTTTTGTTGCTAGACTCAACCTATCCATTTGCTTTAGGATGATAAGGAGATGAATAAGATGTCATGATTCCATTGTCCTTACAAAAATCCTTGAATTCATCTGATCTAAAACACATTGCATTATCTGTAATTAATTTCACGGGGACACCAAATCTGGTCAAAATGTTTTCAAGTAAGAAGTCAATAACAATTGTACTTGTTGCCTTCTTTGTGGGAATAGCCTCTATCCATTTTGTGAAGTAGTCAGTTGCAACAAGTATATAACTGTGTCCTCCACTAGATTTTTCTGACAGGTTTCACACTTCTTAACAAATTGAAATGAATCTTTAAACAATGTAGGCCAAAAATAACCGGCCCTCAAGATCTTATGGGCAGTAGTCTTTGCTGAATAATGGCCCCCACAAACACCAGCATGCATTTCACTCAAAACCTTTTTTGCCTGATACTTGTCAAGGAAAAATAGCAAGACCCCATCTCTATTCTTCCAATACAAGTCTCCTTGTATCAATGTATATTTCTGAGCTTGCAATTGTAATACCCCAAAAATGGGCTATAAGTTCATTAATCTTCTATATCAACAATTCAAATGAAATCGACATCAAAGTCCTAACCTAAGGCACATCTAAACACCATCGAATCCTAATTGATTATCTTAAATTCTGCATCACGGAATATTCCTAGCAATATTCCTAATTATCTTAATTATCTTTAATTTAATGATTATTTGGCAATAAATCACATTTATCCTAAGTTTGATTAATTGAATATTTTCATATTTAATTAATTAGATTTAATATCTTGCCACTTAATTGTGTAATTAAATTTAATTCTATCTATTATTAATTGTATTATTTAATTTTGACAATAAATCTAATATCTTATGAATAATTGATTAAATTCTTATTTAATTAATTAAAGCAAGTTGTCATTATTTAATAATATAGTTTTTAATAAAAGTTTGATTAAATAATTGATTAACCCATAAATCAATTATTATTTTCAAAAATCAGTTAAGTTGAGCATAAATCACTTTATTTATTTATTAATTCATAATTATCCATGTGCACAATCAAAGAAATAGTTAAACTCCAAATTAGAAAATCAATGCAAAGTGTTGACTTTTTAGAACTCAACATCCTTTTTGAGTTTTAAAGTTGATCTAAACTTCTAATTTGAGTTAAAAAGTTGTTTTTGCATGATTTGCATGTTTTTGTGAATTAAATTATCTTTATTATCAGACAACTCAAAAATCAAGCTGAGTTAATCTGAGTGATTTATGGCTTTCTTCCATGCACCTCCAAAGCCCTGGATTTCTATAAATCAAGGCCTCAGCTCATCTCAAAGCATCTCATATTTTTGCACAATCACACTGGAGAATTGAAATTGGAAGGATCAAAGCTTATTGCGAATCAACATTGTTGTGAGATCACTTTTGTTTTCATATTATTGTTAGATCAATTCATAGCATATCAGTTTTTACATATCATAGATTTCATATCATTTTTCATATTATTGCATAGAAAATATCAAAAAAAATTTAAAATTAATTGCATTCAATTCATATCTAGATCAATTGCATTCAAATCCTTCATTTAGGTGTCGTCTAGTTCACTGATCTCAATAACAATCTGAGAACATCAATCTCGCACCTACTAGAAGGCAGTAAATCGCTTGGTTAAATTAGATTTCAATTTTGCACAATTTTGATTTTTGCTAACCTCTAATGTTTTACTGAAGTGTTGTGTCTACAGATCAGGTACAATTTTCACACACATTTTTGGCACCCACCGTGGGGCCCTGAAATGAGTTTCCAATTCAATTCTATCAATTCCTATCTTTTTCTCCTCGGTTTCTATGCAAAAATATGATTTTTATTTTTTGTCCCTACAATCTTCATATGAGTTTCTGACAAAAGTCGTATGAGTTTGAACTTGCTATCGTATGACAGTTGACCGAGTATCATTTCATCAGGCACCCACTATCGTACGAGTTTAGGCATCAGATTTCAATTATCATTTCATTTTTGCAGGCAGTTTGTCAGATTTGATTTTTAGATTTTGACTAACAGCTAATCTTAACAGTTGGAATTCTCTGTTTTTGATTGACTCTTGTTGGTTTTGATTGAAAAAAGCGTAAAGTTTTCTAAAATCAGGTAAAAATCTACTAAGCGCATTGCAAGGATCTTAGGTATTCCACTTGTGCTGATAATATTTTGATTTGGGCTTAAAATAAATCTCTCGTGTGTCTAGCTTGGGTGATTCTTTTCATGCTTTTGTTTTACACACTTGCATAATTGATACTAGGTTGTGACACCTTAAGTATTTATTAGCAGTCTTTGATTACTTGTGATTGATCTTGATTTCTATTTTGGGTCATTGGACTCGCTAATCTGCCGACCCCTCATTCCGCCCCATGGTTGCAATATCAGCACCACATTAAAGGGGAGGGGTCAATAGGATAGAAGCGTTAAGTGTTCCACTTGGCAACCCATTTGTGCTTTTAGGAACTCACTTGTTTTCTAAGTTGGGGACTTGTTTTCAGCTTGTGTGAGGTGTTAAGTGTTTCACCTTGTGGACTCATCTCATATTCGCTTTAAGCATTAAGTGTTCCTCTTTCTGCTTTTTGGGTACTTTTGGTAGATTTGCTTTTGGAAACATACATCTATGCTCACATAGTAATTAGGCCCTATGAACACTATTCATGATTCTTGAGAGATTGGATTCCTAGCGAAATCCTTCTTGATGATAGAATCCTTGTAGGTAGGGAGGATACTTAGTGCGTTTCACATTCAACTCAGTTAGTGTGTCTTCTCTTATTGATCGATACATTCTCTCCCAGGAGAGGTTGATAGATCACGTGGGGTTGACATCACGAGCTTTGGTGAATCAAAATTGGTTAGTGCACCTTCTCTTATTGATTGATACATTCTCTCCTCAGAGAGGTTGATAGATCACGTGGAGTTGACATCATAGACCTTGGTGAAGAAAAACTTTGTCTTAGCGTGTTGGATTAATCTGCTTGCTTTGTTTGGGTTAAAAGTGAAAAGGTGTCAAAAATCTTGGATCTAGAGCCAAGTCCCCTTGTGGTATATTATTGTGAGTCACCTTGAGAGAGGGTTAACCATAGTAGACACTCCCTTCATAGGGAAAATTGCGTTGATGAAACCTCAAGCAGTAATAGCCATTTTCACCGTGGTAGTGACAGCCGCTATATAAATGTCCTTGTGGAAGAAATCTCCATAGGTATGGTTCATTGTTGGGTTGTCAGATCTCCCTAGCAGCTCCTAAAGATTAATTTCTCGGACTGTGTCAAAACCCTGGTGCCCCGGGATTGGAGTTCACCCCTTTGGATCATAAAAGTTGCAGAGTCAAACCATTAGTAAAAACCCTAGCGAGGCCAAATTTTCATTTTATAGGGTATATGTACGTTATTGCAAAACATTTTTGGAACATACACAATTAGCGCTTCTAAGGATTAGAATGAATAAGTCACTTGATTGTTCATGCGCAAGGTTGATTTTTGCCCTTGTTCATTGTTTTCAGACATGCTTGAAATCACGTGCTTGCTGTTTTGCATGCTTGTTTATTTATCTAGTTATTGAAAATGAACAAATCTGTTACAATCCTCAAATCTGGACATTGAAATTTGCAAACAATCCGAATCTGCAAACTCAAAATTTTGCAAAAATTGACTTAAAATCCTTTCTGGAGTCAAAAATCATTTTAGGAAGTCAAAAGTCATACAAATTTTTTCAAGTGTCATTTCATTACAACCCATCTATCGTATGATTGAGTACCTAGTGTCGTACGAGTTTCCATGCCAGCAAATCTCAAAGTCAAAATCTTGCAACTGTCATATGAGATTTTCAACTGTCGTTTCATTGCTACCCAACTGTCGTACGAGTTTTTCAACTGTCGTTTCATTGCTACCCAACTGTCGTACAAGTTTTGCAACTATCATTTCATAGCATACCCACTTTCGTATGAGTCTGCAGAGTGTCGTTTGGGAAATTTTTGAAAGTTGTCAAAAAATTGTCAAAATTGCCAGATATTTAGCTTTTTCAGCCTAATTTTAGAATCTATCGAACGAATCACTATGTCAAGAACAGAGTAGTAGCTATTAAGAATCCAATCATTTTCCTAAAGTGGCCTTTTGAATCCGATTCAGCCTTTTGTTTAATCAATTTGAGTCCTTATCATCCTGTGTCAAAACCTTGTCATAACTATCAATCTTCAATCAATCATCAAAATGACTAAGTGTTGTGATATCTTGTCCGCTATCTTTTGGGAACCTACCCATACATCTAGGGCATAGTATCCTTCATCCATGTCTAATCAAATCTTCAAATCAATCAAACCTTGACAAGGCTACATCATTTGATCATCTTGATTCAATTTATTCTTCAGTTATCTGGATCTTATTCTTTTGTTTCACTTGAGGTGAATGGTGGAGACTAGAGCTTCCTCTCACAAGAAATCTATCACCACTCTCCAAACTCCAACTCTTGAGCAACTCATCAATTCTGGTCTTTATGAGGATGATGGTCTTGGCAACTATCAATTGAAATCTGGTTACATACCTCCTCCATCAACTCACAGAGGTACTCAACATACCCCCCATCAATCTAATCCAGGGAGTCCACACTCTCCTACCATGTCTCAAGCTGGGACAAACTTTGGCTCTCAGAGAGCTCAATCTTGACATGGTGCAGATCAGGAACCCACACCTAAAGAAATTGCTCGCTATCAAAATGATGATGAATTTAACAAGATGATGAGGCATTTCTTGAAAGAAAATAGAGAAGCATACTTTTTACAACTAGCTCATCAAGGAGCTAAACTTCCTCCCAACTTTAATGTTGAAGATATCATTATGCATGAGGAAGAAACTCCACTCATAGCTATGATGAAATAGATACATGCTTTACAAGTCAAATTTAATAGCCTTGAGAAAGAAAAGGAACCCAAAGAGTTCTCCATGGAAGCTCTATGCCCTTTTCCTTTTGACAAAAACTTGTATATGCCACCATTTCCAAAAAGAGTAGAGATGCAAAAGTATGACAAGTATGATGGACACTCTGATCCTCAAGATCATGTTAGAGAATTCTATATGCAATCAATGGAGTTCATGCATGAACTGACCTATCTGATGCATCTCTTCCCTCGATCTCTAGGGGGAGCAGCCATCCACTAGTTCTCTAGACTGCCTTCTACTATCAAAATTTTTGAGGAGTTGATCAAATTGTTCTACCAGCAATACTCCTACAATATTCAACATCCAGTCACCATGATTGATATTTGTAATCTCAAGCAATATCCAGGGGAACCATTCCTAACATTTCTCAAGAGATGGAGGAAGAAGTTCTCTCTATATGCCAGACCTATTCCAGAAATAGAAAAACTGGAAATCTTCATCAATAACCTTGTTCTAGAAATCAATTATCCTTTACAACTGCAAGATCATACATCTTTTGACAAGATGGTGGATAATGTTATCAAAATTGAAAAAGTGCTTGTAAAAAAAGGAGAAATCACACTTCAAAAAGACAAGTACGAATCAGGATCTAGTTCTAAAGATAAGAACAAAAATTGGAACAAGAACAAAGGCATCATCATAGATGGCATTGTTGACACTATCCGTGCCCCATCAAAGGCACCATCCTACAATCTCACTCTTGGTACTCAAGCCATTAAAGCTTCAGAGCAAAAGTCTTCTGAACCATCTCAAAAGAAGTCAGAATACAAAAGATGGGATAAACATCGAAAGTTTACTCCTCTGGGAGAGTCTTTAGAATCAGCTATGAAAACTCTACTAGCTGATAACATCATCTCTTTACCACCAATCTGACCAAATGATCAGGACCCCAAACTAAAATGGTGGAGAGGAAATGAATTCTATGATTTCCATCAGAGTAAAGGTCACAAAACTAATAATTGCTACCACTTGAAGCATACCATTCAAGATCTAATCGATAGTGGAGACATCACAATTGACAATACCCAGAGCAATAACGATCATATAGCATTCACATAACCATTTCTGAAACATGGTTAAGAAGTTTCAACTTCTCAGCCTAATATGGGGGCAAAAGTCAACTATGCCTACCCTGGAAATAATGTTGTCATCAATATGGTTGAACCATGTCTCTCTGAAAGTTGCAATGTCATCACAATTGTACAAAGAGACAGAGATCATTCCTCAGCTAACGCAGTTACTTGATCACAAGCTCGAATGCATTTGAAAGGACAAATCACAGATTCATCAAATGTCCCTAAGGTGCCCTTCAATCTTTCATCTGCTTCTAAACAGAAGGCTGCTTCCAAATCTTCCAATCCAAAGGATACAAGGCCTACATCTTATAGCATTGTTCAACAACTCCAACACACTAATGCAAAAATCTCCATGTTTGAGTTGCTTCAAATATCTCCATCTCATAGAGCCATTCTCGATAAAGCTTTTCTCGGTCCCAATGTTCCTGATGACCTTGATTTAGATAGGTTCCAGACTATGGTTGGGCATCTTACATCTCTGCAATATATCTCCTTTTCAAAGGAAGATGACAAATCCTTGAGTCACTCGCATAATCAACCTTTGCATATCGAAGTCTTGATCCAGAACCGTAGAGTCAAACGTGTGTTGATAGATGGGGGCACTGGTCTAAACATTTGTTCTTATAGCTTGATCACACAATTGGGATTTTCAAAATTGGCTATTGATCCTAGAAAGAAAATAACTATCAAGGCCTATGATGAATAAGAAAGATCTTCTAAAGGCACCATTGTCTTACCTATCAGAGTGGGTCTAGTTATCAAAGATACCATCTGTCAAGTGCTTGATCTACCTTTGGCCTACAACATCCTTCTAGGGAGACCATAGATACATGAAATGCAAGCTATTCCTTCTACATACCATCAATGTTTGAAGTTTCCTTATGAAGGAGTAGAGATTACTATCCCCACAGATCTGAATACAACTTGCAACACCTTGAAGGAAAGTGCAGATAAGCTTGTGCCTAATAACAGAGAATCTCCCATTGAACCAACGAAAGAAGCATCCACATCTAAAATGGAAGATCTTGCCAAAGAGGTTAATATCAAAGAAAATAGTATGGGGGAATATACTATTGAGCCAGTCTTATCTTTGACATCTCTCCCTATCTCCCCTAAGTCTTATGGGCAATCTTTGAAACAATCCAAACCAGACTCTAAAGAACCTCTTGAAGCATATAAAATGAATTTTGTAGCAGAACAAGTATCCAAGCAAGAATTTGAATAGGATGAGGCTGTGCTATCATGGCTGTACAAAGATGAACCTGAATCTCAAGTTGTTCAAACTGGTGACTCTGTAGTATCCAAACTCCCTTCCAAGTCATATGGTCCAGGAGATAAATTAATAGCTAAGATGGGATATTTAGGTAAAGGACCTCTAGGAATTAGAGGAAAAGGTCTTGAGGTACCTCTCCCACATACTGGTAGAGAAAATAAAAACAAAGTTGGCTTAGGATTTATGAAGAAACCCTATCACCTCAAAGGTAATTGTTCCCATGTCATAGAGAAGATCGCACCAGGAGCACCTCTTCTTAAGAAAGAAGAAACAATACCATCAGATAGTGATTCAGATAGCTCAGAACTCATCCCCTATGAAAAATTGCCTAAGGAAATCAAAGACCTTCTTGATGATAAAGATGATCTAATCAAAAGAATTAATGTAGTAGAAACACAAGAACCTACTATCAATCAAGAGATAGTTGCAACACAAGAACCAGCTAATCTCAAAAACAATCAAGAAGAGGGAAGTGGTAGTGATTCTGAGACAGATTCCCATGAGTATGAATTCAAATCAGAATTTGAGGGTAACCCTTCTTAGGGTATTCACCCTGACTTTACTCATGTTCTAAGATTTCCTAGAGATCCTGAATTAGAAGCTGAATCAAATGACTATGAATGGGGAGCCATTCCAGAACCAGATGAAGATGAGCTTATTACAAAGAAACATGTTGATGTTATTCACCAATATGTACCTAATCCTAATGTGAGTCTAGAGCGAAATGATGAACCTATCGAGTCTGATCCACCTATAGCTGAATTCAACTCCCATGATGACATTGAGCCTATTCATGAATTGAATGTCTTAAGTTGTAATATCACCTTTGAACTTGAGCATTGGGTTAGGACCAATGATGATAGATCCATATCCATAAACACTATCTCCCAATCTTTCCCTACTTTGGCTATCCAATATCCTGAACTTATTGATCAAACCTCCACAAATCTGAGCCATGGTATTTATACCTTCCCGAATGACTATGCCCTTGCTTGCTACCTCAATGCAGTTGAGCCTATGAGTACTTCCATTAGTGAACTAAGCATCAACATGACTGAGTTGGACATCAAATATCTTAGTCAGAAAAACAAGAATAAAAAGAAAAAGAAAAAGAGTTATGAGGGTGAAAACTACTTTGTGGCAGTCTCAGAACCTACAAAAGTAAAAATAAAAGATGTATCCAAAGGTGAGAACCTCTTTGAGGCACCTAAGGATGAGATATTTGATGTCCTTCTGAGTCATTTATAGAACAGATCTCTAGTTCTAATTGAGCCCACTCAATCCATCAATTTGGGTACAACAGAGGAACCACAATTGGTACATGTAGCACAATCATTATCAGAAGAAGAGAAGCAACAATTTACAACATTCCTAATAGAGAAGAAGATCAACTTTGCATGGAAATATTTAGATATGCCAGGATTCGATCCTAATCTTATAATGCATCATTTATCTATTGCTCCAAATGTCAAACTTGTCAAGCAAAAATTGAGAAAGATGCATCCTCACGTTGCACTCTTGGTAAAAGCTGAATTAGAGAAGCTCCTAAATGCCAAATTCATCTGAGTTATTGACTATGCAGAGTGGATCTCTAATATTGTACCTATTTTTAAACCAGATGGGTCAATCAGAGTGTGCATAGACTTTAGAAATGTGAATAGAGCATGCCTTAAGGATGATTTTCCACTACCTAACATTGATATGATAGTGGACATGATTGCGGGTTTCAAGATGTATTCCTTAATGGATGGTTTCTCTGGATATAACCAAATAAAAATTGCTCCAGAGGACTAAGAGAAAACTGCTTTCACATGTGCATGGGGCACCTTCTGTTGGAATGTCATGCCATTTGGGCTTAAAAATGTTGGTGCTACATATCAAAGAGCAATGACATCTATTTTCCACGACATGATGCATCGAACTATGGAAGATTATGTTGATGATACTTTAGCAAAATCTATGATCAGAACTGAACATCTAAAGGACTTGAGCATGATCCTAGACAGAATGGAAAAGTTTAGTCTCCGACTAAATCCTAAGAAGTGTGCTTTCGGTGTCACTTCTGGAAAGCTTTTAGGATACATAGTTTCAAAGAAGGGCATTGAAGTTGATCCGGCTAAAGTCAAGGCTATAATAGAGATGCAACCTCCCATGAATATCAGTCAAATGAGGACATTTCAAGGAAGAGTTCAATCTATCAGAAGATTCATATCACAGCTAGCGGACATATCAGAGCCTTTTACAAAAACATTACATAAAGGTGTGACCTTTGCATGGAATGAAGAATGTGAGAACAACTTTAACCATTTCAAGAAGTATCTATCAAATCCACCTATCTTGATGCCTCCTATTCATGGGAAGCCATTGATCTTATATGTCTTTGCAACAGCCACATCACTGGGGGCATTGCTAGCGCAACATGATGAAGAGAAAAAGGAAAGAGTCATTTATTATATAAGTAGAACATTGGTGGCGTATGAAAAGAACTATTCTATGATTGAGAAATCTTGTCTTGCTGTGATCTTTGCATCATAGAAACTGACACACTATATGTTAGCTCATACCACACATCTAGTAGCAAAAATTGATCCACTAAAATACCTACTAAGCAAGGCTGCCCTCACAGGTAGACTGGCTAAATGGGTCATTCTTCTAAGCGAATTTGACATTGAATATGTTGAAAGAAAAGCTATAAAAGGTCAAGTTATTGCTGACCAACTAGCAGATGCACCCATGTTTGATGACACACCAATGCAAATGGAATTTCCAGACTCCTCTATTATGCACCTATCTTCTAGAGAATGGCAATTGTTCTTTGATGGCTCCTATACACAGAATGGATCTGGAGCAGGCATATTGTTCATAACTCCTCAAGGATACTCAATCCCCAAAGCATTCTGATTAAAGTTTCCTTGCACGAACAATATTGTGGAATATGAAGCCCTTTTGAATGGTATGAAACTAGCAATTGAATGGAGAGTAACAGAGCTACACATTCATGGAGACTCTCAACTTGTTATTCATCAAGTCAATGATGTGTACCAAACTAAAGATGAAAAGCTCCTTCCTTACAAGAGAAGGGTAGATGATCTTAAGAAATATTTCATATCTATCACATTTGAACAAATTCCTAGAACATAGAACAAGGTTGTCGATGCAATGGCAACACTATCTACTTTATTACAGCAGCCTGAACATGAGTTATGCTATGAGTTTCTAGTGGAAGCACTATCTTATCCTGCATATGACTCCCCCAAAACCCGCATGATCTGCACTGTTGTAGGTCATGATTCATCTAGATATAAAAACCTATTTTCCTATCTCCAAGACCAAATCATCCTCGATACCTTCAACCATCATGAAAAGAGATACCTTATCCGTAATGCCTCTTGATATGTCATCATTGGTAATGATCTATACAAATGAGGTCTAGATGGTAGGCTACTTAGATGTTTAGAACATGAAGAGTCTCAACGTGCATTAGAGGAAGTCCATGATGGTATTTGTGGGTCACACTCAAATGGTTTAACACTAGCTTGAAAACTTATTAGGGATGGGTACTATTGGATTGAAATGGAGAAAGAGGCTATCAAATTTGCTAAGAATTGTCAAAAGTGCCAAGTGCATGGAAACTTAATTCATGCTCCAGGGAGGGATCTAATCCCCTTTACAACACAATGGCCTTTTCACCAATGGGCATTTGATCTTATAGGAGCTATACATCCTCATTCTTCTAATGGACATACCCATATAATCACAGCTACAGATTATTTTACAAAATGGGTAGAAGTAGTCCCTTTGACACAAGCAACGGGGAAAAAAATATCTATGTTCATATTGAACTATATCATATGCAGATATGGGATACCTCATTCCATAATCACAGATAACAGTGGACAATTCAAGAACAAAGACCTAGATGATCTATGTGCCAAATTCAAGATCACACAACAATAGTCTTCTATCTACTATCCACAAGGAAATGGCCAAGCAGAGGCTTCCAACAAAAATCTATTAAAGATCTTGCATAGAACAGTAAACAAAACTGGCAAAGACTAGCATCTTATGATTAATCTAGCTCTATGGGCCTATAGAACAAGTACTAGAACACCTACAGGGGCTACACCTTTCACTTTAGTTTATGGGTCTGAAGTGGTACTACCTATTGAGGTTGAAATCCCATCACTAAGAATCAAAATGCATGGTCTCGTAACTGATGATGACTACAGAGTGTCTAGGTTGCAAGAACTTGAACTACTAGATGAGCGTAGACAAGCAGCATATGATCATCTCAGAGTATATCAGAAGAGAATGTCTAGAGGGTCCAACAAGAAAGTCAGACACAGAGAATTTCAGGCTGGTGATCTAGTCTTGAGAGAAAATCCTAAAAATCAATCCCATCGAGAATGCAAGGGGAAGTTTGAACCCAACTAGCTGGGTCCCTTTGTTATCATTGCTACTTTTGGCTCTAGTGCCTATCAACTCTCAACGACTGAAGGAGAATAGCTCTGAGAACCAATCAATGTTCTCCATCTGAAGAAATTCTATGCTTAAGGCATTTAGTCTATGGTAAAATGTCTTGAAAAAATTATAAAAATCAGAAAAAGTCTTGAAAAAATGAACATCTTGGTGAAAACCTAGCAATAGGCACCTTGATGATTCACAAAAAAAATGAAAAATATCAAAAATTCAAAAAAATTGAAAAAATGAAAAATGAAAAAAAAAAAGTGCCTTGGTGAAAACCTAGAAACAGGCACCTTGGTAGCAAAAATAGAATCTCTACCAAGATGGTGAAAACCTGACAAATGAGTCCCACTTGTTTCAAAATGCTCCATCTATCAGTGCAATCTTGGTCTTTCCCAACTTTTAGTCTTGCTTTAGTTTGTACATATCTCCCGGTTTGTTTTTGCATTTCCAGTTTTCAATAAGTCAGTTTGTCCACCAATTAGCTCAAGCGTCTGTATCCTATCAATGCTTAACACTTGGGGGCAATCAATGTCATATCCTATGGCCTCCAATATACCTCAACTGAGTCATCCCTAGTTAGAATCCTTTGAAGCTTCATGTGAGTCAATCAGTCTGTCTTGTCTCCAGAAAGGATTTTGCATCAACAACAACGCAATCAAACATCAAACAACAAACTAAAAACAATCTATGCTTTTTTACATGCTTTTATCTTGTATGCTTACTGATTCGCATTGAGATTTTTTCATATTGTGTCCCTTTGAGCCCTTCGATGATGTCCTTTATAGGATTTAGAGAGTGATGACTGGGGGCGTAATATTTTCTTTGTCTTCTGCTTGTATGTGAAAATCTAACAACTTTGGAAATTCTGGATTGAAATGGTGTCTGGCTGTAAGAGCCTCTATCTCAGATTGGATGGCCATGCGTACCTCGACCATTGATACCTGGATGATTCAAAGAAGAATTGATCTAACTATTGTCTTTTTGAGTGAGTTCTTTCTCTTACTGTGAAACATGATCTTACCTAAGGATGTGAACAATAAAGGGTCACTATGGGTAATTCACATTGGATTTAGAATGATCTCTTGGCTATTTGATGTGTTTGTCATGCAAGGTGTATTTAGGTCATCACGATGTTCATGTTTTGATTCTTATACAAATTTCTATATCAAAATGGACATGATATTCAAGTCATCCTGGTGCTTGTGCCTTGGTGCTTATATCTAATCTGACATTCTGAAAACAAAACCAATATTCATATGTCCCTGGTTGTTTTGGACCAGTGGGTGTTGTATTGGTTCTTGAGCATTACAAATCAATATTCATATGTCCATGGTTTCATAGCTAGTGGGCATTGTATTCATTTATCTAGTTACCTAAAAGTTCAATGATGATAACAAATCAACATATGATCAGTGACTAGGTCCTAGGTCTTAAGTTGCATTTCATTTTGCATGTGTCTTTACATTTTGCACATTTGCATATCTCACAATTGTTTGGAAACACTTCAAAGCTTAAATAATTCTTCATATCAATTCTTCACATCTAACGAGAGCTAAGTCTCACTCGAAGTTCTCTTCATCAAACCGCAAGCAGTAACCCTCCGGGCTTAAACATCCTTTTGACATAAGACTGAGTACTTGTCTTCATCAACCTGCAAAAACACATCATGTGTATCATTTACATCACATATCATTACCATTTGTTGCATTACTTTCCATCCACTGCATAAAGCATAAATCATACATACATCTTCATAATCAATTACATTTGCATAACATCCATACATATGACAGAAATCATTGCATTACATCGATCCATACATACATTCTACACTACTCATAGCATAAACATCACATGATATCATCATAAAATCAAAACATGACAAGTACAAATGAAGTCACAATCAAAATATCAATCTCATATATATCAAAAATCTTGAAATGTGTCAAGGGTGCACTACTGGCACAATGTACAAAAGAATGAGCTCTGAAAAGCTATCAGAATCAGAATAGTATGTCAGTGATCAAAAAGAATAGAGTATATCAAAACATAAGCATAGGAATCAACTATCAGCACACTCCTCAGTATCTGGTGGAGGAGGTGGTGGTGCATTTGGTATGGCCTCTACTCTCGGTGCCCTAGCTCCCTTTGAGGTTGCCATGTACTCAAAATACGTCGGTACTCTCTGCACAATAGGGACAACAACATAGTATGCAGACACATAGTATGAAGCCCATGAGTTATGATGGGTCACCTCGGTCTATAATCTCTGAACCTCTGAGTGAAACTCTGCACAGAGCTCTGTGCACTACCTATCTGCCTCTCGATATCTCTCCTCCCACCTAGCACTCTATACCTTCAGGTCCCAGACCTAAACTCTGAGACGTTTGATGATCTCTGATGAAGTAAGAGGAATAGTAGGATCAGCCTCAGTTGCTGGCATCTCTGTGTCCTGTGGCTGCTCTGGCTGCTGCTTAGTAGTCTCTGCCCTATGCACCTTGTGGCATCTAACCTCGGCTCCTAGATCAAAAGTGGTATCTACCTGCGAAGGATCTGTCTCGCCACCCACAAATTGCTCAGCGGCTAAAACCTCATCTGCAGACCCAACACTGCCCAAAGTACCCCTCTCACCCTTGCTTCATCTCTGTGAACCTGTGGATATACCTGCTGTGGAAGTAGAAGGATGAGGGGGCCTCATATGTCCTGATGGTCTCTAAAGTGGAGTCGTCGCTCTCTATCTAGGTGGTGTAGGATGCACTACCTGAGGTCTCAGGCCCTGTCCCGCGGGAGTACTTGCAACATCCATCGCCTCCTCCATGGAGGGTATCAACTTAGTAGGATCCAAGAATCTAGGAATGGGATGATCAGCTCACCAAGTAGTGTATCCATCTATGACCCTTGCATCAAAAACCTATGGATGGTAGTCCCAATATCACCCTATGATATGACTATACTCATCTGCGCATAAGGAATATGTAAGTCAAGTTGTCCATCCAAGACTGATCTCACAAACAATGCGTGCATATGCAGTATACTCCTGTGGGGCATCCTGTCTGTGTCCATACTGATGCCACACTCGGGTAATCAAGAATCTCTCCAACATAGTGGGAGACTGGCCAATAAGTATCCGACTCTGAAAAAGAAAGCTGTACTGCTCCCTCGTAGTGGTCCAGGCCTCTATCTGCAAATAGGGTCTCCAATGCACAAAGGTCATATCATCTAAGAACCATCTAAAATACTCAGTATGACCCATATGGACCTATGTGACATAACCAGGATAAGTATATATCACTAGCTCCTATGGCTGCCTCTATGTCTAGAAAATTGGTCTCAACACTGGGATATGCTCCCATGCCCATATTTGTAATACAAGAGCTCCAGAAGGGAAGCTCTTGCAATCTTGATACACAACCTTGTGCATCTCTGAAAACATGTGGGCCAACAAGCACTGACGCCAGGCAAGCTCAGTAGGTGTGGCCATAAGAAGGGCTACCATCGGAGCCCATTCCATCAAAAAGTCATTCTGCTGATGGCCTGGCATGATGAGCTCCCCAATCATACCAGCAATAATGCACTCTAAATGATGCGTTTGACCATATCTCTGTACAAGGGTCTCCTAGGAAATGGACCCTGTCAACTATGTATCATCACCAAATAGATGCCTAAAGGCATGAAGACCAGTCTGGCCAGAACTCACATACTCAGGACGCCGACTGCTATGGAATGGAATGTGAAGTATCCTATAAATATCCTCTAGAGTCACAGTCATCTCTCCAGTCAATAAATGAAAGGTCTGAGTCTTCGAGTGAAATCTCTCTATCAGGGCAGTCAATAGGCCATGATTTACCCTAATATCGGGTAAATGAATGAGATGCTCAAAATGACATGCAGCAAGATGAACCCTTATAGGGTCAGGAAGCGAGACACACAGTCTTTGTGTCACCGGGTAAGAATGACGAACATGGACGTTTGGATATGTGACCTAAATCATATAGAAATGAGGTGTTTTATCAGAAATAATGTTCAAAATTAGGCTAATAGTACAAGAATGAAACAAATTGATATTTCTGATGGTGGATCAAAGAGTCAGCAATTAGGCAAAATTATCAGAAAAATCAAATTTTTGACCTAAATATCAATTCTAGGCTCACTGTTTCTCAAACAACATTCTAGACTGGCTCCGAAAGTCGTACAACATTCCACAGTATACCAAATGACACTTCATAGTCATACGACACTTTGCACGGTGTCATATGAGTATTGAGGGACTTGATGAAATGTTGTATGACACAAGGGTCCCTCTCATACGACACTTGGGTGGACTTGAAACGACACATAAATTTCAAAAGGAATGTTGTACAAGTCCGGTATGGGACTTGTATGAGTTTTCACACATGCAAAAATTAAAAAAGAAAAACATGTACGAAAAAATTAAAAAATGCTATGAAACATGAAAAATTTGCATTTTCAGAGAGCACAGAGGTCCACCTACCAGATGTCCATACTGTCGGGGTCTCTGGTATCTCTGGCTGTGCTCAAATTTATGTGAACTCACATGAACCTTTGGATCTCACTGTTCTACCATTTTCTTGCTCAGAGGGCTCCGCAAAATCTCCAAAGTCAAATGGTTGAAATGAATTGAAAATGACCCTTCAGGCCTTTATATAGCATTTGACCTAATTTTCAAAAGTGCTCCATTTTTCATGAAAATTGCACCCCTGGCTAATTTCGATGTTTTGAATCCATTTTTGGGATCAAAATTCAAATCTGAGATCATTTAATATGTCAAAATCATGATTTAAAATTTTTGGGCCTAGGATGGTCTACTGCTTGCATAATCGACCTTCCATCATCACAGAAATCTAGTATTCAACTTAACTGATTATCTAACATCAAACTATCAAAATTTCAAATTGGTCAACTATGGTCAACTCATGGTTTAACCTAGTCAAACTTGGTCTTTTGGGACCTTCCAACGATGCAGAATGCATTCTTGAATGTGTATAACCATTTTTCCAATCAATTAACATGCTTCTGAACTCTCAACGCTGACTTTTCTTGTCAAATTTCAATTTTAATCCCAAAGGGGGCATGGTATTGCATATCATTCAAAGTTTGTAAATCAAATTCTATCAATCTTTCCTCAGTAATCAAGACAACAACCATGTCTAGTTATTGATTCATCAAAAAACCTCATCGCTCGGGGCAAATCTATCATCACTTGGGGCATATCAGATTCATCAAGATCCATATCAATCTGGTATTCTCCTAATCTTGTAAACTGTATCAGTTTTTGCAACCATCAGATCATAGTGTTCTTTCCTTGGTTCTTCGGCAACTGAAGGATTCAGATGTGATACCTGCTAGTTCTGCTAAGACAATCGAGTCTAGAATTGGTCACTGACTTCTTTGCAATCCTAAGGTTTGGAATCAAACGTTTTGACACTTTTTCACAATCATAGGTTCATTTGCTGTTATAGTGAACATTATCTTTGGTCATTCAGGACCTATTATCTCCATATCAAATCAGTATCAATCAACTTCTGTCTCATATCAATTATCAATTTCAAACATCAGTTTCATATCTTTATCAAACACAGACTATCTTTGAACCATTGCGCTTCGTACAGTAATTCAAAGAGGGGCAAAATGTAATACCCCAAAAATGGGCTATAAGTTCATTAATCTTCTATATCAACAATTCGAATGAAATCGACATCAAAGTCCTAACCTAAGGCACATCTAAACATCATCGAATCCTAATTGATTATCTTAAATTCTGCATTGGGGAATATTCCTAGCAATATTCCTAATTATCTTAATTATCTTTAATTTAATGATTATTTGGCAATAAATCACATTTATCCTAAGTTTGGTTAATTGAATATTTTCATATTTAATTAATTAGATGTAATATCTTGCCACTTAATTGTGTAATTAAATTTAATTCTATCTATTATTAATTGTATTATTTAATTTTGACAATAAATCTAATATCTTATGAATAATTGATTAAATTCTTATTTAATTAATTAAATCAAGTTGTCATTATTTAATAATATAGTTTTTAATAAAAGTTTGATTAAATAATTGATTAACCCATAAATCAATTATTTATTTTCAAAAATTAGTTAAGTTGAGCATAAATCACTTTATTTATTTATTAATTCATAATTATCCATGTGCACAATCAAAGAAATAGTTAAACTCCAAATTAGAAAATCAATGCAAAGTGTTGACTTTTTAGAACTCAACATCCTTTTTGAGTTTTAAAGTTGATCTAAACTTCTAATTTGAGTTAAAAAGCTATTTTTGCATGATTTGCATGTTTTTGTGAATTAAATTATCTTTATTATCAGATAACTCAAAAATCAAGCTGAGTTAATCTGAGTGATTTATGGCTTTCTTCCATGCACCTCCAAAGCCCTGGATTTCTATAAATCAAGGCCTCAGCTCATCTCAAAGCATCTCATATTTTTGCACAATCACGCTGGAGAATTGAAATTGGAAGGATCAAAGCTTATTGCGAATCAACATTGTTGTGAGATCACTTTTGTTTTCATATTATTGTTAGATCAATTCATAGCATATCAGTTTTTACATATCATAGATTTCATATCATTTTTCATATTATTGCATAGAAAATATCAAAAAAAAAAAAAGATTAATTGCATTCAATTCATATCTAGATCAATTGCATTCAAATCCTTCATTTAGGTGTTGTCTAGGTCACTGATCTCAATAACAATCTGAGAACATCAATCTCACACCTACTAGAAGGCAGTAAATCGCTTGGTTAAATTAGATTTCAATTTTGCACGATTTTGATTTTTGCTAACCTCTAATGTTTTACTAAAGTGTTGTGTCGATAGATCAGGTACAATTTTCACACACAACAATTTTAGGGATCTCTTCTGGTTATTTGTCATATATTCTGGACATTTGGCATTCTTAATGAAATATACAATGTCAACATAATTTGGTTGCAACTCAATGCTTGTTATTGTCATATCCAGAATTCCTTCACTGTTAACTTGGACTAAATCTATATTTTCTTCAGTCATTAGTTTTTCCAAGCCTTGTCCTCTTACTAGCTTGGTGATATGGATTTCTAAATTGAATTCTTGAATCCTGGTAATCCACTTGCATCTCTTACCAGTAACCTCTAACTGTGTGAGGACATCTTTTACTACTGTATGAGGGACATATGCAATGACCTTAGCACAAACCAAATAAGGCCTGAAAGATTTTACTACTTTTACCAGTGCATAAGCCTATTTCTCCATCATCTCATAGTTTAGTTCAGTAGCTTGCAAAGACTTACTAAAAAATGCAATTGGGTGCTCAAAACCTTCTTCATCCTTTTGTAATAGTACAGCAGCAATAGTGTGAAATGGTGCAAAAGAGAAGAGTGAAAAAGGCTTGGTATTATCAGGAGACCTTAGTATAGGTTCTTGTTGGACTACTTCTTTAATTTTATCAAATTCACCTTGAGCTTCTATAGTCCATTGAAACTTGACATCTTTCTTGAGCAACTTCACTATGGGCTTGACAATTTTAGCAAAATTTACAATGAATCTCCTAACAAAATTGATTTTTCCTAAAAAGGATTGCACACCTTTTAGATTTTTAGGTGCTGTGACTTTCTTAATAGCTTCAACCCTCTCTAGATCAATTCTAATTCCCTCTTTTGATACTATGTGTCCCAACAATCTTCCCTCTTTGACTGCAAAGTTACACTTTTTAGGATTTAGAGACACACCATACTCTAAAGCTTTGACAAAAATCTTTTTTAAATGTGAGCAATGATCAACAACACACTTAGAATAGGTAGTTAGGTCATCTTGGTACACAACCATAAACAAGTCTATATATTCTTTGAAAGCAACATCCATGGCTCTTTGAAAAGTTGCTCCAGCATTTTTAAGTCTGAAAGGCATTCTGACATATACATAGGTCCCCCAAGGTGTTGTGAACGCTGTTTTGAATTGCTCAAATTCTTTCACCAACACTTGATTATACCCAGAGAAACCATCCATCATGGACAATAACTCACATCCAATGACCTTATGCAACATTGCTTTCATGTTGGGCATAGAATAGTTTTCCTTTAATGATGCAACATTTAGATTCCTAAAGTCCACACACAACCTAATATCCCTATTTTTCTTCCTGACTGGGACTAGGTTAGATACCCAAGTAGAATGCCTTATAGGTTGGATTATTCCTACATCACTTAACTTGATTAGCTCTTGTTGCATTTTAGGAGCCAATAGGGGATTAATTGGTCTTTGCTTTTGTCTAAATGGTTTAACCTCATCCTTCAATGGGATTTCATGTTGGAACAAATCTTCCCTATAAGATTTTAAGTCATCATATGACCATGCAAAGACATGCTTATATCTCCTCAATAATTTAATCAGGTTAACCCTTATGTGAGACTCTAGCCCCTTCCCAATATAAACCTTCTGAGGGGCACTGTGTGATCCTAAATTTACTTCCTCTAGATCTTCTATCTTAGCACTACTTTTCTTTAACATATGATCATCTTGACTACTGTATAATGCTTTCAACTCAGTTAAACCCTTAGGGATATGATTTGAACTCAACTGGATTACCTCATTTCCCAAAACCATATTTTTACCATCTATCTCTTCAACCAAAGCATTACAATCTATGAGTTGATCTTCATAAAGGTCAAGACAGTGGATAAACTTTAAGATATCAAGGTCATCTTCAAAAACCTGCTAGTTATAGACATTGTCAGGGACTACTGGCCTACTTTTGATTTCAACTATGGATACTCCAAGAAAAGTTGAATCATCTCTCTTCAAAGCAACATTGGCCAAAAAATCAGCCATTATATTCTTGGATCTTTCTACCCAATTAATGTTAAATGCATCAAATATCTCAATCTGATCCCAAATAGCATGCTTATACATTTTTAATCTATCATTCTTTACTGCATATTTGGATCTTATTTGTGCAACCACAAGTTCAAAATCACCATAAACACTTAAACATTTTATTCCATGCCTCAAAGCTATATTCAATCCTAAGGACAATGCTTCATACTCTGGAATATTATTTGTGCATTGAAAAGATAATAGGAATGAATACTTGAAAGTGGTACTTGATGGAGATATGAATAAGACTCCAGTGCCAGAACCTTCTTTTGAACAAGCTCCATCAAAGTACATCTGCCATAATCCACTTTTCTATTTTTTTAGTTTTGCAACCAATGGATCTATCTCTTCCACTGGTGGGATAGTCTCCTCTAATCTAAAATTCTCCATGTCAACATCCACACAACAATTTAAATGATCATCATTTATTTCAATCATATGTGGAGCTCTAATTTCTCTGGAAACTTTGACATTATCACCATCAATATTGAAAGTTGCAAAAGAAAGATCACACTGTATACTGCCTCCCATTGAAGAACTCCATTTTCTTGACAACAACATTCCATACTGAGGTGGAATGTCAACCACTAGTACACTCATAGCTAGCAAATTACTAGAATATGCTTCAAGTCTATAGGGTAATGCTTTTATAGTACCAATAATTGGCACCTCTCTAGAATCCAAAGCTTGACACCTTCCATGAGGTGTATCAACTTTCAAACCTAAAGATGTCATAATTTCTATAGGCATGACAGTGTTGGAAGCTCCAGAATCTATAATACACTTTTTGAGATGCTTTCCATTAACAATCAAAGTTAGAAAGAAAGGATCAATTGTTCCAGGTACAGTATGAACAACATTTGTATCCAAATAGATTTGAGGGATCTCTGAAATAATCTCTCCATTTTGGTTTGTACTGACATCTTTAGAAACCTTTGTCTTTTTAGATTTGTCATGGTTTTGAGTGTCAATGTAAGTAACACCATTTACCCAACTTAAAGCCTTCTCTTTGTGTTCCTCTATTCTCATCATTTCTAATAAAGGGACCTTGACAATGATTTGTGATAACAATTTTCTCATGTTAATCGGGACATACTTTGAGTTTGTAACATCTTGCTTAATGACAGTTACTTCCTTATTTTCTTCATGTGTAAATAGATTAGGACTATCTTTGCTCTGAATCTTTACTTCTTTTTGCAAAGAGGATACAGTATCTACAAGAGGCTTGGTTTTTACCTTGTAAGAAAGAGTTGGCTTTGTGAAAGTGACATTTTTCTTCACTTTGGTCTTGTTGACAACTTCAGTAGCCTTTTGCTTATCTTGGACTTGTTTTCCATCCTTCTCTATTTTTTTGATGAAAATTCTAGCAGGCCTACCACTTGGACTACCTAACACTCTATTCCTTAAGTTGTAATTACTTTTAGCTTGAGTCACCATGTCTACTATTATCTGAGAAATTTCTTCATCAGATGGTCTCCTTAGGACAATAGTTTCTTCATCTTTTGAAGTGTTACACTAAATATTATCCAAATGACTATCTTCTTCATCAGAGAAAACTTGTTGATGGTAAATCTCATTTTTGACTTGAGAACTATAGACATCTTGACTTTCATCCTCCTCTGTAGAGTCTATTTCATCACAAATGTAGGAAGAGGTCATACCACAACCTTCATCATCATAGAATTCTTCCTTACTAGTTTCTTGTTCATTGTCTGCAGAAACACTTTGGGCAACTGCACAATAATATGGATAATGTGGTGATTGGAAAACAACACACCAAGGCACCTCATCAGTCATATTTATTGTATTTCTATGCAAAGGGTCCGGGGTCTTATCATTTGGTTTATCTTTTCTTTCAGGAAGAACTGGCTTCCCATCTTTCCATTGAGTATTATAAGGATAGTTCTACATTCTTGGTAACTTGTTGAAGTTATTGAAAGATGGTCTATCATTTCCTTGCAATCTAGTGTTTCTTGCTTCTCCTAGCTTCAAATCTTTTATTGCTTTTAAGATTTTCTTCAAACTATCTTCATCTTTTGGTTTTGTGTCAGATTTCCTAGGTTCCTTTCTGTTTGGGATCGAAGGTTTATAATCCTCCCTTCTCCCCAACTTTCCTAATATCCTTCTATTGATTTCTATATTGATAGCCAATTTGTAAGCTTCTGCAAGATTTCTAGGGTTCTTGTCTCTCAAAAGATATCCCATTTTTGAATCAAAAGCATTTAGGTATGTGACCAAACAAATCTTTTTCATCAAGCCTGATAACTTGCAATAATTTATGCATAGCTTTCTGAAATCTGACATTGAACTCAACAACACCCTCATTTGGGTTTTTCTTGATGTTGTTGAACTCATTAAGCATGAAACCTTCATTGGTTTTATCACCATATTGTTCTTTGAAAAAGTGCTTGAATTGATCCCATGAACATATGCTAGCATGAGGTAAATTTCTAAACCAATCTCTAGCATCTTCGGTCAGAGATTGAACAAAAAGCTTCATGATCACATCATCAGGTTCAATGTTGTAATCATCTATTACATCAATGAAACTTTTCAAATGCTCCTCACAAGTGACAACATTGCTTCTAGTGAACTTTGGGAGTTTTTTCCTAATTTCATCAGGGATAGGATTTGGGTAACCAGAAATCCCAATAAAAACTAATCGCTTATGTCTCTCATGTATGGACCCTATCAAAGATGGGCCAGCACATAAAGATGTGGATGTTTGAATATTTGAAATAGTAGAAGTTTTGGGCATGCCCATAGTTTTGGCAGTATTCAACACATTTGCACCTTGTGCCATAGAAGTGGAAAGTGTATTGGTAGGTCCAAAAGATTGCTTAAGGAAGTCAATCTTTCTTTTCATATCAGCTACAGTGGCTTCAAGCTCTGCCTTTTCTAATTCTTTAGCCAATAATTCTTGTTCTCTTTTGGCCTTTTCCAAGTCCGCATCTAATCTTGTTGCTTGATTAAGAGGCTTGTTGGCAAGATTTGATTCATTTATTGTAATCCCTACCACCTTTTATTTTCCTTTGTCTCTAGGATTTCTTATTTCATAAGTTTGTTGGACAATAGGTTGCTCTTCTATTTGTTTAGTCATAGGAACATGATTTAAGGCTTCATAATCCAACAATTGCTTCTTCAATTGTTCTACTCTGATCATAGCATGTCTAATTTTTTCCTCCTTTTCTTTCTCTCTTTTTTGCATTATCTAGATTTGCTCTTGGATTTTTCTGTCCAACTCAAACACTTCTTCAAAAATTTCCTCAGAGTCGGGAAGGGTTGTTTTAGATGATAATTGTTGGGCATGGGTTTCTTCTTGGTGACTGCCTGAAGAATTTGTGGCTTGTGGAGGGATAAGATTCAATCTACTCCTACTCTAACTTTGAGATCTAAGGGGATTATGAGGGATTGTCCTCCTAAAGTGCCTGGATCTTTTTGCATCTTTCTCAGTAGGAGAATAATAGTCCTCATATTGATTAAGCCCTAAATCAATTGCTTCCTCATATTCTGATGCATTTCCTTCTTGATTTGTTGGGGAAGAGTCCTCATGCCTCATATTTCCCTTTTTTTTCCATGTTAAGGACATGTCATTTGTATTTTTATCCTTTCTCATCCACTTGGATGTATTTGGGAGCTCACCTTCTAAATTTGCTTATGGGTGATCCTTTTTCCAGGCTCTAGTATTTCTCATACTCATTATACTCAATTCTTTAATCATACTGGTGCAGAGATTTGTAAGAGTCACCACCCAAATATTTGGGAATTTTATTTGAAATATGGATACTAATGGTAACCAACTGGTTTGTATGGGATAGGAGCCTTGGCTCAACTAAGTCCTATATTGTAGCAAAGTTTTTAATAAGATCCCCAGTAGAGTTGCCAATTTGTTAGGGATTTATCTTGCATGAATCAAATGTCTTGGATGATTATTTGAAACTAGACTTCTGAGACTAATTCAAACAAGAAAAAGACCTAATTACTAAGGATTAGATAGGATCCTCCTTCATTTTTGAGCTCCACATACTCAGGCAGTTTTTACCTTTTAATGATAATTGATTACAAAGTATTATATAAGTGGACATTGATTTTCTATTAATTCTTCTAATGTGTCAATCTATAATGCATTCTGCATATGACCAAAATCAATTTCATGCAAAGCTTAACCAAGCAAAATATGATTGCAAATACAACAAGAATCAGTGATTTAAGGATTCTCATCCTTCTTCCTTTTAAGGAGGGGCAACCTAAATGATTCTCTCTTCATAGAATTAGGAAATATGAAGTATAAGCCTTAGGGACAGTCCAATCTATTTTGTGCAATAAACATGAAATGAAAATGTATTGGTAATGATATGAAAATTTCAATTTTTCTTCTCAAAAGATATGAAAGATAAAAACTATAAGAAGCAATAACTAAACTAGTGCCTTATTCAATGGGAAAAAGAAATCCAAATGTAAATCAACCAGATAATTTCAAAAGAAATACAAAAGTATGCCTTACATACTAATTGCAAATTCAAATAGATTGCCTTAAAAACTACTCTTTTAACCAAACACTGTTATCATCAACAATCCTTACAAATATATTTACTCTTCAAGATGAACCATGAGAGTTTTAATTCTTTCCTTGAAAGAAACTCATAATCAATCAAGCAAGTTGCTTTACAACTGGTATATTTTAAATGCCTAACATATAAAACATACAAGATTACAACATAAAAGTAAAGAGACAACAACAAGGTATGGCAGAAGTTGCAGTGTATTTGTATTCAAATCAACTTGCCAATTACATTCAAAATTCAATTACTTAGAAAGTCAGACACAAAATTTAGAAGTCTACCTCAAAGCAATTCTGTTCAATTTTCTATTATCTTCCAACTCTCTCAAAAATGAGTCTACAACTCTATTTATACATCTGAGTCTCAACCATCTTGGAATTCCCTTATGAATAGGAATGCAACAAGCTTCAGATGGTTGAAAACCCTAACCCTAAAAGCATAAGAGACAAGTCATAAAAGACAAAATATACAATAAGCCCTCAGGTAGTGGAAAGACAAAACATTCTTGTGGATTCTTCTACATCCTGGATCGCTTGAAAACTGACACCTTTGTCTGCAAGTCTTCATTATAGCTCGTTAGTTTTTATGAGATATGGTGACTACCATTTCAAGCTAACCTACACCAATCTTAAAGATGGCTTATCATCCCTGTACTCTGAGCTCAGGTGTCAAGTTCTCTAGATTTCTTCTTTACTCATCATCTAAAATATCCAAGTCAACTGTGGCAGATTTAACTTTCTTGGGCTTTGTGAGTTCATCCCATGTAGTTACTTTCTCCTCTGAAGGCCAGTTGAAATTCTGAACAAGTTGTAGTTGTGCCTTCTGTTTCTCCCACCTGGCATTGGTTATGGCTTTGACATCTGTTATGAATTTGGTGAGATCTGTCTCCACCTTTATAGCTTCATCCAAGGCTTTATTGAAGCTCTTTATATCAACATTACTATCTTCACGTAAAAATGCCTCCTTCCTAGGTAGTAGAAGATCAGCATCTCATCTCCATTGATCAAGACTCTTAATGGCTCCATCAATATTCAAAATTGAGGGGATAAATTTATTAGAGCAGGAGCTGAGCATGGCTATCTTAGCCTCAATCAAATTTGCCTTACCCTTGAAAACTGGTAATATGGCCTTTACTCTATCAATCTCCTCACCAACCCTCACAACTATTTCTGGAATAGTATGACTTAAAGATTGAGCAAAAATCAATCTTTCAAAAAGTGGTGCTCTGACAGACCACACCGTATGAAATTCACTCAAAATTTGCACATAATTACTAACCTCCTTCTGCAATTCTTGCAATTTTCCATAAGCATTAAATACAAGATCAAATTTATCTTTAATTGTATTTATTCTATGCTACAAAATATTCAAAAGGGCCTATAAAATGGCCTCATTCTTTTCATCATTTATTTTATTCGGCTCTACTGCCACCACTTCTTCTATGATTGCCTGTCTTGTGGATTGCTCTGGAGGTGCAGGGGCTGCTACAAGAGCACTAATGAGTTGTTCCTCCAAATCATTTGCATGTTTTTCCAATGCCCTATTCCTTATTAACACTAAATCCCTATCCTTTACAAGGTCAGTGTAATCACTTAAAAGATCACCATATCTTTTTGATAATTGCTTAGTTTTATCTTCATTTAACTTGGCAAATTGGGTCAAAACCTAAGAAATCTCTAGGTCCCTAGTATTGTGGATTGACCACACAATTTTGTCTCCTTCCATTTTCTCTTTCACATTAAAAATTTATGGCTTCTTGTCTTTAAGATAAAGACTCCACATGGCTAAGGCTTGACTCTTTGGGCTATACCCAAATCCTTTTATTATATCCCCTACTTGGGTTTCCAAAGACAAAGTGACATCTTCTTGCCTCTTTATTTGATCAATTATAAAATCAAAATATAAACTCCATCCAGGCACCAGTAGCATGTTGCTTTATCTTACCAATTTCCTGGCCTCATCTGGAGTCAGGGTCTCATCTTCTGGGTCATATTCTTTTAATTGTTGTAATGCCTCATCTGGCACCTGACCCTCCTTTGTTATCTACACACTTGATGCATCCTGTTGCTGCTTATGCCATAGTAAGAAACTTTTAAATTCATCTGAATTGACAAAATTGTCATCATTCAAGAAAGCATCTTGCTCAATTATTCTCTCATCTTGGCCAAGGGCCAAGGGCAGCTCAACATCTTGAAGTTCAAGCTTTCTTTTTCTTTTTTCTTCTCTCACCTTCTTTCTAATTTGGTGATGATGCTCACTAGTCCCTATGTAGAGGGAACTCACTCTATCCTTCTTCTTCTCTAAAGGTTCACCAGTTAATAATCTTTTCTTTTTCTTTTGAGGCTCAACAGTATCCTCAAAGCTGGGCAATTCAGTGAGGTAAAAAATTTCTTTTTCCTCTCCAGGCCCTTCTATCTATGGCTGCCCCATAGGAGGTGGGCTATACACTGGGTAGCCACCATCACTATCATCATCACATTCAGATTTAGAATGGGCCTTTTTACCTTTATTAGTTTGATCAATTTGATCCTCTATGGATCTTATCGGAGTGTTAAATTGACCAATCATTTTCTCAAGTCTTTGAAGGTAAGGTAGAGTGGGAAAGAACCCCCCAGATACTAGTCCTTTCTTCTTTAATTGTTTCTCAGCATCAAAAAATGTATTTAATTGTTGAACTCTCTTCTCAACTTCATTGTCTTCAATGATGTTTCTAATCACATCTTCCTCTAGATACTCCTCATGCTATTTATTGAAGGGGATGCTAGGAGTGTAATATTGCCTAGCAGTAGCTATAAAACCTTCTGTATCCACATACTTGTAGGGTGCTACAAACATATGGAAAGCTTCCAACAACTTATTTACCCTATTTAAGGCTCCCTTCCCAACTATAAGATAATGCACTCTGAAGTTCCTAGGAGTAAAAGTCCCTTTCCTATGGGGAGCTAAGTGTTATTTATCTATTAACATGAGCTGCCAGATAAACTCTAAAAAAGAAATTCTAGGTGGAACAAAAAATGGAAGTAGATGAGGAGGCTGAGGGCATCCATAAACCCTAATCATTTTGTAACCTTTCTGATAATAAATATCTCCCCAATTGTGGTTCTTGGTCCACTTATCAATAAACTACTAGGGCCTCACCAATTGTAGAACTTTGGTAGATAATCTTGTGCAATTTACTCCCAAACTTCAGAGAATGGGATATACAATCCAGTTTTCAAAAGCTCCAAAATCATGCTCTAGATTCCTAACCAAAAATACACAAGGTTAGGCTCTCCATTCCATGTCATTTGTGGCTTGAGGTCCTATAAGTTTATGAGATTATAATTGTGATACACAATAAGGTGCATCAATAAGGAGTGGTGCATGAATCGGGGTGTGGAAGTAGATGCAAAATTCTTCAAAGATAGTAAACCCTCATGCATCTTATTTATTACATACCCAATGAAATCATAACCTTTGTTCACCAGATAGTTCTGAGAATCCATAACCAGCATCAAAATGTCAGAAGTGATCCTCTCTATGCCTACATCAGCTCCCAAGACCTAGCATAACCCATATGAAATATATTTCATATAAAATTTTAGGTCTTTGTATTGATATGGAACTGACCCATCCATAGCTGCAACATAATTTTTGTTTTCTTTTGGCATATGGCTCTTAATCTCCTTAGAAACTAACACAACTTCTCTGACATATCTATTTTCTTGAGTTATTAAGTCAATCTCTGTGGCCATTGGAATCTAAATTCTGAATGCCTTCATGAAGGAGTTTCTATCTAGGGTTACCAAGGGTGAACCATCCTCCTTTCTAATGGTTTTCGATAGGGGATCATAACATTGACATAGCATAAGCAATGTGTCTACATCAAGAAAGACTTCAGGAACAATTAACTTGGCCAACCCTGATGTCCAAGGGTTTGAGACTAGTATGATACTATCATGGTTCTTATAAAAATAACTGAACAAACACATGCCTGTAAGTTTAGGAGTCTTAGCATCTCTACAGTAAGCTAAATCATCCATGAAATAATCATCGCTAACCTTCTTGTTCTAAGATGAACTAGGCAAGAGGGTGAGGAATTCATCTGAAAAACTCTCCTTTACTTTTTCCTTTGACCCTTGGCTGGTAGAGGCTCCGCTTGGTGTTGCTTGACTCATCCTGTCTGTAATTCTAATTTTTTTTTGCAAAAATCATTGGTCACACTGTAAGTCCGGAAGCTCAAAAATCCTAGTGCTCTCTACTCTTCGATTTGCTCCGTAACTTTCGAATGAGTAGCTTCTAACTATTTTATTCTGCAAAATTGAATGTGCCACCACTTTTGACACCAAAGATGTCATCTCCACCATTACTTCAGCATGAACAAGGCTTCAATTCACTAGCCGTAGTTCAAAAAAATTTAAATTCAAACATTCAAAGACCTAGCGACTAAAGAAAAAGTCTCGTGATCACTTTATAACATTGGCACCTTCAATTGCTTCTAAGACCTGGCAACTAAGAGAGCTTCTCGTAGTTGCGAAAAGATTTCTCACTTTAAAAATCCATTATGAGATTTAGCGATTACATATTTTGATCTACAGACTCAACGACCATAGTCAACCTCTTTATTCCATCTTTAATATTTCTCATTATGAGATCACGCGACTAAGACCACCTTTCATTTCTATTATGAGATCTGGCGACAATAGGAAAACTCTAAGTCACAGAATACGGTTGACTTTTCAAACTTCTTTCTGAGATACCCCAACTCAGCCATCTGGAGATTTGGTGACTGAAAGGAGGAATTCTTTAAGTTATCTTATCTAGAGATCTGGCGACTATAGTCTTCCTCATAGTCGCGACAACTTTATTAACCCTTTTAAAACATTCAGCGATCACCCGACCTGGAGATCTAGGAACAAGCCTGTAGTCTCTTAATTGCTAAAGCTTTCTGACCTTTCAACCTTCTTTCTAAGATCTCGTGACTGTCGTTGATCTTTTTTTTCATTCCATCCTATGGTCCACATTTAGTCAGGAGAGATTTTCTTAACTATTTTGATTTAGCGACCCAGAGATAACCATGTCGCTGAATCACTGAAGGCTTTCCACTTAACTGTCAGGAACCTGAGATCACATGACTACATAGTTTCTACATCACTGAATAAACACATAACCATCAGTGCTTAACCATTATATTAACTTTAACTCAACCCTAGGAAAATCTGGAGACTTGGCGACAAAGAGATTCATTGAATCTCACAATCCTTTTCTTAACTAGGGTTAAGTCCCGAGAACACGTGACTGAAGCAATCTCCAAGTCGTGAAAACATTTCTTAGCTTTGAGTTACATCTGGAGATTAAATACTAGTTGTTGATCAAAACTTCATCTCACGGTTGACACTGAGTCTCATAATCCTTTATCACTTAATCGTTGCATCTTGAGACCTGGAGACAACTAAGTCGCTGGATCATTGACCGTGTAAGAGATAACCGCTACCTTTGGGAGATAACGCAAATACTAAAAATCATAATCACTGAATGAAATGACTAACCGCTTAAAGACCTGGAGACTTGGAGACAACCGCAACAGAAAGCTGCACCTCCATTTAGAGATTCAGCGACCAAAGAGAAAAATCATAATCGCTGAATGAAACATCACTTACTAAATCATTTTGAGATCTCCTGACCAGAGGTAATTTCTATCTAGAGATCACGTGACTATAGTTCTTTTTCTTACAAAAATTGTCACAGTAGTCGCTAGATCTCGAGAAAACATTTTGAGACTCAGAGACTAAAAGGGGAATCACTAAGTTGCTTGATAATAAAGAATATTCCAAAGTGCTCTTGAGATTGGGTGACAAAGGCTTTCGGGCAATCGCTAGATATGAAGGAATATTCTAACTTCTTTGGGAGACTAAGTGACTAAGGGGGAAATCTAAAGCACACATGCTTATTTTGACGCTTAAGTGATATGATAAAGTAACAGAGAAATAGAAGGTCGATGGCCACAACTAGGGTTTTTTGATTTTCAAAGACATTTAGACCTAGACAACCCTAAAGATTGTAAAATTTTCAAAAACATCATGTCTTTTGGGGCAAAAATAAAAAATAGAGATTTTAACCAACATCATCCCATCTAATTCACTATATGTATTAACATCTCCTATGATCTCATACTTGCAGTGTATGTATGCCCTAAGATCCTCAACATGCAACACATCATAAGGGGTTTATGAAAATGCTCCTTCCAGATCATCCTCACAAGATTTAAATAGATGTTTCTTGAACTTATACCTCAGTCTATCAACAACATCAAAAATAATAGGTGTATCCATATCTTCTGAAGGAGTATATTGTCTAAATACCTTTAACAAGCTAAACTCTAGAACTTCTACTCGAATCGATCACACAATGTGGTTGTTAGGTAGCTAAAATGCTTCTACACAGTGCTCTCCTTAGTCGCTAATTATCAAAAGATGTAGAAATAATATGCTTCAAGATCTTTTATCTATCACAAGTTGAGTAGGTGCATTAATCATAGGTAACTCAACTTCTCATGCTATTGAATAAAAAAAAGTCTTGTGATCATAGAATATGAATCTCCAAGTGTTGTGCTCTCAAACATAAACTCCAAAGTGTCTGTACACACCAAATCTAAGCTTGCATGAGCTCACTCCACATAATCAGGGGCTGGATATAATCTGTTATTTGCATCCAATGCTCCCCCTAAGGCCATACAGACTTCTAGTTTGATGTCTTAATGTACTCATCATGCGAAGATATGGTAGTATCTACTGTCTCTCCCTGAACCAATGCCCTATTGAAATATTTCACCTTCCATATCTTCTCATCCTCTTTATTCTTTGATTTCTTGAAATGATTCCCAAACTCATCCATGTAATTAGTAAGACTTTTACCACTTTCTCCAATATCCTTCTTTATAACCACAAGAGGTGGTCCTCTTGGTCCTCTTGGTCCTCTTTTGTTGTCCTCTCCATTATATCTACAAAAATTCACTATGTGTCCTAGATTGTTGCATTTGCAACATGTACGTGGTCTCCTTCTATCCCGATTTACCTGTAGTCTACAATACCTTGCAGTATGCCCATAGTTATTACATTTGAAACATGTGATCTTGGCTGATGACTCTTCTCTGATGTAATCTTGTTTGTTCCTTGACTGATCTAGTTTTCTACATTCTTCTTTCTTGTGTCCATAATCATAATAATTAGAACAATAACTAGTAAAGGGTTTGAAAGGGCCTTTACCTCTACAATCTCTTTTCATGTGTCCAACTTTGTTGTATCCAAAGCATCTACCTCTAAAAGGTCTGATATGTTCTTTAGGTGCTTCAAAAGTAGGTATTTCTTTAGTCTTCGCTTCATGTGTTTCTTCATTAGACTTAGAACATTCACCTTCATTGAATCCGATTGTAGTAATGTCTCCTTTAGGTTTCTGTCTCTCTCTTTGTTCATCAATTTTATCACTCCTCATGTGTAACTTCTCAATGTGCCTTGAGTGAGTTCACCTTTAATGATATGATTGTACTTCTCCAATTCTTGACATTTATCCTTGTAGTGATCAAGTTCAGTCTTCATTTGTCCTATCTGCACATTTTCTTCTTTTAGTGTCTCTTCAACTTTATATCTTACATCCTTTTCATGTTGAACTTCTTTAATCATCAGAAGATTGATTTTCTCTTTTTCTTACTCCAGCTTCTTTACTTGATTTGATGTGTCATTGTCTAAATCCTCTTCAATCTTATCCATAAGGTCTTGTTTCTAACTTCTTGAAACTTCAAGCTATTCCTTTAGTTTCTTGATAAAAACTTATGCTCTTCTCAATTTGAATTTCAATTTGCCATTCTCATCCTTTTCTTTGTCTAGGTCATCAAGTGCTACTTCAAAGTTCTCTTGAAAACTCTCTGAATCCATTCTGATCTCCCTTAAGCTATTAGGATTTCTCTTCAAGGGCCTATAGCTCTGATACCAATTGTTAGGATCAGGAAATACTGAGAGGGGGAGTGAATTAGTATTACACAACACATAACTCATAACACCATGATTTCTCTTCAGGGCCTATAGCTCTGATACCATAATAATGTTGAAATGAAAAGAACATAAATACACAACACATAACTCATAACACCATGATTTGTTTTGGAGGAAACCCTAGCCAAGGGAAAACCCCGATGGGCATGATACCCACAACTATGCACTAAAATATAGTACCCATGTTAGGAGATCTAGCCCTGTTAGGAGCTGATTATTACATAGTACATTTCCTTGTTAGAGGAATACAAAACCTTGTTAGGGGTGTACAAAAACCTTGTTAAAGGTGGTGAGCTTACAACTCTTACAATCAAAATACTATCACAAGGTGTTCTTCAAAAGTAAACAATACAAGCATCTGCTATGCTTTGATAGTTCCAATTATAGCTCAGTCAAACATTGATCCCACATCTTCTCTCTACTCTCAAATTTGCATCCATCACATCATCATCACAATCATACTGATCACTTCCACAAAACACTCTATACTTATACTAATTTTTCCATCTAGTCAGCTCACAAAATACATTGCAAATCATAATAATTATTTATGTAAATGAAAAACATAGAGTCGGTGATCTTATATTACCAAATTGTTGACAATATAAAACTTCCATCTAACTTAGCATGTTTCCATTCCAACTAACCTTGCCTCAGTCATCACAACTGTTCATATGCCCTATTTTACTGATTCTCTATCTCCACATACCTTCACAAAACTATATCTCACTGATCTCATCACCAAAACAAAGGAGATCACCTACAACACTTGAGGATCATCCTGAGTGTACTGAGGAAAGAGAAGCTCTATGCAAATTTAAATAAGTGCAGATTCATGCAAAATAGATTGACTTTTCTAGGCTTCGTCACTTCTAAAGATGGTGTTCAGATGGACCCAAAAAAGGTCAAGGCAATCCTAGAATGGCCTAGTCCATCCAACATAACAGGGGTAAGGATTTTTCATGGATTGACAACCTTCTATAGAAAGTTCATTCAAAATTTTATCAGTATTGTAGTGCTCATAACAGATTGTACGAAAGGAAGGGAATTCACATGGACAATAGATGCTGAATAGAGTTTCCAATTCTTGAAGAAAAAGGTAACTGAAGCTCCTATATTGGCACTTACAAATTTTGATAAAGTATTTGAAGTAGAGAGTGATGCTTCCCATGTTGGGATAGGTGTTGTTCTTAGCCAAACAGGTAAACCAATAGCCTTTTTCAGTGAAAAGTTAAATGATGTGAGGAAGAACTATTCTACCTATGAGTTAGAATTTTATGCTACTATTCAAGCCTTAAGGCATTGGAGGCATTATCTAGTCCCACAAGAATTTGTACTATTTACAGATTATTTGGCCCTGAAATATGTGAACACACAAAAGAAATTGAATAGTAGGCATGCTAAATGGGTGTCTTTCTTGCAAGAGTATAATTTTGTTTTGAAGCATAAGTCTGGAAAGAAGAATCTGGTTTCTGATGCCCTAAGTCAGTGTGTTACACTCATAACTACAATAGAAACATAGGTCATTGGTTTTGATTCTATTAAAGTTCTGTATGAGGCTGATGATGATTTTTGGGAAATTATAGAGAAGATTAAAGAACCAAGAACTAAACTTTTAGATCACATGAGAGGAGAATACTTTATGCAGGATGGTTACCTCTTTAGAGGAAAACAACTTTGTATACCAATTGGTTCCATGAGGGAAAATATTATCTAAGAATTTCATAGTGGTGTTTTGGCTAGTCACTTTGGGAAGGACAAGACAATAGCCTTGGTTGAAGACAAATACTACTGGCCAAAACTAAAAAGGGACATTACTAAGTACGTGGCAAGGTGCAGAATCTGTCAAGTGGCTAAGGGTTACTCGCAAAACATAGGATTGTATACACCTCTACCTCTACCTATCGAGCCATGGATAGATGTGAGTATGGATTTTGTATTGGGGCTTCCCCACACCCAACGAGGTACAAATTCTATCTTTTTAGTTTTTGATAGATTCTCTAAGATGGCTCATTTTATGGCTTGTAAAAAACTAGTGATGCCACAAGGATAGCCAACTTATTTTTCTTAGAAGTTGTTAGACTCCATGGAATTCCAAAGACTATCACATCTAATAGGGATACTAAGTTTTTGAGTCATTTCTAGAGGACCTTATGGAAGAAGATGGGAGCATAGTTGCATTTTAGCAGTGCCTATCATCCCCAAACTAATGGGAAAACTAAGGTAGTCAATTGGAGTTTGGGAAACCTGTTACGATGTATTGTTGGTGAAAAGCCCAAGCAGTGGGACTTGGCATTTCCTCAAGCAGAGTTTTCTTACAATAGTTTTGTTAACAGATCAACTGGAAAATCTCCTTTTCAAATTGTATATGGTAAGAATCCTCAGGGTTTTTTGGACCTTGTACAACTCCCTATGCAAGATATAATTAGCAATGATGGGGAAGCATTTGTTGAACACCTTCAACAACTTCAACGAGATGTGAGGAGTAAATTGCAGGATAGCAATGAGCGATATAAGGCTGCTGCAAATGTCAGTAGAAGGAGATAGATATTTAATGCAAGTGATTTCATGATGGTGTACTTGAGGCATGAGAGATTTCCTACTAGCACATATCATAAGCTGAAATACAAAAAGATAGTTCCTTTCTGAATTTTGAACAAGATCAATGATAATGCTTATGAGGTTTGTCTACCAGATGATCTGGATATTTCTCTTATCTTTAATGTTTTTGATTTATATGCATTTCATGGAGAACTATCTAAGCTAGATAGTAAAGATGAGGTGGATTGGCATCACCACCTTCCAAGTAAAAAGAAGGAAAAGATTGCCCACATTCTGGACAAGTAGTCTACAGTCACCCGAAATGGTCATTACAATAAGTACTTGATTCAGTGGGAGGGATTGACAGCAATAGATAGCACTTGGATCTCAGAATGGGAAGTGATGAAGTTGGACCCCACAAAGTTGTAGTAGTTCATAGACAACCACTTGTAGGAGTTGTGTTCCTTTAAAGAAGGGGAGAATGATGCAGGACCTTCCGTAGGTCATAAACTAATACATCAACTTTTGGAGGTCATAACTTTTGACTCAAGTCTGGGTTTTTGCTGAAATTTTTTGGGTCCATTCCTCAGGAGGAGCCATTTGTTTTGCCAATGATCTCAAATTGATTGGGGTCCATTTTAGCACATTTTTAGGAGCTGAAAGTTTCATTTAGGGCTCTGAAATCAGCTTTTAGTGTTTTTTCTCTAGTTTTTAGAAAGTTCTATTTTGTAATAAATCTAAATTCATGTTTCTAATTTTGGATATTAGTTGGCAATTCATTCTAACTTAGTCGAGGGCATGTTTAGGCCAAAACTCATCTTTTTAGGTGTTGTTTTGAAAATTACCAAAAATGGCAAAAAACAACTATGGAAAAAACTACCAAAAAGGGTAATTTTTTAGATTTCTTGATTTTTTAGGTTTTTTGGTTACTTAAGAGCTTGCAGAAAATTGTAGAGGCAGTCAGTGATGAATGGAAAAATATTGAAGGTTTCAAATCTGTGTTTATTTGTCTTGTGATTGAATTTATTGTTAACAAAGAGTGTTGTTCTACATCAGTCTCCAATACCAAAACTCTCTGCATGCGATCACTCCAACATAAGTGTTTCCATAAATGAAAACCCTTAAGTGATCCCTAGTGCTCTCAAAAAATCACTTGCCAAAACGAAATTTAACTCAAACCATTCCAATTCTTTAGAAGTTAAACCCACTAAATTTTTTCAAAACATATGCAATGAAGGTACAAACAAGAACACCAGATTAATGTGGAAAAAATAAGTGTGGGAAAAACCATGGTGAGACTCTTACTCATGATATATGAAAGATAATTATAATTGTTTAGGACAGAGGCCAAAGAACTCATTGTTCCCAAGGTTTAGACACACTCCCAAGGAACTCACTATCCCTAAAAATAGATCTACAAAGAGCTACTAGAAAGATACACTATCTTCCAATACACACAAGAAAAATATGATGAAATAAAATGTATAGGATCTTTTGATCAATCACTATAGATTAGCTATCAATTTTTGCAATTCACACCTCTACTCTTTCTCAAATCTTCTACATTGTCATCACATTTGATCCATTAATTTGCATTAATCACATATATCTTTTCACATATGTATCTCACACAATCCTCACATTCAATCTTGTCTCAATCAATCCATCACATCCAAATATATAATTTTTCTCTCATCAAAATAATAAGCAAGTTGACTTAAAGAAGATAGGCAATGTTTACATAAAGTCATACAATTTAACCATCCATAATTAGTGCAGTCTACCCAAGGTGATACAAGGGACCTAAATGTATCAATACACTGCATCCAAACATGTATTCATTAAAGTACATTCATTAAAACACAATCATATGCCATACCCAAATGTATTGTGTAGAAAAAAAATTTAAGTACACATTACCAATCAACATAAAACATCCTTTGATGTATGCCACATAATGTACAACCAAATACACCATGAAATAATTATCATTAGCCTCTTGATTCAATCTTCAAAATATTTTTAGACCCATAGGACCTAAATCCATACATTGCAAATCACTATAATGACCAGGAGACCTTTACAGAAAACCATACTAAACTTAGAAAAATATATCTTCACTTGGAAAGAAAATCAACTCAATATCTTTGCACTGAAACATTGCATAAACTATCTGAACATGTCCACCAAACTGCACATCCTGAAATTCCAATGCAGAGTAATGAGAGACATTCTCCAAGCTTGTTCAACCCATTTCTAACATGATCCTCTTTGTCAAAAAATCAAGAAAAACTCTTCCTCTCTAGAAAAGTTAGAGACTTGACAACATGGTAGTGAAACATACTTAGAGAAAACCAATTATAAACAAGACCACAAGCCACCATCAACTTATGCATACAATTTTTGCATAAGAACTTTAAATTACTCTTTTCTACATATTCCAACCTATCATACTTGATGAAATACAACTAATTGAATATCTGAATGAACTGAAGGAACAGTGATTAGAGATCACTAAGCTACTGAAATGATATGTAAGATGATTAAATCAGTCAATATGTTGTCATTGATGTCAACTAGTTTTGACAGTACTTATCATGTTAGTTACAAACATCTAAACATCTGTTGAAGGAAGAAAAGATGAAGAACTGAGATATCTACATGAGGAAAAGATGGATATGATAGATAAGGATAAGGAAAACATTGGGTAACTTATTGATGAGTCAATGGCTTTATATTGTTGACTTAAGCATGTTACATTAATCTACTATGAAGAAGAGATTTGAAATTGAACATGTTAATGTGGTCAGTAATTGAAGATTTTTGTATACACCAAGCCAGTGCAGTGTATACCGACTAATAGTATTAACCGAGCTAGTTTAACTTGTTATCACCGACACATTTCTATATTAACTGACTATGGATAAAAATATTAAATTCTAAGAACAACCAACTAAATTTGATGAGTTCGAAATTGTTATGATTTTGAGATTAAGGATAAAGTTTGTTATGAGATCCATGGCAAAAAAAATTGGAGAAGATCTAAAGGATGAGATTGAAACGTGTTAATAACACATTTTTTGAGGAAGGTTTAAGAGGCAAAATGGATGAAGGAGATTAAGCGGCAAAATCTAATGGATGATATGAAAATAGTTTACTTGTCTATATAAGAGATATGCTTTCATTATTGAAACATGTTGAAAAGAAGAAGATTGCAAAGATTTCACGTGAAGACTTTATTCATGCATGCCCGATCAAAATGGTTAGTGAAAGAACCGAGACTGCAAACATTACCGAGTGTCAGAGAACCATTTACCGAGTGAAAGTAAGTTGAAGAATATTGAGGAAGTGAATTGATTAATGATCAAAGGATATTTGTATGGGCTTAGCATAGATCTGAATATTTGCAATTGAGTTTTATTTGAATTAGATCCTTATTGTATTAGGTTAACCATTGATTCAGAAAATCTCTTAACCGAGTGCACTTAATAGTCTTATGTTCTACCCTATGACATTTGTTGAATGTAAAGTGTTATCTTGTTGACCCCATAGTGAATGCTGGTTAAAATTTAACTATTAGTGACAAATCCTCTAACCAGGTCACACCTAATAGTGTGTATTGTAACCTTTAACAGGGCTGGCTCTTCACTGAGCTCACTTCAGAAGAGTGAATTATTTTTAGGTTACCAATCCCAGGTGGTTTTTCCCTTAGCGGGGTTTTTATGTTAAATCATTGTGTTATGTGTTATTTGTGATGATTTTTTTGATATCATACTTTACATACTACATAGTTGATTTAGTCAGTAATCACAGCTGGATAATTACTGGTAATTAGTAAACTGGACAAATAGATTGATATTTTATGTTACCAAGCTGCATGATTTGTTGGAATTGTTTTATAAGGTAAATCTTTGTATTTGGGACTGTAGGATAACTGATCTAACTGATTCACCACCCTCTTAGTTATTCTAAAAATTGGTATCAAAGCATATTGGTTGCTTGGAAGGAAGTTTTAAGGACTTGAGTAGAAAGATTACAAGATGTATAAGAGGGAAGTGTTGAAGCTGAACAAAGACAACTTTACTACATGGAAAAGCCGGATGAGACTTCACATATCTAGAATTGGAGAATCTTCTATATATTTACTTGACAATGGCTACTTACAACTGAATGTTGGACCTTTGACTCTTGATCAGTTGAGAGACCATAATGAACACAATATTACTATGATAGAGATTGTTGCTACTCTATCTGATGCTGAATTTGAGGATGTCAAGGATTGCACTACAACAAAGAAAATGTGGGATAAACTTGCTCTAGTTTATGGTGGTGATGTGAATGTGATGAGAGCCAGAGTTGAAAGCTTGAGAGGCAGATTTGGTGACATGAAGACGAAGGAAGGAGAGAATATTACACAGAACACAAATTGAATCAAAGAGGTAGTTAATGCTATTCGAGGAGCTGGTGGTATTATTTCTGAAGATATAGTGGTAAGTAAGATACTAATAACCCTATTGCCTATTTATGCAATCAGAATATCTACTATTCATGAAATGAGGTTTGCACCTAATAGCACTCTTACTCTTGATAGTCTGATTGGAAAGTTAACAACTTTTGAGCTGAATAATTTTGACAATAGTGTTGTACTGAGTGTTGATTCTTCTTTTATGTCATCTCTTAATATTGGTAAATCTAGTAGCAAGAATAATATAAGGAATGAAAGTGATAGTAACACTGATGATGAGCTTGATGAGCTTGAAGCACTTATGGCTCGAAGACTGCAGAAAGGTAAAGGTAGATATAAGGGAAAGTTACCTTTAGCTTGTTTTAATTGTAAAGAGGTTGGCTATATTGCTACTAGATATCCTAATAGGAAAGAGGATGATAAAGATAGAGATCAATCTGGTGATGGGAAGTATGGCATAAGAAACAACATAGGCTACTGACACTACAACAGAGATAAATAAGATCATAAAGATAAGAGCAAAAAGGCATGTTACCTTGCTGAAGAAGATGACTCCGACACCAATACTGATGATGATATTGAGGTGGTGTTTTTTGCAATGAAAGATGATTCAAAAGAGGAGGAAAGGTATGTAGAAACAACACCTATTTCTAAAGTTAGTAGGAATGATACTTGGATCATTGATAGTGGTTGTACACATCACATGACTGGTGATGAAGATAATTTTGATCATCTTGAGCATTATAATGGAGGATCAATAAAAATGGGAAATGACACACCTTGCATGGTTAAAGGAAAAGGATCTATTTTATTGAATGGTAAAATTAGATGTGATATTGCATACTGGGCAAAAGGACTTAATTAAAATTTGTTGAGTGTAGCACAACTAAATAACTCAAGTCACCGAGTTGCATTTGAAAGCAAGAAGGTGAAAATATATGATGAAAATGGAAAGCTTGTCAGAACAGGTGGACAATCAAAAGGTAATTTATTTTATCTTGACAATACTAAGACTTCTTGTTTACTAGTGAAAAATGAAGATGCATGGTTATGGAATAAGAGGTTATGTCATGTAAATTTTTATAACATGATTAAGATCAGTAGAAAGAGAAAAGTTAGAGGATTGCCTAGTCTAACCAAACCTGATCATGTTATGTGTCATCAATGTCAGAAAGGAAAGATGACAAAATCTAGTTTTAAAAGTAAGGACTATTCATCTAAAGGAATTTTGGAGTTGGTTCACACCAACTTATGTGGTCCCATGAGAACTCAAAGATACTATGGTGATAGATACTTTATTTTGTTTGTTAATGACTATACTAGATTGATGATAGTTATGTTCTTGAAAGAAAAATCTAAGGCATTCAAACTATTTAAATGGTATAAGGCTAAAGTTGAAAAAAAATAGGAAATGAATTGAAATGCTTAAGGTCTGATAGAGGAGGTGAGTTTGTTTCTAATGAATTCACTAACTTATGTAATGAGCATGATATAAAAAGGTAGGTTTTTGTACCTAGAACACCACATCAAAATGGAATTACTGAAAGAAGAAACTGATCCATTGTTGATTGTGCTAGAACATTAATGATTGAGAAAAATGTTGCACATATGTACTAGAGAGAGGTAGTTACCACTATATTATATTTCCTAAATTGAGTTCAACTAAAGAAAGACACAAACAAGACACCTTACGAGTTATGGTTTGGATACACACCGAGTGTAAGTTATTTCAGAATCTTTGGTAGTAAGTGTTATATTTTGAAAGATGATAGGAATGCAAAATTTGACTCTAAAGGTGATGAAGGAATATTCTTAGGATATTCTACTAAGATTAAAGCTTACAAATGTTTGAGTAAGGTTACTAATAAGATGATAGAAAGTGCTAATGTTAGAGTTGATGAGTTTTTTGAAAAGAATAATGAAGAAATCATGAAGGAGCCAAAAGATTATGGTAGGTTTACTTATGTTGAAGATCCAAATTATCTATAGAAGCCATAGGTTGAGTCTACTGAGCATCAGGAAAATTATACCAAGAATCAGCACATGCAAATTGAGAATAAGGAAGAAGCTACCGAGTAGGAAAATGAACCTGAACCAAATGATGAGCAGAGAAGAGATCAAGTGCTAGCAAGATTTGTTAGAAGACATCATCTAGAGAATCAAAACATTGGAGATAAATAAGCTAGCATGCTGACCCGAAGTAAGTTAAGACAAAACACATGCTTAGTTTGTGAGTTTGAACCTAAGAATGTTAGGGATGCACTTGAAAATGAGGAATGAATCAATGCTATGAATGAGGAAATTGAACAAATTGAGAAGAATAAAACATGGACTTTAGTGCCTATACCGATAGATAAAAATGTTATTGGTACTAAGTGGATTTTTAGGAATAAGATGAATGAAAATGGAGAGGTCACTAGGAATAAGGAAATGCTTGTTTGCAAGGGATATGCACAAGAAGAAGGTAATGATTATGGTGAAACCTTTGCACCTGTTGCTATTCTGAAAGGAGTTCACATATTACTTTCTTATGTTGCAAATAAGGGATTTAAAGTATATCAAATGGATGTGAAATTAGCCTTTCTAAATGGAATTCTTGAGGAGGTCTACATAGAACAACCAGAAGGGTTTGTTGATCAAAATCAGAAAGACATGGTATGTAGACTACACAAAGCCTTGTATGGATTTAAGAAAGGACCGAGGGCATGGTATGAAAGATTTCATGCTTATCTTATAAGTATTGGTTTTGTTAGAACTAGTGAAAACAATAATTTGTACATGAAAGGAGGATCTGATGATAACATTTTGATTGCTGAGATATTTGTTGATGATATAATCTTTGGAGGACAAGATCTAATTTGCAAATCTTTTGCTGATGACATGAGAAAGGAATTTGAGATGTATATGTTTGGAGAGATTAAATTCTTTCTAGGCTTCCAGGTTATACAACAAAAAAATGGGATTTTCATCACTCAATCAAAATACATTAAAGAAGTATTGAAAATTTTTGGCATGGAAGATGCTAAACCAGTGGGAACACTGATGGTAACTGGCTGTAAATTGACAAAGGATGATGAATCTGGCAATTTAAATCAGAATTTGTACTGATCTATGATTGGTAAACTGATGTATGTTGTACACAGTAGGCTTGATATTGCACATGTAGTGGGGATTGTGGCTAGATTTTTTGCCAATCCTAAAGATTCACATATGGTTGCAGTGAAAATAATCTTGAGATACTTGAAGAAAATAGAAGACTACATGGATTATGGTATACATTTGAAGGAAAATTTGAACTTAGAGTTTACATCGATGTAGATTGGGCTAGAAACATAGATGATCAGAAGAGCACAATCGGTGGAGCATTCTTTTTAGGGGAAATGCTTTTGACTTGGATTAGTAAGAAACAAGCATGCATTTCTCAGTCAATTGCTGAAGTATAGTATGTTGTTACTGCTACAAATTGTTCAAATATTGCTTGGATTAGACAAGTGTTGGAAGGGATGAATGAGGTAATCACTGACCCAGTGATTATATGTTGTGACAACACTAGTGCTATAAATATTTCTAAGAATCTTGTGATGAATTTGAAGACAAAGCATATATCCATTAAGTATCACTAATTGAGGGAAAAAGTTCAAGAGAAGCGGGTGAAATTAGAATTTGTAACATCTAAGGAACAACTTGCTAATATCTTTACTAAACTTTTACCGAAGGACACATTTCAATATTTGAGGACTAGACTTGGGGTCCATCCTCGATCTATCAGTCACTAAGGTGATCTAGAGGTTGCATCAACCTATACTTATTAGAAGATCATTCATGTTGATGCACATAGCTCACACTTTGGATTTTGTCTAAGGTTGTGAAAGATTATAGAAGCTGGAACATAAATTTGTTTATCTGTACACTGAAGGTACTTGATATGAACCAAACAACAGAGAATTACTTGGCTGTTGTAGAGCTATTTGTATATTTTCTTGGGCATTATTGTTAAATGGGGAAAAAATTAGAGAAATATGAAAAGAAAATCAGTTAGTGAGAACACAAAGAAAGGGAGAGACTTGATTATTTGTTGCTGAGAACAAAGGGAATCTGAGAACTGAAAGAACAAAGGGAATTTGAGAACTGAAAAGATCAAATCCACAGGGAGAGTCTGCACTTGTAATGTTGTTATGTTTTGTAGTGATTAAACATATTAAATTTGGGCTTACTAAGCTACATGATTTACTTACATAGTTTTAGAATACATGTTTGGTATGTGTATGTAATATTTTTCATATTGCTTGTGTTGCCATCATTGCCAAAGAGAGAGATTGATGAACTACAACTGATTGAATAACTGAATGAACTAAAGGAACATTGATTAGAGATCACCGAGATACTGAAATGATATGTAAGATGATTAAATCAGTCAATATGTTGTCATTGATGTCAACTAGTTTTGATAGTACTTATCATGTTAGTTACAAACATCTGAACATCTGTTTAAGGAAGAAAAGATGAAGAACTGAGATATCTACATGAGGAAAAGTTGGATATGATAGATAAGAATAAGGAAAACATTGGGTAACTTATTGATGATTCTATGGCTTTATATTATTGACTTGAGCATGTTACATTAATCTACTATGAAGAAGAGATTTGAAATTGAACATGTTAATGTGGTTGGTAATTGAAGATTTCTGTATACACCAAGCTAGTGTAGTGTATACCAACTGATAGTATTAACCGAGCTAGTTTAACTAGTTATCACTGACGCATTTCTATATTAACCGAGTATGGATGAAAACATTAAATGCTAAGAACAACTGACTAAATTTGATGAGCTAGAAATTGTTATGATTTTGAGATTAAGGATAAAGTTTTTTATGAGATCCATGACTGAAAAAATTTGGAGAAGATCTAAAGGATGAGATTGAAATGTGTTAATGACACATCTACTAAGGAAGGTTTAAGAGAAAAAATGGATGAACGAGATTAAGCGGAAAAATATAATGGCTAATATGAAAATGGTTTACTTGTCTATATAAGAGATATGAGTTTCATTATTGAAACATGTTGAAAAGAAGAAGACTGCAGAGATTTTGTGTGAAGACTTCATTCATACATGCCTGATCAAACTGGTTAGTGAAAGAACTAAGACTGCATACATTACTGAGCGTCAGAGAACCATTTACCGAGTGAAAGTAAGTTGAAGAATATTGAGGAAGTGAATTGATTAATGATCAAAGGATATTTGTATGGGATTAGCATAGATTTGAATATTTACAATTGAGTTGTATTTGAATCAGATCAGTACTGTATCATTTTAACCATTGATTCATAAAATCTCTTAACCAGGTGGACTTAGCAGTCTTATGTTCTACCCTATGACATCCGTTGAATGTAAAGTGTTATCTTGTTGACCCCATAGTGAATGCTGGTCAAAAGTTAACTATTAGTGATAAATCCTCTAACCAAGTCACACCTAACAGTGTGTATTGTAACCTTTAACAGGGTTGGCTCTTCATTGAGCTCACTTCAGAAGAGTGAATTATTTTTGGATTACCGGTCCAGGTGGTTTTTCCCTTAGTAGGGTTTCCACTTTAAATCATTGTGCTATGTGTTATTTGTGATGATTTTTTTTCTATCATACTTTACATAGTGCATGTACACACTAAAATGGTGCACTTCTATGAACCATTACATGCAAGGTTGCTCAAGAATCAGGCCTCACAAAGTGGCTCATAGCTCTTTATGCATGGAGTTGCAAGGGACTATGAATTTGCTCTCAGCTAGAGCTACAAGCTTGTGACCTTGCTAGTCAACCACACAATGAGAGATTCAAGTGAAGACAAGGGCAACAATGCCAATATCTCCAAGAATCAAATATGAAGATGTAATGCAAATCTAAGTGGGAATGCAATCTAAGCTATGAAAGGAAAGTACAATGCAACTAATCTATGAAAGGAAATAGCAATGGATTACAATGCCTCCTATTTAGACTATGTGAGCTTATTCTATTGCATATAAGGAAACTAAGCTAACAATGCCATTATCATGCAACTATGAAAGAAATATGCAACTACAATGAAATGCAACAAGTCTTCAATGTCCTCAAAAGCTCCAAATGCACCTAAAACTTGCAGCATAACATTAGCATAAAATGAGTGGATGTAAATGAAGGAGAGAGCTCTCCTTTTATAAGAAATGAGGTGAAATGGACCATGGAGATTAAGAGGCAAAAAGTCTTAATCAGTGGTGGAGCTTGAAAGAGGAGCAATCCATGTGCACAAGTATCCTCCAATGAGAGTGAAGTGTTGACTTTTGAGCCTCATGTGAGACAAAAAGTGTTTTTTTCTTTTTTGTAAAATATGAATAATGCTTTATTTGTGCAACTTAGGATAAGAGGAAAAGTGGGGGCTTTTTATTTATTAAAAGGGGAGGAAATATTCTTTTTAAATAAATAAAGACTTAGGATAAATGGTTAGCCCATAGGATAAAAATCCAATATATGATCAAAATTAAGATTTGATCAAGAAATTGATAACATTGAGAATATTGATTATTGATCAAAATGATTTAGGGTTGATAAATCAAATAAATGGGGCCCAAAGTCTAGGCAACCATTTTAGGGTGCATACATTTGCCCCTCTTTGACTAATGTGTGATCGATCTGGGAACACATGCAGTCAAAGAAGAATTGAAATGTGAGATTGATCTAGGATCATAAGACAACTCAGATGTGAGGTCGATTCGGGATCACACCCGGATAAAGCATAAACAAAGGCCTTTGAACATGAGGTCGATTCGGGATCACATTCAAAGTAAGAGATAAGAATCTCAAATTTGAGCAAAAGCTCACAAAAGATGTCTGAATCAAGAGAATCAAGGAAATCAGGGATGAGAATCCCATAGGTACTACCCCCTCAAAATTGAAATTGAAATCAGGTAGAGAGGAGAACAGTGAATTGATAAGGATTTGATCAAATCAAAATGAAATCACAATCGAATGTAAAGGTCAAATAGGTTAACCTTTAGGCAATGAAAACATGCCCCAGCCTGACTGAAAAGATGCAGTCAAACATGAGAAATGAGGGAATGGAATGAATATGAATGAAAAACTAGAAGTTTGGAAGACATGGAAATGAAGAAACGACAATGCCCCAACAAAGATCGAAGAATTAGGCCTCACAAGATCAGTCAACTGCGCAGAAGGGGGAAAGATTTTGAAACATGATTTTGACTATCAAGATGACCTTGGATTTCAATTTCAAGTCTGAAAATGGATCCAGGATGTCGAAATTAGCTAGGGGTGCAATTTTTGCACAATTACGAGGTGTTTTGAAAATGAGGTCAAAAAGTCAAAAGGCTATAAAAGGGGTCAAAATGTCATTTTCAAAAGTCATTTGTCTTTTAGCAATTTGAGAATTTTTAGAGCTTAGAGAGAGAAAATGGCCCAGCAAGTAGGAGTTCCCATCCACAGGCATCGATTCGAGCACACCCGGTTGCACAACCAGCCACCACACTATCCTGCCCCGGTATGTTTTCGAAAAACTTGAGCTTTTTGAGTCATATTTTGCATTTAATAGCTTTTGTAGCACATTTTTCAAATTTTTAAATTTCAAAAAAAATTTTTTAGGTGAAATATCACGCGATACTTTAGAAGTATCGCGCCCTTTGGGGAGAAGTATCGCACGACCTAAGGCACCAATATCGCATGATACTGGGCAAAAGATCGCATGATACTGGGTGAAGTATCACATGGCATAAGGTCTATTGGCATGCTATAGGGAGAAGTATCGCGCGATACTTCTCCAAAAAAAAATATCACCCAGTTTTAAAAATTTGATATTTAACGCATTTTTGAGTAAAAATGACATGGGTCTAGACAATGTTACATTTTAGAGATATTTTATACTGAGTTTTTAGACATCCATCATGATATGTGCTAACAACTGGCTTGATTTTGGCTTGCAGGAGGTCTTTCCAGCACTGATCATCAGAGCGCCGAGGGTGACAGGATTGCGCTGTGTCCGAGATCTAGACGATCCGGGCAATGCCGACATCAGAGCGATGAGATTCTGGTATCTATTGAGATATCCATATATCAGAGCAGACCACGGGTTGTTGACTGCTCTTGTTAAGAGATGGCATAGTGAGCACAACACCTTCCACCTATCGACTGGAGAGGCATCGATCACCTTAGAGGACATCTACAGGATCTTACATGTGCCATGTCATGGCGAGCCGGTGAGTATAATCATGTTTTGAGATATAATCATAAAGGTAATGCTTCCATATGAGGAAAACTGACATGATTCGTTTGTTGGCACAGGTGTACTATGATCAGGATGCTACTAAGGGGCGCCGACTGGTGCAGGAGATGTTCTAGGATGTCACTATTCTGGATAGGCATATCAGCTGGGAGAGGCTGATAATTTCGGCAGAGACTACCCAGTGCCATGTATAGTGGCATCTATTATCTCGTAGATCCTAATGATTGATCATAGTCAGAAGGGATTTCCACTCGGATGGGCTCAACTATTGGTTGACTTGGTCGGTAGGCCGCGACGGATGGCATGGGGTCCTGCCATATTGGCAGAGATGTACTAGCGCTGGGAGGAGATAGAGGGGACGATGGGGGAGATGGAGGGGATGGAGGGGAGGGAGGGGATGGAGGAGATGGCGGGAGGGGGAGAGGGAGGAGGATGGAGAGAGGAGAGGGGTCAAGATCAGGTTGCCAGAAATGGTCATGGGGACAGAGATCGGTGACACCTGAGGAGGAGGTGAGACCAGCTCGCTGGTAGGTAGAGATATAGTAGGATCAGCCTGCGGGGGGAGAGGATCTGAGAGCCCAGATATAGGCTCAAGAGGTAGAGATATAGCAGCTCTAGATTACTATATCTGTGAGAGATCAGTAGCTACTGGATCTGAGGGCAGAGCGGGATCAACAGATAACTGATCTTAGGGTAGAGATAGCACGCCATGAGGTGATGGCATAGGCTGAGGCACTGGAGCTCCGATGAGAGTCAGGGAGAGCAGCCTACTATCATGGGCTATATCTGTAAGCCATCCCAGAGGGTGAGAGAGCACCATCATACTCTCAAAGGGCAGGGGTATCAGATGTGGTACTCGATAGGAGAGCTATGCCTCCTCCACCACCACGAGCTCCTCACGAGGGTGGTAGCGAGTCTTAGGGTTAGGTCTTAGGTTGTTTTGGACATATCTTGAGACTTTTGATCCAAATTTTGGGATCTCATATTGTATTGTATATCATGACATTGTATATAGATTTATGAGATTACTGGATGTTCGATGTATCATGTGTATTTGTCTCACTTGTGATGGATGTATCAGTTTATGTATATTGTCTTGTCATTTTTCTCAAAAATGCTTATGTATGTTTTCTCTCATAGATGTATGTTTAATTCTCATGTGTATGATATAGACTCATGTTTCTTGAAAATGACAGTTTTGATATAGATATGATGATATGATTAACCCCTTGTGATTAATAGGAATAGGTTCGAGATGAAAAAAACAAGGAGTAAAAGACATGATCGAGAAGAAGAAAAGGTGAGTGCAGTCGACTGACAGGTCCATGTAAGATGAAAAGGAGAGCTCTCTCCATATGCAAGAAATGCAAAACTAGACTATCATGACCCTAAGAATGTAAGCTACTATGAAAGTGGTTGACTTGCAAGGTCACAACGCTTATAGACATCTAATTATCATCATCGAGCGTTATTGGTAGTGTCGTAAGATCATACAATGCACACTAGCATAACTATGTGGATATGAATATGATCTTTATCAGATAGAAATGTGGAAATCCCACCTAGGCATCAAAGACATACAGGTCAAGATGACTAATGCAGTGAGATCACCTAAGTTTGATATGGCGAGATTATGCTTGTATCAAGACACATAAAAGTCAGGATAGCTAAAAGCATGCACTCGCAAAACAGTCAAGGATAATACCTTGTCAATCCATAGTGTCAAGTAGGACCAGCATAAATTCTCATGACAGTTAGGATCAACAAAATATACCCACAAGAAGATAAAGAAATAAAACATGTTCTCATTCCCTCAGTCTTCTACCTATGCATCATCGAAAACTTCTCAAGGAGAGACCACTCATCAAAGAAATCCTCATAGACAGCACACAAAAAAAAATAAAGTCATCATATCGTCAGCGAGTTGATTGTTTAAGTGTGTGTGTGTTGGTCATAGAGTCAGACTCTGAGTATCACATCTGCAAATGAGAACTATCGCATCATACTTAGACTTATAGGCAAGACATCTGGTAAGTGTTAAGAAACACTCGACACAAGGGTAGTGTTGAAAAACACTATTTGGGGTGGTGTTGAAAAACACCTGTTGTGAAATGCCCCAAGAGACAAATGCACCTAAAAGACCAACGCTAATAGTTATGCCCCCTAGATAAAGAGAAAGACCAATTCCAGATCAAGTCAAATAAGGTCAAGGCATGATGGAAAGTGGCTAAGTGTCGAGGACACATGCTAACAAATAGGAGTGCAAAGGCCTCAAGTAGCACCCATTTCCAGGTTTTCACCACTTGGATTCTTTTTTCATTTTTCATTTTTTTTTGGATTTTTAAATTTTTTTGATTTTTTTGTATTTTTTAAGGACTTTTTATGCTTTTTAGGATTTTTTCAGCATCATATATCAATTTTTTTTGTATTTTTTCAGGATCAATAAAATATATACAAAGGATGCCCCCAGACAGAATGGGCATCAATGATAGAACTTCTTGAGGTGCACAATGTTGATGGGATCCGACAGCTGTTCTCCCTCAAGATCTGACAGTAAATACGCACAGTACCGAAAGTAGCTGTGATGACATATGGTCCAAGCTAGTTAGGTTCAAACTTTCCCTTTTGTTCTCAGTTCTGTTGGTTCTTAGGGTTCTCTCGCAAAACAAGATCACCTATGTGAAATTCTCTAGGGTGAACCTTCTTGTTGAATGCTTTGGACATACGTTTCTGATACACTCTCATATGATCAAAGGAAGCCTTACGCTTCTCATCTAGAAGTTCTAGTTCTTGTAACCTCATGGTGCGGTAATCCTCATCTGTAATCAAACCCTTGAGTGAGACTCTAAGTGATGGTATCTCAACTTCTAAAGGCAATACTGCGTCAGCGCCATAGGTGAGAGAGAAAGGAGTGGCTCCTGTAGGTGTGTGAATACTTGTTATGTAAGCCCATAGTGCTAGATTTATTTGTAAGTGCCAATCCCTACCATTCTTGTGCACTGTCCTATGAAGAATTTTAAGAATGGTTTTGTTAGAAGCTTCTGCCTGTCCGTTTCCCTGTGGAAAATAGATGGAGGACCAATGTTGCTTGATTTTGAACTTTTTGCATAGATGCTTTAGGTCCTTATTCTTAAATTGGCCTCTATTTTCAGTAATGATCTCAGAAGGCACTCCAAATCAGCAAATAATGTGATTCAAGATGAACAAAGAAATGGTCCTCCCTGAAGCAATAGAAAGTGGCACAGCTTCCACCCATTTTGTGAAGTAGTAAGTGGCAATAATAATGAACTTGTGTCCACCTGATGAGTTGGGATGAATCTGTCCAACCGGATCAAAGGCCCAGCGCTGAAATGGCTAATGAGAAATAGAAGGGATCAGCTCCCTACCTGGAGCGTGAATCAGGTTTTTGTGTTTCTGACATTTTTCACATGACTTAGCAAAGGTGACTATGTCTATCTGCATTGTGGGCCAATAATATCCCGCCCTAAGCAACCTTCAGGCCATGGCAAGACCATTAGAATGTCCACCACAAATGCCCTCATGGATGTCAGCTAACGCTTGGTTGGATTCCTCCTTTTCCAAGCACCTAAGGAGCGTCCCATCTAAACCCCTCCTATATAAATCACCAGAGACGAGGGTGTGGTGAGAGGTGTTACGAATGAGGTTTTGACGTTCAGAGTGGTTGAATGTGTCAGGAATGATGCCATCATGAAGGTATGAATAGATAGCACCATATCGAGAAGACTCATGTGTGATAATGGCACAAATGACATGGCTTTTAGATGAGTCAAAGATGGGATGGTGTAGCTCTTCCACCAGGAATTCAAATCTATATTCATGTGTCTCCAACTGAAGAAGGGAAGCTAAGGTGGCCATGGCATCTGCAGCTTTGTTCTCTGTCCTAGGGATCTGTTGAAACATCACAAAGGTGAAATAGCATCTCAAAGAATCAACCATCTTTTTGTAGGGTATCAATTTGTCATCCTTGGTTTGATACTCTTCATTGACTTGGTTGATGATTAACTGGGAATCCCCAAAGACATGTAACTATGTGATGTTCCATTCTATAGCCATCCTCAAGCCATTAGTTAAAGCTTCATATTCTGCAATATTATTGGTGCATGGGAATAAAAGTTTGTAAGACTTTGGAATATTGTACCCATGTGGAGAAACAAATAACACTCCAGCACCTGATCCATTTTGCATGCGAGAACCATCAAAGAAAATTGTCCAAGTGCAAGTAGTTGTATACAAGATGTGTTCATCTGAGAATTCCACTTGGACCGGCATACTATCCTGAATTGGGAAATCAGCTAATTGGTCAGCAATAGCTTGCCCTTTTATTGCCTTCCTTTCAACATACTCTATGTCAAATTCAGTTAGGATCATCATCCATTTAGCAAGTCTACTCGTGAGGGCAGCCTTACTAAGCAAGTATTTAAGAGGATCAATTTTGGAAAACAAATGTATGGTGTGAGCAAGCATGTAGTGGCGCAACTTTTGAGAAGCAAACACCATTGCCAGACAAGACTTCTCAATATTATTGTAATTGATCTCGTAGGAGACTAGAGTACGGCTGATATAGTATATGGCCCGTTCTTTCCCAGTATCATCTGATTGAGCCAATAATGCCCCCAGGGAAGTGTCTGTAGCTGAAATATATAGGATCAATGGTTTCCCTGGAATAGGAGGCATTAGGATCAGAGGATTAGCCAAGTATTGTTTGATCTGATCTAGGCTCTTTTGACAATCCTCGTTCCAAACACAAGAAGCACCCTTATGCAATGTCTTGTTGAAGGGTTGCGCTCTATCTACAAGCTGAGAGATAAACCTCCTAATGGATTGAAGATGTCCTTGAAGACTTCTCATTTGGCTCATATTTTGAGGAGGTGGCATATCTAGAATTGCTTGGACCTTTTCGGGATCAACCTTGATACCTTTTGCTAATATTATGAATCCTAAAAGTTTTCCTGAGGTGACGCCAAATGCACACTTCTTTGGATTCAATCTAAGTTGAAACTATTCCATGCAATCTAGAATTACTTCTAGATCATCGAGGTGTGTGTCCCATTTTCTTGATTTTGCCAGGGTATCATCCACATAATCTTCCATGTTTTTGTGCATCATATCATGAAAGATAGTGGTCATAGCTCTTTGGTAGGTTGCTCCTACATTCTTTAATCTGAATGGCATGACGTTCCAGCAATAGGTTCCCCGTGCACATGTGAATGCTATTTTCTCTTGGTCTTCAAGAGCTATTTTGATTTTATTATAACCCGAGAAACCATCCATTAGAGAGTATATGTCATAGCCCACCGTCATGTCCACTATCATGTCAATGTTTGGAAGTGGAAAATCATCCTTTGGGAATGCTTTGTTTAAATCTCTAAAATCTATGTAGACACGAATGGACCCATCATGTTTGGAGAAAGGTACTATGTTTGAGATCCATTCTACATAATCGATGGCTCTAATAAATCCAGCTCTCAAAAGTTTTTCTAATTCCCCTTTGACAAGGAGAGCTACATGGGGATGCATTTTTCTGAGTCTCTGTTTCACTAGCTTGACTCCTGGAGCTATGGATAAGTGATGCATGATAAGATTTGTGTCAAGCCTTGGCATGTCTGAATAGGTCCATGCAAAATTGACTTTCTTTTTCTATAAAAACTATTAATATGCCTTGGTCTCTTCTTCTGATAAAGACTGAGCAAGATGGACTATCTGAGGATTTTCTTCTGTGTTTAAATTGACTGACTTTGTTGGCTCAATCAATACTAATGATCTATCCTGGAAATAACTTGGCAAGTTATTAAGTACCCCATCCATAGGTGCCTCAAAGAGGTTTTCACCCTCGGATGCGTCATTTCTTTTTACTATTTTTGGTTCTAACACCGCCACAAAGTGGTTTTCACCATTAGACCTATTTTTCTTTTCCTCTTTTATTTTGAGACTGAGGTACTTAATATCAGGCTCTGTCATGCTGGTTGTTGGTTCACTGGTGGAAGAAGCCATGGGTTCAAGAGCATTCAGATAGCAGGCAATTTTGTAATCATTCTGAAAGGTGAGGAATGTGGGCTCTTGATGGCGCTGAGACTAGTCAATTAGGTCAAAGTGAACAAGGGGTAGGTCAATGACTGGTTCAATGTTGTTTATGCGAAAGGTGTCATCTCTAGTGACCATATAATCAGAGTTCATCAAGTCTTCTCCTGAGATACCCAAATTAGGACTCATCCTACCAAATGAAGCATCATCCACTAAGGCAATTTGAGGAGTACGATCCTCTAGTCCTACACTAGGCTCGTTAGCCGCATCAGGTTGGGTACTATAAGCATGGATAATATCTACGTCCAGATCAACTATTGCATCTGAAAGCAAGTCCCATTCATATTCATGGGAGTCTGTGTCTGAGTCATCATTTGGGCCTCGTGATGTAGAAGCCTCAAGGTTAGGAAGGGTTTCCCCCTCTTTAGTGCTAGTATTGGTACTATCCGTTGCAGCTAGGACAGTAACACTTTCCTTTGTCGATCTAGCAGTCATACAGTCACTATCCGTCGCAACTAGGATAGTAGGACTGTTAAGTATCAAATCTGTGGAATCTCCCCAAAGGAGATTCGTTGAGGGCACCCAATCATCAAACACATCTTGTTGATTGGAAAGATCAAGGGTATAATCTGAGTCACTGTCACTGTCCGTCGCAACTAGGACAAGGACACCTTTCTTCTTCTGATTCTCAAAACCTAAGCCAATTGTGGACTTATTCTTTCATCTGAAAAGAGTATGATCAAGAGGCTTAGCTTTAGCATCCAGCCTATGACTAAGGGGACCATATCCCGGATAACCCATATTCTTAACCATTGTGTATCCTTTCCCATAATTTTCAGGTGGAGGAGCAAAATTCTCATTGTGCTTGTATTTCTCCTCATGATAGATCTAGTCCCTTACAGCAACTTCCTCTTTCTCTTCCTGAATGGGGACCGAAGACTCAACAAATTTCCCAAATAATGTCATTGCTGATGATGAAGGCTTCACACTTGGTGATGGTCTCCCATAAGACCTAGGAGAGATTGGCATGTTTGTAAAAGAATCAATTTTATAATATCCCATCCCAAGATCTATGGTCTTGAACTTCTGCTTGCATTGTTCAAGTGAACTACTAGGACTGTCAGCTTCCCTATTCAAAGGTAAATGTGATCCCGTAGAAATGTTATTAACTGATAAAGCACTATCTCCAGGGATGCAAATTTCTACACCATTATGGGGAAACTTAACACACTGGTGATATGTTGATGGGACTGCTTTCATTTCGTGAATCCATGGCCTACCTAGAAAAATGTTGTAGGCTAAAGGTCCAACATCAACAATTTGAAATAAGATATCTTTCTCTACTGGACCAATACGAATAGGCAAAATAGCCAATCCCTTAGAACTTCTTTTTGCTTCGTCATATGCTTTGATTGTGATCCTTTTTCTTGTGTCAATGACATTCTCAGAATATCCTAGAGCCAACAACAAACTCAGGGTACAAATATTGAGCCCCGCACCCCCATCTATCAGTACACACCTGACACGGGTTTTATGAATCATGACTTCGATGTGTAAGGCCAAGTTATGTGGGTGACTGATGGATTTTTCATCTTCTTCTGAGAAGGTGAGGTAATGAGGGCTAGCCAAATGGTTGACCATGTTCTGGAATTGATCAATATCTAAGTTGTTAGGGACGTTGGCTGCTAGCAAAGCATCCTCAAGGACGCGCTTGTGCTTAGGAGACAATTCTAAAAGCTCAAAAATGGATATCTGCATGGGTGTACGTTGTAGCTGGTTAATAAGATCATAATTGGAATCAGGACCACCGGCAGATTTGGAAGGAGCACCTTTGGACATGGGCTGCTTAGACTTGCTAGTGCTAGGAACTCTAATGATAATGGGTGCTTGGGCCTGGCCCCTAGTGACAGCATTGAGGGACTGGGGCGTTCTTTGTGAGTGAGGGCCTCTTATCACCACAACGGGTCTTTCATCAGTCATAGGAGTTGAGTCCACATTATGTCCATAGGAATCTTTCCCTCTCATCATGTTGACACTATCATCCACAACTTCAAGCATTTTAATAACATTCTCTGCATTTGTGTAGGTGTAGTTGATAGCTGCCTTGCCATTCTTATTGTTAGAATTCTCTCCTTTCTCATATTTAGGCAAGGGCTCTTTAAAGGCTTTATGATCTGCATTAGTGGTTAACCCATCCACTTGTAATTGTCCTTTCTCAATAAGGTCTTGGACAAGATGCTTGAGTTTAAAACAATTTTCTATGTCATGTCCAATCCCATTGTGGAAAATGCAAAAAGCCTTAGCATCCCACCAATGAGGTAAAGGATCCGGTATACGATGTTTTGTAGGATCCTGTGGGTGTGCCAAATTATGAGCAACTAAGGTCTTGAAAACATCTGTATAAGATTCTCCCAATTTAGTAAATTATCTTTTCTCCGTTTTAGATCTCCTTTGATACTTAGGTTTGTCTTGTTGTGTTGAAGACGTTTGCAGCTTCATAGCTTGAACTGCATGAGAGAGGTTAAGAACTCCTTCATTTTTTATTTGAGATGAGTCAACAACTCCATCGTTGACCAATTGCTTGTTTTTGTTCCAATAGGAGTTCTTTTTGTCCTTGTTACCATTAGCATTGTTATTTTGGCTATTGTTGTTATTTGTTGGTTTAGCCAAAATTCCTTGTTCTTTCAGGACATCCTCAATGCGACATGCCACCTCTACCATAGTATCAAAGGAATTAAATGGGATTTTCTTGACTTCATATCTTAGTTCTGGTATTAGATTGCTCACAATGATATCAATTCTCTCCTCTTCAGGAATTGTCCTTGGGCATTTTGAACACAATCATCTCCATCATTGTAAAAATGTGACAAAAGATTCCTCTTGGTTTTGCTTGAGTTTGCACAAATCAAGCATTGTGACTGACCTCGACAAGTTGTAAGCAAAATGCTGAACAAACCTTTGGACAAGTTCTTTAAATGTTTTTACTGGAGGGAAGAGGTTGGTGAACCACTCCATGGATTGACCTTTTAAACTCCTTGGGAATAATCTCATCAAGTAGGAGCCTTCATGGTGAAAGGAAAAGCTCATTATGTAGAACTGTCGAACATGGTTGTGAGGGTCACCAGTGCCATCATATTTGTCATATGTTGGGAACTCAACTTTCTTAGGGAATTCTACCATCACCACACTTTTGTCAATGGGGTTAGGACATATGGAGTCCAAATGAAATGTGCTCTTGGGAGCCTTCATTCTGTCTATATCCTTTTGCATTTGTAAGATCACCTGATCAGTTGAAGGGTTCTGTTTCTTGATCTTTTGGTGAACATCAAAATTATATGGAACTTTAGTGCCTTTGTTAATAAGACTTTCCAAGAATTGGTCTTTGTTTTGTTCCACATATTGCTCCACATATGCTTGAAAGGATGGCTCTTGTTGCATAGTCATGAAATCCATATGATCAAATTTAGCATAACTTTCTCCATGTTGTGAGCCATGATGTGCTAGTTGGGAGGGTTTCTTTGAATGTCTATGAGATGACTGTCTCCTATGATGGTCATATCTTGAAGCCCTTCTTCCTCTAGGACTTGGGGATCATGAGGGTGTCCTTGATCTTCTTCTAGGGCTAAGGGAAGGGGTAGATGGGGGTGAGTTGGTCCCACTATTGGCTCCCCTCCCATTAAATCAGCTTTGGAGTTGTTGTGCATAGAGTCTATCTTCTTCTTCTTGGGTGACTCTTTTTTGTATATCCAACAATGCACGTTCCTCTTCCTCTAGTTGTCTGAATTTTTCCTTTTTAGTAGCCTGTTCATCTAAGTAGGCTTGCTTCTCTCTCTCAATGCTTCTCAGTCTTGTATTTGCATATCGAGAGGTGTCTTTAAGTGGGGAGGTTTGTCTTGAATGCCTTATTGCATTGGCTGTGTTTATGTGGTGATCACTAGATTCGTTGTTCTGGTCTTTGTGTTGTGATCCTGAATCTGAGTGAGCTTTCTTATGATGTCTCTCGGCTCGTTGGTGAGTATCAAAATACCTCCCATTGTTGGGAGGTGACCCGGGTGGACTAGCATGAGAAGAACCACCATACTCCCTTCTATTTCATTGGAAGATATCCTCGAGAGTTTGATTCATGGCTTCTCTTTGTTGTCGGGCAAAAGTGTAACTCATGTCCATGCTTGATGAAAGTGGTATGAAAGAGGTGCTTACTTCACTAGGATTAGCTCTCGGATTAAAACAGACCTCAGATTCACTCTTAGGAGATTGATAAAAAAGGGGTCCTTTTCCCTTAGGTTGTAGATGAGTCTTGACAGGTGGTAACTGACTAAAGGCAACAAGGGGTCGCTTCCCTTGATTGACTTGATACCTTGTCGTAACTGACATGAAAGAAAGATACTCTTAATAAAAAGGTGACCTCTCAAAGTGTCAACACCAAACTAGGATAATCAAAGTCCTCTATTGTCCAAAAAAAGAAACGAGAAGATAAAAAAAAGGGCTTTACCAACACTGTCAAAGAGGTGCTTCAAATCAAAGGGTGACTACCCTTGCACTTTTGAATTAGGAGGTTGGGCTAGGCCAAAAGATAATTGAAATTGAGATGAAAATTATTTGGACAATAAGAGTACTAAAATTTTCCAAGAATGTAGCTAACAATCTTAGAGATGAACCTTGGCACCAAGAATGACCTTCTAACTTGGCAATTATTTCAAAGTGATTTCGTAAATCAAATGATGCTATCTCGGAGGACTAAAAATAAAAATTTAGAGTCAAGACAGGCCTCAAACGTCAGGGTGAGAAGCCTACTCTAAGACCTAGCCTGATTAACAGCAACTGAAACTAACCAAAATTTAAGCACGGTAGAAATAAACCAGGCGATATACTCCAGGCTACTGGGGTGATAAACCTATAATCATGTGATACTTCACCTGAAGCCAGGTGATATACCTCAACACTGGCGGGTGATATACTCCAGGCGAGTCGGGTGATAGTCCGTCAGGGGTGAACTATCGCGCGATATTTCTCTTCAAAGCAGGCGATATTTCTAGCAAGCGCGAAGTATTGCGCGATACTTCACTTTACAGTGTGCGATACTATTGCAGATTTGTTTAACTCTTGACCAGAATTGTGTAAAATTTGTGTTTTTGGGTCTGTTTGGTCAAAATTTTCAGTCTGAGGGTTGATGTTTTCGATTTCAGTCACAATGTTAGTAGAATTTTGGCAGGTTTGCAAACAGTAAGGGATCAAAACATGGTCTCAAACACTTGAAACAAGGGCAAAAGCAACCTTGCCAAGATAAACACTTGTGATATCAGAATTGAAAAAGCACCCTATGAATGCTACCGATTGTTTGTATGTAAGAATGTTTGCACTGGTATCACACAACCAAAGACAATTCAAGCAAATCTATCCTAAAAAGTCAAGGCTCAATACTTACCAACTTAGCCCACAACTTGATGCCCCCTCGCCTCACACCAAGTGGTTACCCACAAGAGATGTTGGCTTTGTCATGGAAATGTCAAATGACACAACCAAAGGGACACATATGGTGAGTATCTTAAAGTGATCCGGGTAAACCACTTGGATCAATCCTTGCACTAAGAAGATAAGCGGCTAAAATAAGGTGGCTTCTATCTAATGGCTCTTAATAAGGATTTCCGTTCACAACACCCCTCTTGCTCCTCATAAAGGACTAGGACCTTGCGGCCTCAAGAGTACCTTAAGCATTCTTGTTCAATGTTTTCCCCATGGTCGCAATCCCATGGGCTACTCACATCAAACGAAGACAAGTGTTATGTCTACCAAGGTTTTTGGTGTCCTTGATAGCCTTGAGATTATAGTGAGTTGGAATCACTTGCCACCAAGGAAAATGATGACAAGGTTGTCCCCACTTGAGTTGTTCCTCTTGATTGCTCAAGAGCAGGCTCGCTAAAGGATCCTAAAACTAAACAAAGAATAGATCAACTCTTGAGGTTCAAAGTTTTTGGTTCACCACAAGGGTGAAGAGCATACTCCCCTATCTCAAGAATCTCTCCCAAACACACCAAGCAAAGAGGTTCAATTACTCCCTTGCTTCCAAAACCTTAAGATGGGTCAAGATTTTCTGGTTCACCTAAAGGTGAAGAGCATACTTCTCCTACCACCTCAAGATCCCTTCCACAAGGTATTAAGATTCCTAATACAATTAGTGAATGCCACACTTGAAAAGAAAGTAAATAAACAAGCAAGAAACTTTTTTTTTGTTTTTATGCTTGGGCAGCCCTGCAAAAACTATTAGTAGCCCTCTTTGACATGCATTTTTAGCAATTTTCAAGCAATGATGAGCACCTACAAACACAACTTGTTAGACCCACAAGGTTAGCAAAATCCAAATCCAAATGTAAATATGCAATAAACTAATAGATTTAAGCTAAAAGATGCAGGTTAGACCCATCTAAACACAGCAAAACAAAATAGAAAATTGAAATGATCAAGTTCAGATGAGAAAACTAGAAATGCAACTCTCTGTCAGACTAGGTGATATTTCTCAGACTTCACTAGTATTGCGCGACACAGTTTCCTATAGTCGTGTGATATACCTCAGTCTGGGCGATACTTCTCACTATGGGTGGGCGATACTTCACTTGATAACAGGTGATATTTCTCAGTACTGGTGGGTGATTCTTCTTTCGCGTGAAGTGTCGCACCGCTATACAAAGGTATATCGCGTGATATTTCTGAGAAGTATCGCGCGATACTCTGAGACTGAAAACCAGAGACTGAAAACCAAGCCGAAAATTGACAAAAATTTTGACGGGAAATGCAGAATTAAAGGGACAAAGCTAATCTACTCTACCCCACGGTGGGCGCCAGAAATGTACACACTAAAATGGTGCACTTCTATGAACCATTACATGCAAGGTTGCTCAAGAATGAGGCCTCAAAAAGTGGCTCATAGCTCTCTATGCATGGAGTTGCAAGGGACTATGAATTTGCTCTCAGCTAGAGCTACAAGCTTGTGACCTTGCTAGTCAACCACACAATGAGAGATTCAAGTGAAGACAAGGGCAACAATGCCAATATCTCCAAGAATCAAATATGAAGATGTAATGCAAATCTAAGTGGGAATGCAATTTAAGCTATGAAAGGAAAGTACAATGCAACTAATCTATGAAAGGAAATAGCAATGGATTACAATGCCTCCTATTTAGACTATGTGAGCTTATTCTATTGCATAAAAGGAAACTAAGCTAACAATGCCATTATTATGCAACTATGAAAGAAATATGCAACTACAATGAAATGCAACAAGTCTTCAATGTCCTCAAAAGCTCCAAATGCATCTAAAACCTACAACATAACATTAGCATAAAACGAGTGGATGTAAATGAAGGAGAGAGCTCTCCTTTTATAAGAAATGAGGTGAAATGGACCATGGAGATTAAGAGGCAAAAAGTCTTAATCAACGGTGGAGCTTGAAAGAGGAGCAATCCATGTGCACAAGTATCCTCCAATGAGAGTGAAGTGTTGACTTTTGAGCCTCATGTGAGACAAAAAGTGCTTTTTTCCTTTTTGTAAAATATGAATAATGCTTTATTTGTGCAACTTAGGATAAGAGGAAAAGTGGGGGCTTTTTATTTATTAAAAGGGGAGGAAATATTCCTTTTAAATAAATAAAGACTTAGGATAAATGGTTAGCCCATAGGATAAAAATCCAATATATGATCGAAATTAAGATTTGATCAAGAAATTGATACGTTGAGAATATTGATTATTGATCAAAATGATTCAGGGTTGATAAATCAAATAAATGGGGCCCAAAGTCTAGGTGACCATTTTAGGGTGCATACAGTGCATGGTTGATTTAGTTGGCAATCACAGTTGGATAATTACTAGTAATGGGTAAATTGGACAGACAGATTGATATTTTATGTTACTGAGCTACATGATTTGTTGGAATTATTTTATAAGGTACATCTTTTTATTTGGGACTACAGGATAACAGATCTATCTAATTCACCCCGCTCTCAGTTATTCTAACAATACTTCTATCATCTAGATATATCATGAACTATTGTTGAAACATCAAATCTTCTCCATTAATTAATGTCACATCCTCAACATCTCTTCAAGTCTTCTTTATCAATCACTATCATAGCATCAAAAAATATTCTTATTCAATAATTTGACATTAATTCCATACTAGAGGTTGAAATCAATGACAACACAAGGTACACTGGTAACAATATCCCCATTTTTTTATTGATGGAAACACTAATAATAAAGCAACAACTAAAATTATTTCCCATTATTATTTTAATCTTTTTCTCCTTCTTTGACATCAGTGACAAAGGGCTCATAGAGAACCAATCTTCTCTCTCTTTTAGAAACAAGTGCACTCTAGAAGAAACTTCTAACCACTCCCCCTACCAGGGTAATCTTTTCTTAGTTATGCAACTCATTGATCCCTTTAGGAGCAATCCACATCATTGTAGGAGATAAAAGATGAACAATAATTATTCCCCTAGAAATATGTACCTCTTTTATGCATCTATGTTGAAAAGGGAGGGGAAACAACTCTCAACTTTTGTCAAAGATACATGAAGGTATCCTTTACCATAGTCTTGGTTAAAATATCTACAATTTGTTCCTTGATAGGCCCATATTCCAATCTAACTTCCTTTTTAACTACTTTCTTCCTTAAGAAATGATATTGGATAGAAATATTTTTGTTCTTGAATGCATCACTAGATTTTTGGAAATATTGATGGCACTAGTATTATCCACATAATTATAACAACTTCATCATAGATTACCTTTATATCTTTTCAAGTATGCTTCATCCACATAATCTGAGTACAACAAAAAATTGTTACAATATATTCTACCTCTATCATAGATAATTACACTAAATCCTCTTTTTTTTCTGATCTAAGAGACCAACCTATCAACTGACAAGATTTCTCCACCACTTGTAATTCTCTTTTCATCTACACAATTAGCCCAATCTGCATTGGTGAAGGCTCCTAGTGAGAAATCACCATCTCTTTTGTACCATAGCCCAAAGTCCAAAGTACCTTTCAAATACTTGTAAATCCTCTTTACTACCATCTCAAGTGTTTTTTTTGAATTACCTATTTAGTTCCAATCACATCTTTGTCCATTGGTCTAGGTACAATTTCCCAAGTATGTTTTTCTTTATGTCATCTAATTCTTCATTCATGGCTTTCATCTAGTTCTCATCTTTTTCAGCTTCTACATAGGTCTACGACTCCACAACAAATAAGAAACAACAATTTGACTAATCAATTGCCTTGGAAAGTCTCTTTCTTGTTTGAATATATTTCTCTTTATCTCTAATAATCTAATATTCTAAATGATGTATTTGAACATACTTGGCAGGTGTCTTTAGTGTCTTCTTAGGTTCATTTTCTTCATTTGTTCCTTCAATAAATTTTGGAGCACTTCTTTCATCAATTAGAGTAATAAGAACTTCTTCTAATCAAATTTTAGGTCCAACAAAGATTTGATTCCATTCTTCATCAACTTGAACATTTGTACTTTTTACAAATTTCTTCAATCTTTAATTGTAGCATTGGTAATCCTCGATTGTAGTAGAGTATCCCAAAAAGATACCATCATTTTATCTTGTGTCAAACATTCTAATATTACCTTCATCTTTCCTAATATAGCATTTTCTTCTAAACATATTGAAATATTTGACCATAGGTTCTTTACCAAATCATATCTCATAAGGAGTCTTTGTATGATTCACTTTGACTTGTACCTTGTTAAGAAGGTAAACAATGGTATGTACATCATCCCTTCAATACACAATATGAAGATTAGCATCATTAAACATGGTCCTAGCCATTTCAATAACAATCCTATTGTTTCCAGTACATTTTGTTGAGGGGTCCTACAGGCAAAAAATTGCCTTCTCATACCACGCCTTTCACAAAAATGATCATACTCATATGATGTAAATTAGCCTCCTCTATCTGATGTCAAACACTTGATTCTTACAACCTTTTTATTCTCAACAAGATTCTTAAAAATTTTTAATTTGACTAAAGCTTCAAAATTTTCTTTTAAAAATGTCACTCAAGTCATTGTAGAATAATCATTCATAAGTAGTATGAAGTATCTTTCACCATTGAGTCTTTTTGTTATAGTTCTTCCACATAGATCAGTATGAATTAGCTCCAAGGGTCTTGCCATAGAATACTCTATTTTTTAATCTATTCCTGGTATGCTTTCTGGTCTGAAATTTTTAGCAAATACCATGAGTAGGTTTGGAAATATTTAGAAAATCTCTTCCAATAGAAGATAAATTAATCTTCATCATATTGTCCAATTTGATATGACATATCCTTTTATACCATAACCAACACTCATTCTTGTGTTCCAAATAAAAATTCTCTTCTCCACTCTTCTTTCAATAATATACATTACCATTTCTTTTCCCTATATTGTAACAAATTTTCCAACATGTTCTGATTTCACATTTTCCTCCAAGAGAACTAACTTGAAATCCTTTATTGCATGCCTAAGTCACACTCAAAAAACTATGCCTTAAGCCTTTAACATAATAAACATCAATAGATTTATGCTTCTCATCAATAGAGATAGTTCCCTTACCACAAACATGTGTAGAGCCTTTTCTAACAAAGGTGAATGATCCTCCTTCATATTTCTCAAGGTTTTTAAAAACTCCTTTTTATCCTATCATATTATTTTAACCACTAAAATTAATGATCTAGGATTTGGATTCTTCCATTGTATTAAGATTAGGCTTCATAGATTCTTCTATAGAATTTTGTCTTTTAGATATATCATTGTCTTCTTCCTTGATAGCTAAGAACATCACTTCATTGTGGAATTATTCCCTTCTTCATCTTTCAAAGAATGAGTCTCTATTGAAAAAAAATTCTTCTTTGCCTTGTCCTTGTTATTTGCTCAAATATTTCCATAATTCCTCTTAAAGTCATGTTTTCCTTCATCATTGTTAGCTTTCCTACTATCTTCTCTAAATGGACACTTAGAAGCATAATGACCCACTCTTCCACAATTAAACATTTAAAGGATAATTTAACATTCTATTTTCCTGAGCCTTTCTTCAGTCTTATGAAAAAATTAGGTTCAACATCATATAAATCATTGCATGAATCAGGGTCATCTTCAATCTTATTTGTGACCTTTAAAGAAACACCTTTTCTCCTAGTCTCAATTCTAGACAGTTCAAAGGTAGTAACAACACCATAAATCTCATCTAGAGAATATTTCTCCATGTCTTGACTTTTTTGTATAACAATTATGTGTTTTGTAAGGATTAGTTGTGGACCTCATCACTTTTATTAACACATATATGTCATTTTCTATAATTCACACCTTTTCTCATTCTCAACTCTTCCACACTATCATCATATTCAATTCATTAATATACTTTCATCACATATATCTTTTTTCATATGTATCTCACATAATCCTTAAATTCACTCTTCTCTCAATTAATCCATCACATCCAAATATATACTTATTTTTCATCGGAATAAAAAACAATTTGACTTAAAAAGGATAGGCAATATTTACATAAAGTTGGACAATATAACCATCCATACCTAATTTAGTTTCCCCATGCAATAAAGAGGACCCAAAATTATCAAAATACTACATCCAATTCTTTGTTAAAGTACATTCATCACAACAAACTCTTAAGACAAACCCAAATGTAACGTGTAGAAAATCATTTATGAACATGTTATCAATCAACCTAAATTATCCTCTGATGTAGACCACACAATGTGAATCCAAATACACCATGGAATAATTATCATTAGCCTCTTGATTCAATCCTCAATACATATCTAGAACCATAGGACCTTAATCCATTTGCCACAAATCAATGTGACAACCAAAGAACTTTACCAACAACCATAATAGACTCAAAGAAATATATATTCACTTTCAAAACAAATCAACTCAAGATCTTTACACTAAAACACTGCAAAGACCATATGAACATGTCCACCAAGTTGCACATCTTGAAATTCCAATGCAAAGCAATGTAGGGCATTCTCCAAGCTTGTTCGATCAGTTTTTGACAAGGTCCTCTCTATTATAAAACCAAGGAACTCTCCCTCTATAGAATTATTGGGGACCTAAAAACATGATAGTTCAATATACAAAGAGAAAACCAATTATAACCAATACTACAAATAAGCATCACCTTATGCACATAATATTCTCATAATAAATTCAAAAACTCTTTCTTGCATATTCCAACATGTCATACTTCTATCATCCTGATATAACATGAACTTTCATTGAAACATCAAATCTTCTTTATCAATCAATGTCACAATCTCAACAACTCTTCAAATCTTCTTTATCAATCACTATCATAGGCTCAACAACTCTTCTTATTCAACATGATGACATTAATGCCACACTAGAGGTTGACATCAATGCCAACACAAGGTATACTACTAACAAAGGAAACCTTTAGGAGCACATTCTCCAATTCAAGTTGAGCCCAAAAATGAAATAAAGTTTACCCACTCTCATTGTAGGCCTTTGATAATCCTCAATCCATTGATGAACACATGTTTACCCTTCTATAGACCCTTGTACATGTGAAGGTGTGGCAAGCATGTTTGAGGATTATAGACCTAGATGTTTTTGTGAGCTAACATATATAATGTGTATTTAGGTGGGGTTCAATGATACAATGATGTAATTGGTTATTGAATTACATTATAAGAGATCCCACATAATTACAATTAGTCCTAAATAACACTTATAAGGCTATAATTTATAAGGTTTATAGTCTTATATTATAAAATATGACATTAGTCATTTTAAATCATGAGAAATTTATTAATTATTATTCTATAAATGTTAATTAACTTAAATAATCATAATTGATTATTTCGTGAAAAGTTTCCAACCCCTAAAGAATATATCATCTACTTTATTGGAGGTTTACCTTAAATAGGAAGACGAAATTATAAATATATCTATTGAATGAATTTCTTATATCATTGGATATATGTGTGAAAATTTGAGACAACAAGAAATATTAAGACATTGAAAGAAGGGGACGGTAGATTAAAAAAGCTAGGCTCTTGGGTCTAGTTGATTGACATTATGAAGTATCAAGCATAAATGTCTATCAAAAGACTTTCTCTACATAAATGCTTGTGTAATGTATCAAGCATTGGGATTGGTGCTAACATTATCAAAGGACAAGTGCCGTGCTAAAGTGTAGGAAGTTGAAGCATCAATGTGCTACACCGTGAGTAGGTTACCCTCACTTAGTGACTCACTAGCCTACCCCAAAATATGGACCAACTACATATTGATACTCTAACACATCTCTTTCTTTCTTTCTTTCTTTATTCATTTCTTTTCATAGACAATTGAAACTACTTGTTGTCGATGTTTATTTTTCTCATGTGACATAAGCTACTAATCACAAATCTTTAATTTCTTTTGGAGGTTCACATGAACAACCATGGCAAGGAGATCATGAGAATATTCCAAGAACAATCCTTACTTTACATGGACCAAATCCTCTTTTGAAATGTTTGAATATTTAATTTTCATGCATGTTAGAGGATGATCATATATTTTGAATCACACACTCGTAAAAGAGTCACATGCACCTCAATGAGAGAGAAAAATATAATGGTGAAATTAGCATACTTTGCCAATTCTCATTTATTTTTTAGCCATTTTGATGGAACATCTTAATATAATTACGTTGAAGGTGTTTCCTATTGGAAGTGAAGAAGCTGATTTTTCCATCTAATGATGAATAATGTTCTAGAGGACAACATAGCCATAGAAATGATCTAAATCATCCATACCTTATTAGATTTTATTGGGCATTTATTTCACATTTTTTTGTGTCATTAATGTTATTTTCAACAAAAGGTAAATGATGCACCACGTGTCCTGCATTTAACTAATAATTGATGGCAACGTAAATTAGCGCATCATATCAAATTTAATAATTCATTACAATGTTAAACTAATAGATATAAGTGAAGAGCAGAGAAAACTAATATGTAACATTTTATAATTGATTAGGTAAAAAATCTATCTTGTTTAAAAATTGATATCTTTAAGTTTAAAAAAACTACTTAATTTTTCATTCTTTATTTTAAGTTTTATATTAGAACTTAGGTTTATCCTTAAAAAAAATATTTCAAATTTAATTATATAATGAAAATTAAACTTTTAAAATGTTTATAAAACTTTAAAATAAAATGGGTTAATTTTTTATTCAAATAATAAATTTTTCCAAAGTTTAAAATAATATTATATTTAACAAATAGATTTTTAAAGTAAGTTTAATATTGAGTTTAACATGAATTTCATGAGGAAGACATAAGGCTTGCAAGCATAATAGTCCAATAGGGTTTGAACCTTACTTGTCGTGGCATAATAGTAAATTTACCATGACACTACATCCTATAAGACATAAATTGTATATAATTTAATATCCAAATCAAATATATAATTTTATTGTAAAATAAATTTATATCTAACACAATTTGAAAAGTAGAAAATTATTATTTTATTCATTTTAAATTTTTTTTAAATTACTTTTCAATAGATATTTTATTTATATTTAACTCTTAAATTTACTTTAACACATTTTGTTTACATTCTATGTATTGAATTTATACTAAGTTTAATTTTTATACATATTTTATTTTAAAATTATAAATACATACAAACATAGTGGATAAAGAGGATAAAAAGATATAAGGAGATATATAGGTGGAAGAGAAAAATATATATAGAGATGAAATATAGATGATCTAGAGAGATTATTCTATATTAAATAAATTATTATTATTTAGAATTATTTTACATATATATTTATTAACATTTAGATTTTTTATACTTTGATCTTGATATTTTTGTGTATTCTATTTTATAAGTTTACTTTTAACATGTCTTGTTTATCTTTAATTTCTAATAAACTAAAAAATTAGTACTATTTTTATTTAATCATTTATTCACTTAATTAACTTCATTCATAGTAAATTTACTCTTATTTATTATTAATTTTATTTATTTAAATTTTGCAATACACATTTATATTTTATATATATTTAGTCATTTTTATTTTCAATCATTCTATTTTAATTTTTAATTTAGATTTAAATTTGAAAATATTTTAATTATTTATGTATATTAGTTCTTTCTATTGCACTCAAAATATGAGCTTATTGGTAATTAATGTTGTTATCTTTCTAATTTAAAAAAATTGTTTCAAGCATGTTCAATCTATTTTTATTTCTTGGGCATACCCGTAGCACACTAAGTGCGATTGCTAGTTAATTTTGACTCATGGATTGATCCTTATCCATACCTATTCCATCCTTTTAAGGAGCACTCTAAAATATTTATTGAATTTATTAAGCCATTTCCATCCCTATTTATCTATGTTACCAGGTCTACACCCTAGACCCTCGAACTGGATCTGGGTGCATACTGGGTCTGAGTCTGCACAATGGTCATGCGTGTCGACTCCGGGTAGGGTCTGTGCTTGGGCCTGTGGGTTCATCCAAGTTTGAACCACCACAAACCCGTGCAGACCCACAAGTCCAAGCAAGGACCTTGGATAGACCCAAGGCAAACCCAAGCATATTCAACGTGAACTTGAGAGGACCCCGTGAGGACCCGCATGGATCGCCAAGGACCTACGACAAACAACTTAAGTGTGGGCGCAAAAACTATTAAAATAACATTTTTTTAATTATTTTTTTTGGATTAAACCCTAAAATGACCCTAATAAGGAGCCTCCTATTACATTTCATTTCACATTTGGCTCTCTCATTTTTCTCTCTCCATCTTTCAAGTTTGAAGTGAGGTGATTGTATTCGAAGGAGATCGATTGTGGAGTTGCAAATACCTTCCAAAAAGAAAATTGTAGTGTTTAAGGTATGCATTTCAACCATATTATTTAGTTTTTTGATAGATTGTTTCAAGTTTTTGAAAATTTATAAAAACAATTCAAGTATTTGTAGAAGTTTTGAAGTTTTTTTTCTATTTTTGTTATAGATTGCAACAATGAGTAGTCAAAGCTCAGTGGGTGGGTCTCAAAACTATAAAATTAATAAAGGGTCTTCTCTATGGAAATACACTACAAGAATTACTCGATATCCTGGAGGTGGGGTGTTTGTATGGAAATGCAATTTTTGCAACTCAGAATATAGAAGCTCCTACTACTGAGTAAAACTACATTTTATGGGTCCTGGGGCTAAAGGGGTTAATATGTGTGAGGGTTCGCTAGGGGGAGATAAGAAGGGGTTTCCACTTGGACAAATAGAAGCATTCATTAAAGAAGAAGAAGATGTAGATAAATTAGTTGCAAAGGGAAACCAAAGTGGTTTTAGTTCCAGGAAAAAAAACCAATACCAAAACCACCCACTCAAACAGCCTCTAGACATCCTTTCTTGCCTATCCCTTCTAGAGAGGATGAAGATGAAGATGTAGATGAACCATAAGTCACCACCCACAAGAGAGGCCCACTAGATCAAGTATTTCAAAATGAGGCAAGAGATATTGTTGATGAAAAAAATTACATGTTGCCTCTATGTGAATAGTCTTCCATTCAACTTAGTGAGGTCACCCTATTGGAGGGAGATGGTGACAAAAACAAATAATGCACCTTCTAGTTACCAAGGTCCTGGATTTGAAAAGGTGTGCACCACCGTATTGCATAAAGAGAAGAAAAATGTAGAGGCCCAATTAAAACCAATTAGAGATTCTTGGATTCAAACAAGGTTGTCTATTATCTTCGATGGATAGAAAGTCTACAAAAATCATCCCTTGATCAATATTATTGTTGTGACCCCAATGGGGCAATGTTTTTTAAGGCGGTTGACTATGAGGGGGAAGTAAAAGATGCTGAGTTTATTTCCTGGATTCTCATTGATTCCATAGAGGTAGTGGGTCTCGATAATGTTGTCCAAGTAATCATAGATAATGCAAAATTTTGTAGGGCTGCAGGTGCATTGGTAGAGGCTAGATATGAGCACATCTTTTGGACACCATGCACTGTACATTTGCTTAATTTGGTGATGCAAAAATCAAGCACCCAAGTAGAATGGGTGAAACAAATTTATGAGGAGGGTGAGGAGATTCAAATGTTTGTGACAAACCATCATATGTCACAAGAAATTTTCAGAAATTTCTCCAAATTGGAATTATTGAAGGTAAATTTTAAAATTTAATTTATTTAGTTTCATTTATCATTTTATCATTATGTCATATTTTGCATAACTGAATTAAATATTTTTTGTGTTGTTTACATATTTTAAATGTGTTACTAACTTACTATTAACATATTCGTAGGTGGCTGAAACTCATTTTGCCTCTCACATAATTGTCTTGAGATGACTTGTGAAGGTAAAGGAGGCATTGTCACTAATGGTTTTCAGCAACCAATGGGGCATTTGGAAGTATTCCAATACAAAAAGGGCCTAAAAAGTGAAGGCAATGATAGTGGATGATGATTGGTTCAGGGTCGTGTGGAGTATGTTTTGGAATTCACTAAGCTAATCATGTCAATGCTTTGCTTTGTTGACACTAATGAACCATGCCTAAAGAATGTCTATGATTCCATGGATACAATGTTGGAGTAGATAAAAGTGGTAAGTTATAAATTTATAATACATTCCTCTATCATTGTTTATTGAGAGATATCTAAATTTTTAATTGACATAACTTACATTAAGATAACTTACATAAACATCATTTGATATCACAGGTGATACAAAGAAATGAGAATGATCCTAAGGACACCTTTTATAAAAAGGTGGAAGCAATTATTTTCCAACGTTGGAATAAAATGACCACACCTCTTCATCTCCTTGTCTATGCTCTTTCTCCTAGATACTGTAGTGCACCGATACTTGCTATTCTTGGTAGACTACCACCATATAGAGATGTTGAGGTTGCTAAAGGGTACAAGGCGGCACTTACCAGACTCTTTCTTAATCCAGAGGTGGGGGAAACTATTAGGAGAGAGTTTGGATTGTTCATCTCAGGAAAAGATTTTCTCCCTACTGCTATCAATGACCAAAGAAAAATGGATGTGATTACATTGTGGTACATGCATGGTCAGGATTTTATGTACCTCCAACCTCTTGCCATTAAGATCCTCTCGCAAGTAAGTTTTTAATTTTTCTTTCTTTTTTAAAAAAAAATTTTGGTCACTTACTTGTAGAATTTAACACTTAACATTCTTGAATTTATCTTGTATTTTTTATTTTAATTTTGTTTGTTTTCTCTCCAGGTTGCAATCTCTTCTACCATTGAGAAAAATTGGAGTACATACTCCTTTATCCACTCAATGAAGCCTAATTGGTTGGCTTCCAAAAAAGATGAAGACTTGGTGTTTATTCACACTAATTTGCACCTCATGTTACGAAAGGATCCAAAATACAAAGGGGGGCATAGAAGTTGTGGGATGTAGCACCTGAGTCTAATGACTTGGATATGACCATTCAGGATCTTGCTAGAGCCACTATGCTTGATGTGGATGAAGATGATGACATGGCACTTGGTGCAAGTAGTACTACTGGAACTATTTGGGTGATAATGAGGATCTACTTGCAGCTGTAAAAAATCCTATAGATGATGATTTTTTTGACAATCCATTTGATGATTGATGAAAATTTTGATTATTGATGAACATTATATCATTAAACATTGAATCATGTTACAACTTTCAAACTTTCATGAACTATATTTTAATTCAGTAATTCAATGTAATGATTTTCATTAGAATCATGTTTTAATGTTTATCTTTGGCATTCAACATTGATCAATGATCAAGCATCATACTATGAAATGATTTAGTTATACTATTTTACACTTTTGTATATTTCTCTTATTAAAGCACACACACACACACACACAAACCCCTACGAACCATAATGAAATTTTTTTCCTCAATCCCACGAACTGGGTTCGCCTACCCAACCCCGTCCCCGAACCTGAACTGGTAACTTAGCTATTTATACATACTTCCATACTTTCATTCTTTGTCTTGATCTAATCATTTACGTTATCTAATTTCTTTTACACCACTCAAAACTAAAATTGAAATTCAAACATTTAAATTTAACCCCAAAACTCCATTTCTCTTACAAAATTTTGTGAGCCAACTCAATACATATTTAGTAAGTTATTGTTATATGTTGATATTTGATAACATTCATGTGTGCTTAAAATCATATATATGAAAAATATTGTAAAGAATTAAGAATCATAGTCTACATTAGAAACATATATACCACTAGCAGTTGCACGTGATGAGTAGATATGAGTTTTGATTTATTTTTTATGACAGTTTGGTCATTTTAGTATCTTTCAATTTACATTTTAAGAAAAATATTGATTATCAATTTTCTTAATTTATGAATAATTTAATAATTATTTTAAATTTAAATATTATCAATATAATTTGTGATACACATATTAAATATAATAAATATTTTATTCTTAAAAAAGTAGGGCAAATAATCTAATTATTATTTTAAAATATGTATTATTATATATATTTTGATATACTTCATTCCAATTTACATAATTTATTTTAGTGTATCCAAACCAAGCTTTGACTTTTTAACATCTTTGATGATATTTTGTTTTGAAAATCATCTTTCATAATAGTAAGCACAACCTATCATAACTTCATCATATGAGGATCTAACTTCTATGCCAACATTTTGTGTTACAAATTAAACTATTAACATCAAACATCTTTCATAATAGTAAGCACAACCTGTCATAACTTCATCATATGAGGATCTAACTTCTATGCCAACATTTTGTGTTACGAATTAAACTATTAACATCAAATGTGGATTCAAATTCATTAACATTGTTTGGAGTAGTATGTTGCAAATGTTGGAGAACCTTATAAATCCAACACAAATTAATTACGCATGGTTCTATATCAACAAGTGCCACCTAGTGGCTAAGTACTTGCCTTTAATTATAGTAGAAACTAAAGTAGAAGTAATATTATATTAATTTTTTGATTATTATGTTTTATATGGTTATAGTAGAAGTAATAACTTTTTGTAATAAATTTTTTTTAATGTAGAATCATATTGATAATATTAATGATAGTTGAAATTATAAGAATGGAAATCTAATCATAATCTTAAAAGTATTATGTGTTCCTTTTAACTATAATCTTAATTTTAATTAAAATACATCCTTTTAACCATAATCTTAATTTTAATTAAATGTATTTTAATTAATGAATAAATTACATAATTATGATTATTTGTTTTAGTATAGTTCTAACAATAAATAATTTCATTTTTTAATTTTAATTATTTAAAAAAATTATAACTTATAAATTATAATTAATTTAAATGCTAATTTAAATTTTATTTTTATTATTTCTTAATTTTAATTTTATTTTATTAATATATTTTTGAATTATATATGGTTGAAATAAAATTATATATATGATACATTATTATATTATATATTAGATTGTATTGTAATATTATATATTTTATATGGGTTTTCACATTAGAGGCAATTTGATTATCCACACCTAGATTAATGTGTTACACTTATGACATAAAAGATAATAAAAAGTCAATTAATAATTGTTCCTAAAAATCTATGTATAACACCTCAAATCTATTAACCAATCATAATGAGGAAAAATATTTTTTAGAATTTAAAATATAATAAATAAAATTAAAAAATAATTATAAATTAGTAATATCTAAGTTATATATTTTATTTCAAAAGAATTCTAAATTAATATAAATATAAGCAAGTTTTTAGAATCATATGTTTTATTTGAAAAATATTGTAAAATAATAATTAATTTGTGTGGTATACATGCACTTTTTTTTATGTTTATAATTCAACAAAATTAATTTACAACTTTTCTATGGGCTGAAAAAATTAGCCTCTTATACATGTGAGAATACTTTACCATGCCCTTAAAATAATTTGTATTTATTTTATACTTAATAAGAATATAATAATACTATATATAATAGTTATATCTATTTCAATTGATGACAATATCGTATTATTTTAATATTTTTTTATAGATTTATAAAATTATAATATTTTAATTTTCAATAAATATATAGTTTAATAATATATTATAATATAAATGTATGTTTTTGGATATAAATATATTAAATTGAATAATAAAATTTATTATATGTATTATAATTAGATGTTATATATTTAGATTATAATTGTAAATTAAGTTTTATATATAACTTGATATAATTATAATCTAAATATTAATATATTTAATTATTGATATATTTTAAATTAATTAATTTATGAATTAATGATAATAATATCTATTAAATATATTTATACTAAATAATTATAAGTTATCTTTTAAAAAGCTAAATAATACATAAGTTATATGAACTATGTAAAAAATATTTAATTAAACAAAAATAAGAAAATAGTTTAAAAGATTCAACTATCATTATAATTAACATTACCAATATTTATTATATGAAATTATTCTCTGGTTTGTTCTTAAATTAATATTTTTAAAATGATTTATTTACTAACCAAATTTCTATTTCGACAAGTAATCGCCACTACGTGACCCTTGTTATATATATATCACAATAATATTATTTATTAATTTATTCTAAACTAATATTAATGTATAAAAAATAAAATAGAAACATATATATTATAAAATATCTTATATATATCATACATATTATAAAATTTAAGTGTCATATAGGGATAACTTTAAGAAACCTTCCTTTTAAAGAAGATATAAAATCTTGGCGAACCTCTCAAATTTTGTGAAAAAAAAGTATTATTATTGGCGATTATTTTTGAATAATAATTGGTGAATCTCAAACAATAAAAATAAATTAATTAATCACCATGGTGAATACTTCTATTTAAAAAAATAGGATTCTTATAGAAAATTATTAGGCTTAATGTGGAAATCTTTGAAATATAATCTAATAACCTCATTGTATTGTGTGTGACAAATGTATTGATATTTTTAAATTCTAATGAAGACCAAAATTTCTTCAAGACCATTTATTTATATTGAGATCAACAATCCAAAAGAAATTTTAGCTCCCATAAGCATTACAAACCAAATAGTAACATTTTCACCTCATAGAATATAATGAGAGTCACTAGATTATACTTTAAGTCAATAATGACAGCTAAAAGTTGGTGATAGATCCCTATAGTAACTAATAATCATGATATATTATTGGAGAATTAATTTAAATTTCTACAATAACTTCTAAAATTTAGGCAAATCTAATCTAATCATGTATCGAATATTGTGGCGAATTCTCAAATTTTCAAAATTAGCCAATTGGTGAATATTAGCTACTAAAAATTACTATAGTGTCATACTTACAGTTTTTAAAAAAATTAACATGTCAATTTGTACAATCTAATAAATTATTTATTTAAAATTCAATATGAAAAATAAAGAACATCCTCCTCTGTAAGAGCATAAAGATCTCACCAAAAAGATTCGCATCAAATTATTTTTCAGGGAGCACTCACACTTATAGGCTATCGGCTAAAATATCCATATTGTAAGACACCTAAATATTACACAGTAATAATAAAAGAGAAACTAGAAATCACACTTTAGTGTGCAATGGGTACATCGTAGAGGTATGAAAGGTCAACTAAGTATTTGTCCCTTTGTTCGTCTCTCTTCTCATCATCTTTGTCTCCCCATCTCTCTATCGATCTATCTCTATTTCTCTCATTCTCTTACTCTATATTCATCTCTATTTTTATTTTCTTTCCCCCTTCAATATCCCTCTTCTTCTCAATCTCCATCTCCATACCTCTCTAGATCTCATTACTCTCTATATGGCACGTCTTGGAAAGATAATACTCCTTGACGGTAAGAAGTCAGCCAGGATCATTGTGCGAATGTGGCACAAAAAAATCTTAAGTGTTTTCGAATCCAATTCATTTTAGGCATAGAAAACATTCAAACCCTATTCATTATGTCTAATCTTGCTTCAACTAATGAATTGAACTCCACTCTTGAAGTCACAAATAGGGTTTTTGTTTGTCCTCGCTAATTTTTTTCCCCATCAAACTGAATTTGGGGATTGGATGTAGACAAAGGGCTTGCAATACTGGTGTGGATAAGCATCCCCATCATAAAAAAAATGTTTCTATACAAAGTAGCATTAGAATCTGATTTTTATTGAAGATAGATCCTGCAGAGTAGGCCATTCGATTTGTTTAATTCTTCATTGTTACACATATTGGGCATCAATGCATTCAGGTGTGCAATTTTTCATAATGTAGTGGGGAAGATATGTGATAGCACAAGGTTTAAGTCATGCCAAGAGTCTTCCCTCAAAGCCCTTTCAGACATTGCAGCCTGATACCTCCATGACCTCTCCAAATGAGTACAATTTTATGCTAATCTAGCGATGTGATTCAGTCATTACAAAGACATGAATTTCAAAATCTCCATAAAATGATGTATCATATTTTAAATTCTATATCTCTTCATATAATATTGCATTGTATCTGTCTTAGCATGTAGCTATCACCCCCTCCTTGGTTTTTGCCACACTATATGGTGAAACGGTAAATAGAAGGGGTTTTAAACTTGGAAAGTAAAACCAAACAGTAACGACAAACATAAAAAACATCAAAAGAAAAGAAACTCAATTAAATAGGGCCACCTAAGTAGTCAATTAAATTGTGAAAGTTAATACACTAATATTTCTAATTTGAAATATAATAAATCACGTCCATGTGTGTCACCATTCTTTTCAAACCATACCTGATCTACCCTAAAATGTTGTGTGGGCCATTAAAACTTGGAACGTAAAATTGAATAGTAACGACAAACATTAAAAATATCAATATAAATGAAACTCAAATAAATAGGGCCACCTAAGCAAACAATTAATGAAAGCAACAATGTAATGAGATGTTTATAGAGTGGATGGTAAGGTTGAGACATTTCGTAAATGGGTCCCACTTCATCGCCATTAGCATTGTGGAGCCCTTGCGGTTGAAGGAACATTACATATTGATTGTGTGTGTAAATTCCAAACAACATAACCATCATTCTTGTATTTTATGTAAACTTCACATCAATGATCCCTCACTTATAAGCATTACAAAAATATTTATATGACTTTTCTCCTATATTTTTGGCATGCAAAAGGGAAAATAGCTAGTGGGAGGGAAAGTAATTAGTTTGATATCCACTACTCAAATGATCTTCAATTGTACACAATTTCCCCACACCCTTCTTCTTATAGAGTCCATTTTGGAACCTATTTAAGGCAGCTCAAATTGCAAGTTTAGCAAGGGTGTAGATGCATTCCGAAGAGCTTGGAATGAACGTGCGCCCTAAGTCAATTATGGGGCCACCATTTTCAAGTATGCTATGATGCAATACTTTTTGTTATCTTTGAGACAAACAAAACCTAGAAGTTGGGTCCTCTCCTCTACCTAAATATTTTATAACTTGTAAATAAAGTCTAAAGAAAAGTTACAACAGCCCAATTGTCCTTTCTCTCTGGTTTGTGCATTGATATGTGATCTCTTCAATGATGAATCCTTGGATGTGTGTGCCAACCTATGTCTTGTTCACATGCTCTGCTTCATTTCCTCTACTCCTCACCTTTTCCCGTCCAACAAAAATGAGGCTCATCTATTTTCCGTCAATTTTCTGGTTGGAAGAATCCCTTCCACGAGTGTGATATCAGAAACATGTTTCAAAATAAGTCCTCTCTGATGCTTCATGCCTTCCTTCGCCTTTGCTCTCCCTTACGAGGGATGGTGGTCATTCTTGTCAATACATTTTGTTGTTCGGAAGCATAGGAGAAATCTATTTTAAGGGGGGGGGCACCTAATTTATATGAAGGGGGGGGGGGTGGGGGAAGGTGGGTGGGTGGATATCGTTAATTGCACCTACCTTTTTTTCTGCTCCTGGCTTCACAAAATTGAATCTACAAATCTGGTTGCCCATAGAATTTGAAGGGTAGCTACTTGGTCTCGATCTGGGAAATGAACTACCACTAGATCAATTGGTTCTTGAGTGCTTTGACTCAGTAAACTGGCTCTGTTACTGGCTCTGCTACTTACTATGCTCTAGTTCCCTCTATCTCTTATGCTACCGGTACATGAAATTGGGAAAATTACACGCTCGATTGATCTTCCCCAAGAAGACAAGGAGGAAGAAGAGCGCTTAAAAATGTCTCTAATTAGGGTGATCAAGCTCTCAATACAAAGCTCTATTCTTCCTAAAACTAATCAACATCTCCAATTGGCCTCAAATTCAAGGCTAAATTGGCAATCTTAGGAATTGAAAATTTGGTGTATATTGGGCTATAAATATGGAGATTTAGAAGAGGCTTTAGAACAAACTAGGCTACCTATGAGGCAATCTATGTAGTATTACAATCACTTTCATGGATTATATTTGATTACAAGAAATTTCATGGATTCTATTTGCAGCAATGGTCGGGAAAAGAAATTCAGGACTACTGTCTTTCCAAAGTCTCTTTGTCTATGGGGCTCATGCACTTCATTGTGAGTTTGATGTTCTTGGTTTTTTCCACATTCAAATTCATGTCTGGAATCTATAATGCAGATATCAGTATCTAGGAGGATGATCTTTGTGCATTGATAATGCTCCCTACTAATGGGTTTTGTTAATATGATTTAGAACAACAAAGAGGGGGGGTGAATCAGTTGTTCTTAGGTCCTAATGTATAAAATAACTTCAAATTTTTTTCCTTAAATCAGATCAAGAAACCAAAACAAACTTGGTAACCACTGATTCAATAATAGAAACATATAACTCAGTAGTCCACTACCCAGCTATAACTAACTTGTAAAACACAGAAATGTTCAAACCAAAACATTCACACAAGTATTGACACCAAGATTTATAGTGGAAACCCAATATGGGAAAAAATACTTTGTAACATGCTACTATTATTTTCACTCTTCTGAAGTGAGCTCGGTTAAAAGCCAACCCTATCAAAGGTTACAATACACACTATTAGGTGTGACCCGGTTAAAGGATTTCAATCACCTGTTAAAAGTGAGCCTGGTCAAAGGACTTACATACACTCCATTAGAATGCAAACTTGTTCAAAGGATTTAACATATGACTGTTAGGTCAACCTCTGTTAAAAGGATTTTGACTGTTACAGTGGTTAGAAAGTAGCAACAGTATTGATCTGAAAAACATACAACTCACTTTGCAAATATCAGATCCAATTCCATACACAAATGCTAGTTTACTAACTTTGAAACTTTGCCATCTCCATCTCTGATCTGCTTGAAACTTTTCTTCAAGCAATCACCACACTTCTCCTTCAGCCTTTTTGCTTATACAGTCAATAAAACTTATTGTTCTTCCAGCATCTACTTCACCCATGCATTCTCATACCTAATGTTTAGGTTCCCTTAATACTTTCCTCTGTTAGGTTAACTTATCTTTTGCCACTTAATCTCCTTCATAGATCTTAGGGTTAGGTCAGATTCATTGAATCTACCCGCTTCATGTTCTTTGTCTCCTCTTCTAGAATCATCTCAAATCTCATAAGGATTTACAATAAAACATTTTACAAAGCATTAAATGCTTCCATACAATCAATAAATAAAGTCAACATGGTTTACATAATCCAAGAATTCAACAATGTTGGCTCCAAATCTAAATTCTCTTCAAATATAAAAATGTTGATGCTTGGTCAATACTGTGATCATTCACTCGGTCTTCATGTAAAACACTTGGTCAATACTAAAACTGTTTCCTCGGCATCCACTGTCTTCCTCGGTAATTAACTGATACTTGGTCGACACTAGATTTTTGCTCGGCATCCACTAACTCGGTCGACACTAACATAACTCGGCTTAAACATGATTTCTTCATTTTTGCTCGGTTAAGCCTACTAGTTTAGTCTTCAATCTTACTAAGATAAACAATACATTATCTCATCATTGTACAACATAGTCAAGTACACTTTGCAGTATCAAGATAACTCAACCTTTCTCTAGGTGCTATTGTTACCATCATTTCTTTCCCTTCTCATAATAGATATAGTACTTTCCTAAGTAGCAATAGTTTTACCAGTTAAGGTTTGACATCAATGATAATACAAAAATTGTTTCAATTACAATTTCCAACAATCTCCCTCTTTGGCATTGATGGCAACACCATATGATATCACCTGAATAACACATGGATTACCTACCAATCCAAAAACTTATCTGTCCATCAGAGAAAATTTATAATATCCTTAGCTTCATTCTGATTTAGAATCTGTAAATCTCACTTCTGTGACCATCAGAAGTATCTGGATCTCCCTCTATCCTGATCTTTCATTTCTGTTCATCACCCCTACTCTTTAGTTCATGTGTTATAGTATCATTTTAGTTCAATCTCCCTCTTTGACAAAAATGCCAAAGCAAAAACTAAAACATACACCCAACAGATGTAGATATATCTATTTATCTCAGTGTTTCTCCCTTTGTCATCTTGCTTATGACTGATTTGTTGTCTTTGCTTCTTCTTCATAGCTTTAGGACAGTCCTAAAGTGTGACAATCTTCTGCATCAATTTGTCAATTATTCTGTTGTAGCATATTTGATGTAGTGCTCCTAGCTTGACTAGGCAACCTCAGTTAGGGGAAGGACCCCTAATTGACTTCTCAAATACTCATGAGCTTCTTTAGGTAAAGCTTTAGTGAATATGTCTACCAATTGTTCTTTTGTATTCACATATTCCATTCCAAAAGTTTTCAGTATTTCATTAACATACTTAGACTGTGTAATGAAAATTCCTTTCTTCATCTGATATACTTGTAAACCAACAAAGAATTTGATCTCACCAAACATACTCATTACAAATTCAGTTTGCATTTCTTTTGAAAAACTTTTACACAATGCATCTTGTCCACCAAAAATAATGTCATCAACAAAATTTTTGGCCAAAAGAATACCTTTACCTTCTTCATCCTTCAAGTACAGATTGCTTGTGTCATTTGTTCTGGAAAATCCAATCTGCATCAGATAGTTATGCAACCTCTCATACCATGCTTTGGGAGCTTGTTTCAATCCATACAATGCTTTGTTCAGTTTGCATACCATTTGTCTTCTGTTTGGATCAATAAAACCTTCTGGCTATTTTATGTAAACTTCTTCTTCCAGTACACCATTTAAAAATGCAGACTTGACATCCATTTAATATACCTTGAAATCTTTATAAGTAGCATATGCAAGTAGAGTTCTTACTCCTTCCAATCTATCTACAGGGGAAAATGTCTCCCCATAATCTATTCCTTCTTCTTGTGCGTAGCCTTTGCATACTAGCCTAGCTTTGTTCCTAGCGATTTCACCTTTTTCATTCAACTTGTTTCAAAACACCCACTTTGTTCCTATAACATTCTTATCTACAGGTCTCGACACCAGAGTCCAGGTCTCATTTTTCTCAATCTAGTCAATCTCTTCATTCATTGCCTATATCCAATCTTCATTTTCTAATGCCTCTTTAGTTGTCTTAGGTTCAAACTCACATAGTAAGCATGTTGGATCCTTGGTCTTGCTTCTGGTCTAAATTCCAGTGTCTTTATCTCCAATTATCTATTCAGGCTTGTGATGTCTTCTTACATATTTTGCCAAAATAGGTTCAGCATTTTTCTCCTCTATTTCATCAGGTTCCCCAACAAGATTGTCAAATTTAGCTTCTGAATGCTCAGCAACCTCTTCCTGATACTCGACAGCATTATCATGTAGCATGACATGTTCTTGTTTTCTCTTGGCACTATTTTCCTGACGCTCGGTAACTATTTCCTGTCGCTCGGCATTGCTTGCTTGAGACTCAGCATCAGGTGCAAGTTTGTTACCTGCCTCTTCTATTTCCTCAATGTACAAAAAATATTTGTAATCTTCTAGTTCTCTTTTGCTGTCAGCCTCATTTCTTTCTACATACTCATCAATTTTTACATTCACTCTTTCCACAATTTTGTTAGTGTTATTGTTCAAACACTTATAAGCTTTACTTTTTGTGGAGTAGCCTAGGAATATGCCTTCATCACTTTTAGCATCAAAATTTCCATTCCTATTGTCTTTCAATATGTAACACTTGCTTCCAAAGATTCTAAAGTATTTAACACTCAGTGCATGCCCATACCATAATTCACAGGGTGTCAGATTTGTACCTTTCTTGATTTGTACCGGGTTAAGAGTGTAAACAGCTGTACTTATAGCTTCTTTCCAGTATTTTTGTGCCACATTATTTTCAATCAATAATGTCCTTGCACAGTCCAAAATAGATCTGTTCCTTATTTCTGCTATACCATTCTATGGAGGTGTCCTAGGTGCAAAAATCTATCTTTTGATTCCTCTATCATTGCAAAACAGATTGAATTCATTTGATGTAAATTCTCCACCTCAGTCAAATCTAAGACATTTCAAGTTCCTACCTGTCTCCTTCTCAACCTTAGCCAAATACTACTTAAAGAATTGAAAAGCATCAGATTTTTCTTTTAAAAACATTACATGCATCATCCTAGTATGATCATCAACAAACAAGATAAAATATCTAGCACCACAGTAACTTTGTACACCCATAGGTCCACAAAGGTTAATATGAACCAAATCTAAAGTGTGTTCAGAAGTAAAGGTTTTTCTCTTGAAACTTGACTTAGTCATTTTTCCTAACTAGCATTCTTTGCACATCACATTCTCAGGTTTCTTTAATCTAGGTAGGCCTCTTACTTTCTTCTTCTTACTTATCTCTACCAGATTGTCAAAGTTAACATGACATAGCCTCTTATGCCATAACCAAATGTCATCAAGTTGTGCAATCATACATATTTCTTCAGATAGGTCAAGATAGAAAAAATTACCTCTAGTCTGCTCACCACTTCCAATCAGTTCACTAGTAACATCAAATATCTTAGCTTTCTTGTGATGAAATTCCACTCGGTAACCAGTTCTATTGAGCTGAGCAACACTTAACAAATTATAATTCAATCCTTCAACCCAACAAGCATTTTCACAAGAGATTTTATTAGTCAGTTTAATCAATCCTTTTCCTCTAACAAGACATAGTGCATCATTACCAAACGTTACACTTTTACCTTTATAATGATGTAAGGTCTCAAACTTACTTTTGTCACTAGTCATGTGATGTGAACAACCACTATCTATAATCCATTTGTCATTCTTGTTCACATAGGAAATCAATGCAGTTTTCTCATCCTCATCAGATTCATCTTTCATTGCAACATAGACTACCTCAATTTCAAAATCATCACTATCAGTGTCAGTCTCTTCTTCAGCAATGTAACAAGATTTCTTACCTTTTCCTTTATAGTCTTTGTACCTTCGGTGGCCTTTGTCATCCCTTCTATCTTTGTGTCTGCTATTTCTTTCTTCATCTTTATCCTTCCTGTCAGGACATCTAGCGGCTATATGACCAACTTTATTACATGCAAAACATATAATAGGGAGTTTACCTTTATATTTTCCTTTTCCTCTTCTCATTCTTCTAGCCATAAGAGCTTCTAGATCTTCAAGATCTTCATCAGAAGTGTCACTATCACTTTCACTTTTTCTTTCACTTTCACTGGTGCATCTTTGTTTTTCTTTCTTAGGCTTGTTCAGAACTAACTGTGACTTAAAAGCAGATTCAACATTTCCAATACTACCAGTAGTGAAATTATCATAATTAGACAGTTCAAAAGTAGTCAGCTTGCCAATCAAACCTTCCAAGGTAAGCACATTTCCAGAGTTACATCTAGATTCGTGAATAGCTGAGATCTTAATAGCATATATAGGACGCAGAGTTCTTAGCACTTTTCTAATTATGGTTTCATTAGCAATAGTTCCATTTTCTCCTCTAATAGCATTCACAACTTCTTTTATTCTACCACAATATTGTACAATGTTTTCATCTTCATTCATTCTCATTTCATCAAACTTACCTCTGAGACTCTCATCTTTAGCTTTTAGCACATATAGATCACTACCATAGATCTTTGCAAGAGTGTCCCACATATCTTTAGTAGTTGTGCAGTCCTTAATATCCTCAAATTATGGATAGCTTAGGGTAGATGCAATTTCCAGCATTACCTGATTATGTTCTTTCTTAGCTCTCATTTCCTCGGTAGTCAAAGGTGCAACAAGTGTGACATAGTCATGCTCAATGTAGTACTTTGCAGAATCACCAATACCAACTAGATGCAACTTCATCAAGCTTTTCCATGCAGGGAAGTTTTCCTTTTTCAGCTTCAGTACCTCCTTCTTATACATCTTGATCATTTGCTTCAAGTCCCTTTATACTTGTTTTTCTGTAAACACCAATAAGCAACATAGCTCTAATACCAATTGTTAATATGATTTAGAACAATAGAGAGGGGGGTGAATCAATTGTTCTTAGGTCCTGATGTATACTTCAAAAAATTTTCTTTAAATCAGATCAAGCAACCAAAACAAACTCGGTCACCACTGATTCAATAATAGAAACATATAACTCAGTAGTCCACTACCCAATTGTAACTAACTTGTAAAACAAAGAAATGTTCAAACCAAAACATTCACACAAGTATTGACACCAAGATTTATAGTGGAAACCCAATATGGGAAAAACCACTTTGTAACATGCTACTATTATTTTCACTCTTTTGAAGTGAGCTTGATTAAAAGCCAACCCTGTCAAAGGTTACAATACACACTGTCAGGTGTGACCTGGTTAAAGGATTTCAATCACCCAATTAAAAGTGAGCCTGGTCAAAGGACTTACATACACTCCATTAAAATGCAACCTTGTTCAAAGGATTTAACATATGACTATTAGGTCAACCTCTGTTAAAAGGATTTTGACTATTACAATGGTTAGAAAGTAGTAGCAGTATTGATCTGAAAAACATACAACTCACTTTGCAAATATCAGATCCAATTCCGTACACAAATGTTGGTTTATTGACTTTGAAACTTTGTCATCTCCATCTTTGATTTGCTCAGAACTTTTCTTCAAGAAATCACCACACTTCTCCTTCAGCCTTTTCTCTTATACAGTCAATAAAACTTACTGTTCTTCCAGTATCTACTTCACCCATGCATTCTCATACCTAATGTTTAGGTTCCCTTAATACTTTCCTCTATTAGGTTAACTTATCTTTTGCCGCTTAATCTCCTTCATAGATCTTAGGGTTAGGTCAGATTCATTGAATCTACCCACTTCATGTTCTTCATCTCCTCTTCTAAAATCATCTCAAATCTCATAAATATTTACAATAAAATGTTTTACAAAGCAATAAATGCTTCCATACAATCAATAAATAAAGTCAACATGGTTTACATAATCCAAGAATTCAACAATGTCGCTCCAAATTTAAATTTTCTTCAAATATAAAAATGTTGATGCTCGGTCAATACTATGATCATTCACTCGGTCTTCATGTAAAACACGCGGTCAATACTAAAACTATTTCCTCAGCATCCACTGTCTTCCTCGACAATTAACTGATACTCGGTTGACACTAGATTTCTGCTCGGCACCCACTAGCTCGGTCGACACTAACATAACTCGGCTTAAACATGATTTCTTCATTTTTTCTCGGTTAAGCCTACCAGTTTAGTCTTCAATCTTACTAAGATAAACAATACATTGTCTCATCATTGTACAATATAGTCAAGTACACTTTGCAGTATCAAGATAAGTCAACCTTTCCCTGGGTGCTATTATTACCATCCTTTCTTTCCCTTCTCACAATAGATATAGTACTTTCCTAAGTAGCAACAGTCTTACCAATTAAGGTTTGACATCAATGACAATACAACAGTTGTTTCAATTGCAATTTCCAACAGGTTTCTTCTAGTAATAGCCATTATAGAGGCTATAGGTATCACTATTGGGCGAGGATGATCTTTTTGGAAATTATAATACATGATACATCTTTGTTTCATATGTAGGTCTACAAAGTATAGATAAAATTATTTTACTCATGGGCAATTTGTGGATGGGAGATATCAGAGATTTTATAGAACAAATAGAATTCCTCAATTCAACTACATCCATTGAGTTCCTAACGTCTCTAAACAATCGAGAGACTTGTCTGGATGGGGCCATTTTGAAAACCCAGAAGGTTAAGACAATTTACAATCATTCACATTACTGGCCTCACTTTACTGCACTCTTTTGTCTGGTGAAGGAGGATGTAATGATTTTCATGCTCTCCAAGCTTACTGGACTTGCAGGAAATAGGCTAGGTTTTTGTTATTCATCCTATATAAAAAAAATTGGTACACTGTAGACATTGATTCGTATTTGTTTGTGGATCTATGTGCTTTGCAGACTGAGAAGATTAACGATAAGGATGCAAAACTATCAATGGTTTTTCTAGTAATCGAGTAGGTGATTATGGCTAAGCATACTTTGATAGTAATCAGGCTTTCTCAAAGCCTTTGCAAGCAAGTCTTAAAGACATGTAGGTGGCTGATCCCATGAAGTCGTGTCCCACTTTTAGGGATGAACAAAATCGGCATCATGGGAAAAAAAAAATTAGAGTCTTCGTACAAAGATGATACTTCGTGCGAAGTGGTGGACCCACTTCACACAAAGTATCCTAGATAAGGGGCTTCGTGTGAAGACCCCTCTTCGTGTGAAGTACCCTACGTAGGGGTCTTCACACGAAGAGGTCCTTCACGTGAAGCCCCTTTGGGCTGGATTTGTTATATATTTTTGGTGTTTATTTTTTATTTCTCATTGTTATTGTCAAACTTTGCGGACCCTAGGCCTTGGAGCGAAGCACCTCAGCACATCAACACATTAGCACCTCCTGAGCTTTTTCGACATCTTTAGATTACTAGCAGTATCAGGTACATGCATTTTTCTCATTTTTTATTGTAAATAATATGTTTTATATTTAATTTATTTAGTTATTTGTTTTAAATATTTTTTTATTTGTAGAAATGTTAGAAAATCGTAGTTAAATATTATCTAATATGTTAGAAATTGATAGTAGAATGTTAGAAAATCATAATTAAATATTAGAAAATGATAGAAATATTAAAAATCATAGTATAAATGTTAGAATATGCTAGAAAATGGTAGAAAATTGTAGTAGTTTGTTAGCAACTGTTAGAAAATATTTACAAAATATTAGAAACCATAGTAGAAATGTTAGAAAATGCTAGAAAACATTAAGATCTTATAGAAATTATTAAAAATATTTGTTTTTAAATTTCAAGTTTAAAGTTGTAAATATTAGGAATCTCTCTCTCACATGTACACACATTTTTAGTAAATATTAGTTAGTTATTTGTTTTCAATAATTTTTAGTTTGTAAAAATCTTAGAAAATCGTAGTTAAATTTTTGAAAATAATCTAGTAGTATGTTAGAAAATGTTAAAAAATTATAGTATAGTAAGTTTCTAGGACCCTTATTCCTCCCTTACGACGTATTAAGTCACTTAGGATCCCTTAGGAATCTCAAGATCTTATAATACATATTAGGATGTCCTATGACCCATTGATGTACATGTTAGGGTAACCGAACATAATAACCCAACCAAAATAACCCTGGACAAAATAACCCCGCCATAATAACCCAAGGACACAATAACCTAGGGACACAATAACCCATGGTCAAAATAACCCAAGGTCATAATAACCCATGTACAAAATAACCCATGGTCATTTTAGATCAAGTTAGTATGCTAAAAAAGTGATTATGAGGCACCATAGAGGATCAAAAAACTTGTTGCATTAGATTTTGTGCCTCAGATATATGTAATCAATGTATTCAAAATACTTCTACAATATCCTTATTATATAGAACATGAGGAGACTTTGCAACCCATAATTGATTATTTTGAAGACACATGGATTGGAAGACTAACTAGAAGAGGCAACAAATGGTCACCCAAGTTTCTAATCACAATTTGGAACTACTATTCATCTATTCAAGATGATCTTCCCAAAAACAATAATTCTATTAAGGGATGACATAGAGGATGTAGTGAATTGCTTCAATCATTGCATAGGTCAATCTGAAAATTCATCAAAGCAGTGAAAAAAGAATAGGCCAGTCTCCTAGAGAATAAAATAGAGCAATATATGGCTGGACACACTACACAACCAAGTAGGAAAAAAATACCGTGAACTCAAAGAAAGACTAAAAATACTAGTTGATGGTTATGACAATAATAATATTTTAGATTATATAAGAGGCATTGCTCATAATTTGACACTTTAATTGAAAATTTGAATAATTTTTTTTTTAGAAATATACTTGTAATTTATAATTTTTATTTTCCTTTCTCTATAATCTTATGGGGTTATTTTGATTGTGGGTTATTTTGGATTGGGTTATTATGACTCTAGGTTATTTTGTCCTCAGGTTATTATGGTTGGGTTATTCTTTCTAGGGTTATTTTGGCCGGGTTATTATGTCCTATAATCACATGTTAGGTTCCATTAATACATACAAGGACTAATTGTTTCCCTCAAGGCTCCTTAAGACATATCCTAGGATGAATTAATGTAACCTATGATCTCTTAGAACCTATTATGAGTCCTACAACCCCTTAAGACATTCTAGGACCATTACATATCACTTATGACATCTTACTTGACACATAGGACCCCTTAGGACCAATACAACCCATTATTATATCTTAAAATATCCTAGGACACATTCATCTATCTTAGCTTCTGTTAATACATATGTGAACCCATCGTTGCCCACAAGAACCCTTAAGATATAAAAGTATCAATTGATGTAACCTAAGATCCCTTAGACCACTTATCACATCTATGACCCATTAACATTATTGGACCATTATACATCCCTTACGACATTTTAAGACATATATGACCCATTCAGATCATCAAGACCAATTAACATATCTTAGGTTTTCTTAGGACACATTAAAATATCTTAGATTCAATTGATATCATACGAGGATCCACTAATGTAACCTAGGACCCCTTAGGACCTCTTATGTTACCCCCGACCCCTTAAGACACTCTACCTGACCCTTATCCATCCCTCACATTATCTTAAGACACATCTAGGACCCATTGTTACACATGACCCCTTAAGACACTCTAGGACCACTTATTACAACTACAACCCATTAACATTCTAGGACTCTTATCTGGATCCCTTAAGACCTCTTATGTTACCTATGACCCCCAAGACCCATTAAAGAATCTTAGGATGTACTAGGACCACTTAGACCACTTATCACATCTACGACCCATTAATATTATTGGACCATTATACATCCCTTATGACATTTTAAGACATATATGACCCATTCAGATTCTGAAGACCCATTAACATATCTTAGGTTGCCCTATGACACATTTTTGTATATTAGATTCAATTAATACATACGAGGATCCACTAATGTAACCTAAGAACCCTTAGGAACTTTTATGTTACCCATGACCCCTTAAGACACTATAGGACTCTTATCTATACCTTAGGACCTCTTATGTTACTCACGACCCCTTAAGACACTCTACAACCCTTATCTATAGCTTATGACATCTTATGTTACCCACAACCCCTTAAGACACTCTAGGACCACTTATGTTACCCACAACCCCTTAAGACACTCTAGGACTCTTATCTATACCTTATGACCTCTTATGTAACCCACGACCCCTTAAGACATTCTAGGATTCTTATCTATACCTTAGGACCTCTTATGTTATCCACGAGGCCTTAAGACACTCTAGGACCCTTATCTATAGCTTATGACATCTTATGTTACCCATGACCCCTTAAGGCACTCTAGGACCACTTATGTTACCCACGACCCCTTAAGACACTCTAGGACCACTTATGTTATCCACGACCCCTTAAGACACTCTAGGACCACTTATGTTACCCACGACCTATTAAGACACTCTAGGATTCTTATCTATACCTTAGGACCTCTTATGTTACCCATGATGCCTTAAGACACTCTAGGAACCTTCTCTATAGCTTATGACATCTTATGTTATCCACAACCCCTTAAGACACTCTAGGACCACTTATGTTACCCACGACCCCTTAAGACACTCTAGGATTCTTATCTATACCTTAGGACCTCTTATGTTACCCACGATGCCTTAACACACTCTAGGACCCTTATCTATAGCTTATGACATCTTATGTTACCCATGACCCCTTAAGACACTCTGTTAGCCATTTTTCTTGCATCCCTTAACTCTAAAAGAGAAATATGAAAACTAGACCCGGGGATCTTCGTCTAGCAACACAAATCTACTTATTCATGCAAACTGAGGGGCAAGAAATGACTAATTAATGAGGATTCAATCCTCCTTCTACTTCGAGCTCTACACACTCAGGCGGGTGCACCTAAAACAAACTAAAATCTGCATACATATAACTCACTAGCTAGAACCCCTGATGCAGATATGAAAATCATGGATAGTTCTGAGACTTATAAAACATGGGAGTTCAACTCAACCAGTCTTATACAGGATCCCACCTGTATGATCTGCTAAGAACTAGGAAAATGGCCAATGTGATAGTAAGGATAAACTCCTTCTTCTCTTCGAACCCGGAGGCTCAGGCCGGCTATCCTAGTGATTCACTCTTCAAGGAATCAGCAAATGAATTGTATTCCCTGAATACAATTAGACATGGATATTCATAATAACAGGAAAGTAAAGATGAATTGATTTTAATGGTTTGATATTGAAAATTGTAAAGGAAACCATGACCAGTGCCTTATTCATCGGGCTACAGAGTCATACAATTATGCACTTGCATAAAACCTAACTTTAATTCAAAAACCCAAATGGAATGCCTTGAAAACCATTTCTCTCATTTCAATACCTGGACATCGAATTCATATGCAGACCTGGAATTCTCAGAACTTGAACTCAAGACTTATTCTCTCCTTGAAAGAAACTCAAATTCAAACCCACAATCACCTTGTAACTAGTATATTAAAATGCCTTACAAGTTAATATATAAGAATCAAAACCATACATACAAAGACATCAGACAAGAACTAAACATGGATTTCCTTGTTTTCATTAGCATTTATCTGCAATTGTACATTTGCAAAACCAAGAAACATAGAAAACAAAGACACTAATGCCTAGAAGTTGCTCTACCGCCTCATTTTCAACATCCCTCATTACAAACAGAAGAAATCCAAGATATAGGAGAATGTAAGCAAAACTCAGCCACCGACACCTGTCTGTCCTCAAAATATTTGCAACTACCTTGCCTTTACAAACCTTTTTCCCTCCAAATTTGTAACCTCTATCTGCAATCCTTTCTCAAATTGATTTGATCTTGATTCTGATTCTGACCCCCGATCTTCAAACTCAAACCACTCTTTCACACTTGACTGAAACTCAAAATACTCATACCATCAGATCCATTGTTTCGAGACCTTTCTGGCGACATATAATACTCATATGTTTGGCCAAAAAATGAATCTCCAGGACCCTTTTCAGTGCACAGGCTATGCCATTTAAAAACTTTGAATTTGATCTAATGTCTAAACTATATCAATTTATCCAATTCTTTTATAATCTTTGACATTTTATATCATTTTATGATTATACCCATAGAATGCACCAAATTTTGCCACAGGTCACCATCTGACTGGGTGCACATACTTGACCTCAAGTTACACTTGACTTGGAGAATTGGTGAATGGATGCAATCTCTGAATCTCCAGATACAATTCTTAATCGTAGTTTAACCTGGAGAACTAGTGAATAAGGCAATTCTCAAGTTCTCGGAATGGAATCTCAACCGCGGGTTACATTCGGAGAATGGGCGACTAAGCACTCTCCTATTCTCTAAATCATTTCCTCTAACCGCCAGTGATTTAGAGAATGAGCGACCACATACACTTTAGTTTACCAGAAGTTTGTAGTTACGGCTAGTTTATTCAACGAATCTGCGACAACTATCTCCAAGTCGCCAAATGTTTGTCCTTAACTGCCAACTATTACGTGAATCTGTGACTAACTACTATCTCTGAATCATAGAAACTTTGCTTGACTGTCAGTTTAATTTGGTGAATATGTGAATGGCTGCCACATGTCCACTTTGACCGCCACATGTCTCCTGCATCGCTGACCTGGGTGTCACCTCACTGGCCAGCTGCCACGTGTCAGCCTGGCGCATGATTGCATGGGCCAGAAATGGCCCATGAGATCATGCGACCACCATTAATGTGTGTCCATTCTCTGAAACCTTCTCTTTGTCACAAAATTTCTTTCCTAGGCCCACTGGCACAAAAACCAAGGCACTTGAAATGCTTCATTTTCCACCTCACCAGAGTGCCACATGGCGGCTTGTCGCATGATCGCATGGACCAGAAATGGCCCATGCGATCATGCGACCACTCTACAAAATTTGGTTTGTCAGGTCCACCTCCAACTAGTGCGCACCTCCAGGTGGACCCACATGGCTGAGGCGACCACTGCCTCCTCTTCTCTCATCTTTATGTTTCATTTGTACGTTGGTATATTTAAACACCCCAAACTTTGCACGCAAGCACAATGTGGGATAATTTTTTTGAGGTTTTTTAAAAACCACTGTGCGTATCCCTTCAAAATTATGTGGGCCCCACGTGGTCAGAGAACTCCAGCTAGGCGGACCCGCCAAGAGCCTACGGGCTTTCTTATTTGCAATGGATTGAGAGTGCTGGGGATTTTAAATGTTAAAAAATCTCCACTCCAACTACATGTGGGATAATGCTAATAACGCATTTCAAATGCTTGAATTCTTCTCCATCTTGTGATCTATAGTACTTGCTTGTACATAGCGACCCTCGAACTGGGGAATCCACCTTGACTATTTCCTTGAGAAAATACCAAATAGACTCGCATTTTAGCCAAATTTCTAGTAGCTGCAGAGGATGTTTGTGTTCTGTGGTCAAATCTATCTCTTGGAGGCAAGAAATCTCCTACAGGATTACCATTGGAGAAACTACGACAGAACATTGTTCATATGAGTTTTTGTTACAGGTAGGGAAATATGATATTATGTGTCAACCGCTTCTCCAATTAGTTGTGCACAATCTTCCCAAGACTGGTGCATGAGTCCATTCGCTGCTGGTGTGCCGCATTCTTCAATTTCTTGAGGGCACCATGCTAGGTGAGCACCTCTATGCTGGTCTTCCACATCATTGTGCTACACTGACAATCCCCCTTTTGTTCGTTGGTTACTCAAAATAGAGCATGAGCACCCCTATTTACGCTGGCCTCCCAGCATAATCACATGGGTCCTCCTTTAGTGCAAGCAGCAATTGACATTATGAAACCCTTCCGTGTTGTCTATTGAAGCTTGCAAATGCCCCTTCACCAGAGTGCCACATGGCGGCTTGTCACATGATTGCATGTTCTAGAAATGGCCCATGTGATCATGCGACCACTCTACAAAATTTGGTTTGTCTATTGAAGCTTACAAATGCCCCTTCATCCTATCAGTGCTTGAGCATTAATTGTTCTTATTTCTTGTTTGCGCTGAGAACAAAATACCTTGCGCAAACTCCATATCACTTCTCATACGCCCTTATTCCTTGTTTGTGAGCTGCCAAGAATGCAACTCTCAGCATACTGTCTGTTAAATGGAATGTGAAATTCCATGTGATCAGAACGTGCCTCATATTTGGTGCTCATTTCATTGTGTTGATTTGTAAGCAGCTCCAAATTTGCACACGGCCCCTCTCTCTACATCCGCACCAGGCAGCCTCCTTTCAAATTTCCTTCATACATTTGTGCTACTATACTTGGATCCCATCTAATGCTCTTGTCGCATGATCGCATGAGCATTATTTTATTCATGCGATCATGCAACCAGCATCTTTTTCAATCTGCCAACCACCTTACTTAATGCAATTTATTATATTCTATTTTTCTCTGACATTTCTATCAATCGGATGAAATCCAGGCAATTTAGAACAACTAGGTAGTTTTCAAATTTTGCAAACAAAATGGGCCTAGAAAAGCTAACAAATGGATTGGTCAAGACCCAAAACCCTAAAGCATTGAAGTATTTTATGCATAGATCACAGGGACACAAATAGATTGAGATTAGGATCTCTAGGGTGCAAATTACAAGCTGACAAAGTACCCCTTCCCAGTGACCTTCATACTTAGCAATTTCTGCATTCAAGATCTCCTAGAAATGAATTGATACAAACCCATTTCAATATGTGAAATGAAAGCTCAATTTGAAACAATGGGATGTAAACAAGGTATCAAATCATTCTCCACTCATTACAGGACCCGGAGACACCCTTTTCACATGTGCATTTTGGACCAAAAGGAGCACTTTAGCAAGTGTTTTACATGGTACCTCAAAACTTCATTTTGAGTACCAACACACTCTAGGATTCTTATCTATACATTAGGACCTCTTATGCTACCCATGACACCTTAAGACACTCTAGGACCCTTATCTATAGCTTATGACATCTTATGTTACCTACGATCCCTTAAGACACTCTAGGACCACTTATGTTACCCATGACCCCTTAAGACACTCTAGGACCACTTATGTTATCCATGACCACTTAAGATGCTCTAGGACCCTTATCTATTCCTTATGACCTCTTACGTTACCCACGACCCCTTAAGACACTCTAGGATCCTTATCTATACCTCAGGACCTCTTATGTTACCTATGACCCCTTAAGACACTCTAGGATTCTTATCTATACCTTAGGACCTCTTATGTTACCCACGATGCCTTAAGACACTCTAGGACCCTTCTCTATAGCTTATGACATCTTATGTTGCCCACGACCCCTTAAGACACTCTAGGACCACTTATGTTACCTACGACCCCTTAAGACACTCTAGGATTCTTATCTATACCTTAGGACCTCTTATGTTATCCACGATGCCTTAAGATACTCTAGGACCCTTATCTATAGCTTATGACATCTTATGTTACCCACGACCCCTTAAGACACTCTAGGATGATTTATGTTTCCCATGACCCCTTAAGACACTCTAGGACCACTTATGTTACCCATGACCCCTTAAGACACTCTAGGATCCTTATCTATACCTTAGGAGCTCTTATGTTACCCATGACCCCTGAAGACACTCTAGGATTCTTATCTATACCTTAGGACCTCTTATGTTACCCATGACACCTTAAGACACTCCAGGACCCTTATCTATAGCTGACACAGACCAAGGGATGGTGGATCTAATTAAGGATAGTCCAAACCTTGCAGCTTCAGAATTACACAACAAAAAACTCAACACAACAATTGTTTCAAGTAATTTTCATTAACATGCCCAACTGTAAGGCCTTTCAGGTTAGGGCCAATTAAAATCAGATACAATTCTACAAGATCTAATACAAACTTAGCTAGTTCAGCTCTAAAAACAATCAACAGTTGATGGAAACCCTAAGGAAGATCTAAAATTGAGCTTGCAAGCCTCCAAGAAATCTCCTTGTCTCCAAGTGTGCAAACCACTAGCTCTGCTATTACAAACTATCAGATAACAATCTGATCTGCAAGATCATGCAAGATCTTTTCCACAACTTTTCCAACTCTAGCTTTCTAGCACCCCAAACTAGTATTCTAGATCTACCAAGTGTGTCTCCCTCTCCCTCAAAACATCTACCCGAATACCCCTTAAATACTAATCATTAGGCACAAGTCGGCTGTATGAAACCCTTAACTCCTACAAACAAATATTAAATGTCATACAAGTCAGATTACAAATTTCCTTACAAACATTTAATTCAACATGTCAACCTGTAACAATAGCTACCAACAATAAATGCACCAAGTTGACCCAACAAATCACACAAAACTCCATTCGGTATACCAAAACTACCAAGGAATAGTGAATAACCGAGCACGTCAGGCATCACCAAACACTAGTGTTGACGGAGCACTGCAAGCATCTCCGAGTAATACTTTCACCAAGCGCTAGAGACTATTGAATTCCTTCAGCAACCGAGCTTCCTTCAATGATCAAGGCTGTTAGTCAAGGCTTCAACCGAGTGACATCGGTCAAAATACAAACACCCATGAAATTTCATCGAGGATAAAGATTTCCCCTGCATCACCCTAGAAAGCCCCTACATCAGACACCCTAGGTTCCAAAAGATGTTAATATGTGAGTAGAGCATCTTTCAGGTTTCAACACATAAACCCTGAACTGGTTCTTCACATACAAGTCCTCCCTCTCCTCACTTTGCATATTCTTCCACTTCAACTTCCTCTGTCTCTTCAAGTCTTTTCTTGACAGCATATAGGTCTATTCTCCAAACTGATCATTCTTTTTCTCTAGATCCACCGAATCAACTCGGCTACTGATACTCAAGCTTCTCCTACTGAGCATTGTATCCATCAATAGCATCAGGGAAAACTTCTTGTCATCCTTCTCAATAGTAAACACATTCTTCACACTATCATAAATAGCTTTGCAATCATATTGCCAAGGTCTACAGAGCAATATATCACAACTAGTCATCTTCACAATGTCACATAACACAAGATCCTTATACTGGCCAATCTGAACATCAATGAAGCATTGTTCTCTAACTTCCAGAGCATGATCATCTTGTAACCAGCCAATCCTATAAGGATGTGGATGTCTCATTATATTCAGATCAAGTTTTTGAACCACATCATCAGCAACAAGGCTATCAATACTACCAGTATCAACAATTACATCATAGAATTTACCTCCAGACTTGAATCGGGTCCTAAACAAGTTACTCCTCTGATAAGGTTCCTCCTTTGTACCGAGAAATGTTCACCAAAGCAGCAAGTTCTTTGATTCAGGTTCATTCTGAATGTTCTCATTCACCACAGTAGTTTTTCGGTCAACCTTCTTCTATGTACACTCAAAAGAATGGTCTCCTTCCTCTCCATAGTTATAGAAAGTACCCTTAAAGATAAGTCTACCTGTATTCTTCTTTGGTTCTATAGGTTTCTATTCATCTTCTGCATCAGTCGGTCTATCCTTCACTGAGTGATCAATCTTCTCCTTCCCTTAGGAGTTACCATGTTGTTTCCTTTTCAACTTCTCTTTTGCCTTCAAAGCATAATAATAAGCATCTTCAATAGAATCAATCTTTAGCATACCAAGCTCATCCTGAATATTTAATCTCAGACCATTCACATACCATGCTACCTTTTCCTTACCATGTTCTCTTTATCTAGACCGAATAGTAAGTTTGTAGAACTCCTCGGTATAATCTTTAACAGACAAATCCTTCTACTTCAGATTCTACAATTTCTTAAACAAGTCAAGCTCATAGTCAGTAGGTATGAACTTAGCTTTCAAATTTGTCACCATCAACCTCCACCGATTGATCTTTGTTTCACCTTCATCTTCTCTATCTCTTTGCGGTCTTTCCACCAAAGAGTAGTATGGCCTTTTAACTTAGTCTATGCTAATCTCACCCGAAGAGGATCTTCAATTTATTCTAGCTCAAAGAAATCTTCAAGTTCACCAATCCAATCAATCAAATTATTGGGCTTCAAAGTACTAGAGAAAGTAGAAACTTCCATTTGATAACTATTACTTAACCGAGCTCCAGATCCATGCAACTGAGCATTTTTGTCTTCACCAGATTTGTCCCTCTGGTCATCACCACTAGATCCACCAGCTTCAAATTCTTCAGTAGCTTCTTCATAGCCATCCTAAGTACTAATATTCTGAGGTATGCCAGTTATAGCTCTCATGATCTCAACAACCATGTCATTCTTGATCAGTTCCATCTCACATTTGAAATCTAATTTCACCTTCTCCATGATTTGGGATTCCAGATTATCACAAAGATCAAAAATAACTCTAGGGTCCAATCTTCTTGGAGGAATCCTTAAAGATATGCAAAACCCTCTACAACAAATCCTCACCAACCACCTTGTGACAATCTCCAATTTGTAAACAAGTCAGATCACAATCTAGAACCTTGTAAACAAGTAGGGCATGATTCCACAAGTTCAATGCCATAGATCTGAAACCAAGATCATACAATCTCTTCACCAACAAGATCAACTTCACAAGATCAACCTTTCTAGGTAAACCTTTGCTCCATAAGATCAACTCTACTCTAATACCACCTGACGCAGAGCAAGGGATGGTGGATCCAATTAAGGACATTCCAAACCTTGCAACTTTAGAATTACACAACAGAAAACTCAACACAACAATTATTTCAAGTATTTTTCATTAACATGCCTGGTTGTAAGGCCTTCTGGGTTAGGGCCAATTACAATTAGAAACAATTCTACAAGATCACAAGATCCAATACAAAATTAGCTAGTTCAGCTCTGAAAACAATCAGTAGCTGATGGAAAGCCCAAGGTAGATCTAAACTTGAGCTCTCAAGCCTCCAAGCAATCTCCTTGTCTCCAAGTGTGCAAACCACTAGCTCTGCTATTACAAACTATTAGATAACAATCTGATCTACAAGATCATGCAAGATATTTTCCACAACTTTGCCAAATCTAGCTTTCCAGCACCCCAAACTGGTATTCCAGATCTGCCAACTGTGTCTCCCTCTCCCTCAAAACATCTACCCAAACACCCCTTAAATACTAATCATCAACCACAAGTCGGCTGGATGAAACCCTTAACTCCTACAAAGAAATATTAAATGCCATACAAGTCAGCTTACAAATTGCCTTACAAACATTTAATTTAACATGTCGGCCTGTAACAATAGCTACCAACAATAAATGCACCAAGTCAGCCCAACAAATCACACATAACTCTAGTCGGTAAACCAGAACTACTAAGCAACAGTGAATTAACCGAGCATGCCAGGCATCGCTGAGCACCAGTGTTGACTGAGCACCTCAGGCATAGTCAAGTAACACTTTCACTGAGTACCAGATACTACTGAGTTCCTTCAATGACCAAGCTTCCTTCAATGATTGAGGCCATCGGTCAAGGCTGCAACCGAGTAACACTAGCCAAAATACAAACACCCATGCAGTTTCACCAAGGACAAAGATTGCCCCTACATCACCCCAAAATGCCCCTGCATCACCCCATAATGCTTATGACATCTTATGTTACTCATGACCCCTTAAGACACTCTAGGACCACTTATGTTACCCACAACCCCTTAAGACACTCTAGGACCACTTATGTTACCCACAACCCCTTAAGACACTCTAGGATTCTTATCTATACCTTAGGACCTCTTATGTCACCCATGACGCCTTAAGACACTCTAGGACCCTTATCTATAGCTTATGACATCTTATGTTACCCATGATCCCTTATGATACTCTACGACCACTTATGTTACCCACAACCCCTTAAGACACTCTAGGACCCTTATCTATACCTTATGACCTCTTATGTTACCCACGACCCCTTAAGACACTCTAGGACCACTTATGTTATCCACGACCCCTTAAGACACTCTAGGATTCTTATCTATACCTTAGGACCTCTTATGTTACCCACAACACCTTAAGACACTCTAGGACCCTTATCTATAGCTTATGACATCTTATGTTACCCATGACCCCTTAAGACACTCTAGGATCCTTATCTATAACTTAGGACCTCTTATGTTACCCATGACCCCTTAAGACACTCTAGGATTCTTATCTATACCTTAGGACCTCTTATGTTACCCACAATGCCTTAAGACACTCTAGGACCCATATCTATAGCTTATGACATCTTATATTACCCATGACCCCTTAAGACACTCTAGGATTCTTATCTATACCTTAGGACCTCTTATGTTAGCCATGACCCCTTAAGACACTCTAGGACCACTTATGCTACCCACAACCCCTTAAGACACTCTAGGATTCTTATCTATACCTTAGGACCTCTTATGTTACCCATGATTCCTTAAGAAACTCTAGGACCCTTATCTATAGCTTATGACATCTTATGTTATCCACAACCCCTTATGACACTCTAGGACCACTTATGTTATCCATGACCCCTTAAAACACTCTAAGACCCTTATCTATACCTTATGACCTTGTATGTTACCCATAACCCCTTAAGACACTCTAGGATCCTTATCTATACCTTAGGACCTCTTATGTTACCCATGAACCCTTAAGACACTCTAGGATTCTTATCTATACCTTAGGATCTCTTATGTTACCCACAATGCCTTAAGACACTCTAGGACCCTTATCTATAGCTTATGACATCTTATGCTACCCACGACCCCTTAAGACACTCTAGAACCACTTATGTTATCCAAAACCCCTTAAGACACTCTAGGATTCTTATCTATACCTTAGGACCTCTTATGTTACCCATGACGCCTTAAGACACTCTAGGATCCTTATCTATAGCATATGACATTTTATGTTACCCATGACCCCTTAAGACACTCTAGGACCACTTATGTTACCCACGACCCCTTAAGACACTCTAGGACCTTTATCTATAGCTTATGACCTCTTATGTTTCCCATGACCCCTTAAGAAACTCTAGGACCACTTATGTTACCCACGACCCCTGAAGACACTCTAGGATTCTTATCTATACCTTAGGACATCTTATGTTACCCAAAACCCCTTAAGACACTCTAGGAATCTTATCTATACTTTAGGACCTATTATATTACCCACAACCCCTTGAGACACTCTAGGACCACTTGATTTAATATGACCTATTAATACCAATTAGTACATAAGAGGACCCTTAAGACCTAATAAGACCACTTATGTGACGTAATAGGACTTATTAATACCAATTAGTACATCTTAGGACCCTTAAGACCTAAATAAGACCACTTATGTGATGTAATAGGACCTATTAATACCAATTAGTACATCATAGGACCCTTAAGACCTAATAAGACCACTTACATGACCTAAGAGGACCTATAATTTTATATATTTAGATATTTGTTTCCATTTTACATGCAGTTATAACATGTAATCAAGTACTTAATTATTAACACTTAGCTTTCACATGTTATGTATCTAGATGGCCACTCAGGATGCACCTCAGACTCCTGATATGCAGACCATTTTTCATATTGCTGACATGGAGATGGCTCAACTTAGAGAATCTATCCATACATCTTCAGCAGATGGTATATATAGAGATACTTGTGCTACTATATTGACCAATTTGGACACTATGATTTCTAGATTGAGGTCTCACCCCTCCTTCATGCCTCAGGTAGTTGAGACCATTTTTTGAGAGTTGAGGGCCGAGGTCTCAGGCGATGTTTCCTTGGCGACGATTCAGAGCCTTGTCCCCAAGAAATTCATCAAATGAGAGGTTTTCCCAGATTATGAGAGGAGGGTCACTATGAGGGCATATTAGTTCATACGGTGTGTGATTCCTTAGATTGCATGTATGATTTACCCTCAATTTCTTGCAACACATGGTTGTTATCCAAATAACAACTAGATTCCATTATATTTTGCACAACAGTTGTATGCTTAGTTCCATTTGGGACTCAGGGTCAACTATTTAGATCTCCCAACATATTATGGTTAGGGGCTCGGTAGGGTTGCAAAATATGATCAGTATCATAGGGTTGATCGAGTTGTACAACCTCGTAGATAGCTAGTTGGGTATAGGACTTTGATAGTGGCACCGACGATGGTTGCTACTATAGATAGAGTCATCATTTCTTCTTAGAGGGGAGTAGTTAATAGTATAGGATAGATTGCTTCTACAACCACTTCCATCACTTTAGATTTAGTGGGTAGATACATTTTGACTAGACCGAGTAGAGCTAAATCATCTTCTGAGGCTTTGTCTAGTACTATTGCATGTGTGACTAATGAGACATATAGAGGTGCAGATCTTCCTATACTTGGCGAGATACGAGCACTGTCAGGTCATCATATTCATTTAGATATGGACTTTTAATTTTTGGAGGATCTCCTCCAAGCCTATTCTCATATTGTTGACACGCACAGGATCCCAATACATTCAATCAGGGATTTCATTGGACTTTCACACATAGGACACACCATCTACTAGTCATGCACAACATAGTACAGAGTGCTCTGCACCTACAGATCACTCTACAACTGCAAAGCCAGGTATATGTTGGAAAGTTGGCTATACTAGTGTATATAACTTGGTATAGTATTTTCATTATAGTAACAAAGTCATATAGTAGTTTGGAGTCAGCGCACTTGATGAGAAGATCAGAAATTGGCTAAGTGTTGAAGACTGGATAGTGTACAAAGTACTTGAAGCTCAGAGCATCAGTGCACATGCATATGACTAAGTTATGGTATGCACCCTAGAAGATAAGTTGGTTATACTATATTCATACTTATTCTATGATCACATAATTAGATATACAAGTATGAAAAAGTTATAGACAGTTGAAGTTACATAGCCAGTGTGTGCCAGAGAAGAATAGAGTAAGCAGCCGATTGTTAGCATTTTGATTTGCAGTTATATTCTAATGTTGTAAAGGCTATGAGCCTATTTTAATTAGGTTTTCAACATGTAAATATGTTTTTTTGTAAACACATTTGAGCCAATTCAATTGGAAGCATTGTATGTAATCAGTTTAAGGGCCGACCTAGTTATTTGTTTAGTATGCGCATATAAATATGAGATGCGCCTATTGTAATTAGTATGGAAGTTGATATAGAGTCAAGATAAGTAGATAAGAAGTGTGAGAAGAGTTGATAAGATGTATTAGAGCTTTTCAAGAGGTCAAAGCATCATCCTATCAAAGGAACTGATCAGACAAGCAATGTCACAGTGATAGTTCATCCAGTAGATATAGTGTGTATCTGATATCAGAAGGTTGCAACCTTCACCACTTGAGCAATGAGCTCTAGAACAGTGCATCCACACCTATAATAGGGTTTATTGTAAAAGACTCCTAATAGGGTCTGACCCTTGACAAGGTCTACTGTACTTAATACATTATAAAGTAACTCCTAATAGGGTTAAGGATTTTCTAACAAGGATCATAAAACACTAGTACAAAATATTAGTGGGTGTCAATTCCCACTGGGGTTTTTACCTATTTGGGTTTTCCCATAACCATATTGGTCTTATGTGTTGATTTCATGTTTCATTTTTATGTGGATGTTCATTTTAGTACTTAAGTATTTAAGATTCAGTAAAAAGATAAAATACAGTGAACATTGATTCACCCCCCCTCTCAGTTTTCCCATTCCTAACAATTGGTATAAGAGCTCTGGTCCTCAGAAAAGAAGTTTAACCACTTGAGGAGATCATGGAAAAAGTAGAAATGAAACATCTAAAAAGAAATCTTGAAGCTACTCTTGAAGACCTAGACAAATCTGAAAGAGAAATTGAAGAACTAAAAGAAAAACTCATTGATGCTCAGTTAGTCATCAAAAGGCTAAGAAAGGATTTGAAAGAATGCTCTACCAGTGATCTAGGGACAATGGTCAAGAATCTAAATGAAGAAAATGCATCCTTAAAAGAACATCTTGAAGAATTTTATGGTAAACTGATTAACAATCAAGAAGTCTATGAAGAACAGATCAAAGAGAACCTTCAACTCAATGAAGAATTAAGGCAAGCAAACATGGAAATCTTAGAGCTGAGGAACAACAAAGAAAGCTTGGAATCTAAATTTAAAGAGGCTAAGAATCACATTGATAAATTACACACCATCTCTAATTTGATAGAATCTTAGTTGTATGCAAGAAGAGCTAAAGGAGATACTAGCTGGATTGGATACAATGAAGCACAAAATTAGATTGACAACATGCGAGCAAGAATGAAAGCACCAAAAGGAAAGATGTTAAGGAGACTGGAAGTTAGACTAAAGATCATATTGAACCACCTAAGAATGAGCACAAGCTAGTAGACCACACTTATTATGCATGTAACAAGCATGGACACATAGCGAGGAACTGTATAGAGGTAAGACCTTTTAATGGCTACTGTTATTCATGCAATAAATTTGGTCATAGAGCTATGAATTGCAAGACAAGTCAAAAGAATAGGACTCAATATAATCAGAGAAATCAAAATCAATCAAATGTAAGAAGTTCTCATAATGTTACATGTCAGATATGTAACTGTAATGGTCACTCAGCTATACAATGTAAAATGGTGACCCATGTCAATGCGCCAAGGAATGTAAGGCCTCCAGTCATTTTTCACTTGTGTATCAAGGCTGTACACATATCAAAGTTTTTTAGATCAAGGATGCAAGGTCAGGAAAGCCCTAAAAATCCTGAAGAACCAATATTGGATCCTGAAGGAGAAGTCAAGTTTGTGCAAGCTTCAAAGGATGCGAGCTTTTTTTGGTCAGAAGCAAAGAAGGATAAGGTTGATGAGAATGTATTGGATGCATCTACAGTGGACGCACCCTCTACATCTGGATGAATGGCCCTCAGGGTCATAGGGGGACCTAATTTAGCTCTATACCCCTGCGCGTCTGGTATACTCACCTTCAGAGTATGCGCCTTTGGACTTAAGCTTTTGGAGACTAGCAGAACCTATGTGCAAGAGCACGCTAACTATTTGTTTACAGAATGAAAGTTAGAAATTTTCAAGTGATAGCCTGGTTTACACGACAAGCATTAATGGAAGATTTTCTACTTTAAAGTACACAAAAGTTTGTAAGTCTATCATTGCATTTAAATTTAGAGCAATTGGAGAGCTGAAGAAACCTAGAATTTTATTATGAAGGATTGCAAATTATTTCATCAATTGATTTGTTGTGCATTTGATCGGTTGTGAAAACCCTAGTTCGTCGTGCCGATTCAAGAAGTCTTCAAGATCATTTGGAAAGTGATATAAAAGTAAGTGATGGCTACTCCTATAGTATTTGATGTTGCAGAGAAGAAAAGATATGTGTTTAAGAGGCATCTATTTAAATCAACCCTTGATGACCTAGAAGGGGTGTTCTCCTACATGCCTATGGGTGTTGTGCATGTCGAAGACATGAGGGCATACATTTATTGTAAAAAAGAACCAGTAGGATTGGACAGATTAAGGGTGCACATGGAAACAATGATGAAACCAGACAAAACCTTCATGGATGAGTATGCGCAGTGGAATAATCACCCTATAGTGGAGTATGCTATAGCATATGAGTTCTACGAATCAAAATGGATCAAGATTCTACTAAGCAGGATTCATGATGAACTATTTTGGATAGGTGAAGTGTTGGTCAGAATTACTGGTGACCTAATTCATGAGATGACAGGCCTCTCAAAGATAGGCACCATCCTTCCAGCAGGAAATGATGTGAGGAAACTTGTTGAGCAAACTTGCAAGTCAAGAAGTGATAGGTGTGAAATGACCATAGAGCCTATTGAGAAAGATGACATCAAATTGATGTCCATGATACTAGGTTATAGGTTTCAACACACCAGTATGGTGAACAATGTGTCTACAGCCACAATTCTTGCAGCTATAAGACTTGTGAAAGAGAATGGAGAGTTCAATTTGTGTGAGATCCTGCGCGCACAACTGATAGATAACATTAAGGCCATCGAGCATGACAAGACCAAGATATTCAGATTTAGGTCTTTGATCATATATATGTACTTCCATATTGTTGGAAAGGTGTCAGATTTATACCTAGACAAGACTATTCCCACCATGCCATAGATATCCTTCAAGGCATCAACTGAGAGTACTATAAGAGATTACATGACATTGGAGTTGAAGACTTTCAGGGCTAAGATGCAGATGAGATTTAGAATTTCAGAGAAGATGGTTGAAAAGTACAAGGATACTATTTTTTTTATAGTTGAGACTGACATAACATGCATGGAGGCAGTTGAACTAAGGACAAAGTGGATCCATCCACTTGGGTATGAAGTTGATGAACAAGTCCTAGAAGCATATGCACAAGTATTGCTTTCAGCCCCTAAAGACCCTAATGAACCAAGATGGGGAACCTATGAAGAGAAAACAAGAGAAGTTGATGCAGTTCTAAATAGCATAGCAACTAAAAGGAAGGTTTCCAAGGTTACCTCAGAGATCTTGAGAATTTATGGAGTGTCTCAAGCAGACCTAGAAAAAGAAAGGGAAGAAAAGATTGCTTTGGAAATTGAGAGCGTAGCTACAAAAAAGATAGAATTAGAGGATCCTAAGCTAAAGAAGGTGAAGATTGAGAAGTTTGATGTCCAAAAGGGTAAAACTGATGTTACTCTTGTGCCCAAGGAAACCATTGACCTTAATACTCCTCCTGAGTATAAGGCAATGCCTAAGAGGAAGAAAGAAATTAGCAGTGGTCACCCATCCTCGTGAGTAACAAGGAATATGAAAAACACTCAAGCTCCTCTAGAAGTAAGTTTCAAACCTAGTTTCAGTGTGTTAAGTACAAGAATTGTTGATGAAGGAAGAATTGATCAAGTAGGAAATTTATATGACAAATATAGTGAGATTGACAAATCAGAGATACATGGAATGATTGTCAAACATATGTTGAAGTTTAAGAAAATAGTCCTAGAACTAAAGACTATGATTCTTGATAATGTGTGGAACATCTTAGAATTCCAAAAGAGATAGGCCATTGAAGAAGATTTAAGGATAAGAGAAAAGATTCTAGGTGAAGCCCTTCCAGTATGCGAGCTAGAAGAAAAAAAGTTATTGTTAGATCTAGTAAAGCCACATCTCAGAACCAAGTCAAGGACCCTACACTTAATGGACAAGAACCATGAATTGGTCACTAAGGAAATAGAGAAATCCTTTGAGATGGTCTTCATGAATAGGCACATGTATCCAGCTACTGCGCCCAAAGCTCAAGTACCCATAATGATTGCAAAAGAGTTAGAGACTGCTAATGTATCTATGATAGGTCCTCAAGACTTAGTGCTTGTAGTAGAAACACACAGAGAGGCAGATAAGTCTGCGCCAATGACAGAGTCACTAAAGGATAGCACCATTATCATTGATAATGTAGAGATAGCCATGGAAACCACAGATAAAGATCTAAACAAGTTTGAAGAAGCTTTTGTGAGCACACAAGAAGCTGAAATTTTATGCGGTAACAATTCTCCCAATCCACAAGAAGTACTGATTGAAGATATGACAAAAGTGGAAGAAGAAAAAGAAATAGAGATAGAAATAGAAGAAGAAAAGATAGAAGAAGAAAAGATAGAAGAGGAAAAAGAAGAGGAAAAAGGAAATGAAATAACAGATAAGTCTTTTGTTGAAATAAGAGTTAAACAAGAAATGGTGGATAGCACTCCTATTACTCCATCACCCTTAGTAGCATTATTGTCAAGTTTGACACCTGACACAACCATTTTAGATTCATGGGGAGAAGAAGACCTGATCAAGTTCAATGTCTTAGCTATGGAGAAAGCCAAGGAGAAATAGGTAATGAGGAATCCCCTCCTTTTAGAATCAGTAAACATCTTAAAGAACTTATTACAAGAAGACAAGAAGGTGTCCAAGGTACACTCCATTGATGATGTGTGTACAATTATTTCACAGTTCAAATGTAATTTCTCTAGCCTGGAAGAATCTGCATCCCTAGTTGTAGAAGAAAAGTATTTGAAGAAAAGGCTTAGTGAATTGGTTAGAAACTATGCACTTGACCTAAGCTCACTAAATACTAGTCAAGCATCCTTGAAGGAGTTTGTAGCAAAGGGAAGAAAGATCATTGCAGACTGTATGAACCAGGACAAATTGACTAGTGATCTATACAAGAAGATACAAGAGGCTGAAGCTATGATAGAAAACATAAGGAAATCTATGGAAGATCCATTCATTGATGTGAATATGTGTAATAATGTCTACCAAGGATAGATAGATAAGATTGAGAAGGCAGAAAAGGAGATGTCCAAGATAATGGCTAAGCAAACTCTGCTAAGGAATGCTCTTGCACCCTCATTAGATATACTTAATTAGAATATCAAGGAGATCGATGCCACCATGGTGACATATGATCAAGGTCCTAGCACAAATTTGGAGAAGATGGAGAAGCTAGAGTATGCATTATGTGCCCATCTCTAGATTATAAATTCATTGATCACATTTTGGAAGAAGGAGATTCAAAACCTACAGATAGCATATCCAGATATTCTCTCATAGTAAGTACTTGTAAATACAATTTTGAAGCACCTTTTTCATTAATTTCAAAGGGGGAGTATGTATAGAATATGGGTTATAGATATGCATAAGGAGATATAAGATAGAAAGTTATGTATAAGGGAGATATAAGACACAAGTTTTTTGTATTAAGGAACAGTTAGCAACTTGGCCATATTCATTTGTTGCCATCAATGAAAAAGGGGGATATTGTTGTAAAGTTGGCTATACTAGTGTATATGACTTGGTATAGTATTGTCATTATGGAAACAAAGTCATATAGTAGTTTGGAGTCAGCACACTTGATGAGAAGATCAAAAATCGGCTAAGTGTTGAAGACTGGACAATGTACAGAGTACTTGAAGCTAAGTTATGTTATGTTATGTTCCCTAGAAGATAAGTTGGTTATACTATATTCATGCTTAGTCTATGAGTGCATAATCAGATATGCAAGTATGACAAAGTTACAGACAGTTGAAATTACACAGCTAGTGTGTGCCAGAGAAGAATAGAGTAAGCAACCGACTGTTAGCATTTTGATTTGTGGTTATATTCTAATGTTGTAAAGGCTATGTGCCTATTTTAATTAGGTTTCCAACATGTAAATATGTTTTTTTGTAAACACGCTTGAGCCAATTCAATTGGAAGCATTGTATGTAATCAGTTTAAGGGCCAACCTAGTTATTTGTTTAGTATGCACATATAAATATGAGATGTGCCCATTGTAATTAGTATGGAAGTTGATATAGAGTTGACATAAGTAGAGAAGAAGTGTGAAAAGAGTTGATAAGATGTATTAGAACTTTGCAAGAGGTCAAAGCATTAGCTCATCAAAGGAACCGATCAGACAAGTAGTGTCACAGTGACAGTTCATCTAGCAAGATATAGTGTGTATCTGAGATCAGAAGGTTGTAGCCTTCACCACTTGAGCAGTGAGATCTAAGACAATACATCCACACCCCTAACAAGGTTTATTGTAAAATACTCCTAATAGGGTCTGACCCTTGACAAGGTCTACTGTACTTAATACATTGTAAAGCAACTCCTAACAGGGTTAAGGATCTTCTAACAAGGATCATAAAATACTAGTACAAAATATTAGTGGGTGTCAATTCCCACCAGTGTTTTTACCTATTTGGGTTTCCCCATTACCATATTGGTGTTATGTGTTGATTTCATGTTTCATGTTTATATGGATGTTCATTTCAATACTTAAGTAGTTAAGTTCTATTTAAGATTCAGTAAAAAGATAAAATACAGTGAACACTGATTCACCCCCCCCCCCCCCCTCTCAGTGTTCCCATTCCTAACATTATATAGGTTGGAGATGTACGCATCACCACTGAGGGCCTAGACACTTTTTACGAGTAGTTGTGTTGGTTGGGTTAGATGGATGTTGGCATTGGTGTTGGGTCATTTATGGATATGTTATTATATCTAGATTGTTCAGGTTCTACATCATTCCATTCCCAGCTAGTGTCATCCCTACACTCCTCATTACTAGAGAGGTTCAAGACCTTAGGTGGTGTGGGTGATGTAGTTTCAGTTGATGATACGATGGTGCAGTGTGCTGATGATCCTCTTGCTCCTGAGACCCAGGTGCATATAAAATTTTCTTTTCTTTTTTCTTAGGAGTTTTAATGAATAATTAATTGTAGACATGTGTATTGATGTTTTTTCAATGTATAATATTTTGCAGGCATAGTTAGCAGAGCATGTTACCTCTAGTGTAGGCTCAGAGCATCTTCCTATGAGAGATCTATTTGATGTGACACCTACTAGTGGTCATATAAGTTTTAGATATATGTATGTTTAAGCATGAATGTCTACACATGTATTTATATATTTCAAGTACTTTCCATAATATATATACTATGCATATGTATATAACCAACTATTGTACACTAAATTTGTAGGGGTCAGTTGTTGCTTTACAACTAGAGGATGCTTTTCATAGGAGCGATTCAACATATGTGACACCTAGTAGTGGTCAGGTAAGTTTTAAAAATATGTAAGTTTAAACATGCATTTATAATATTTTAATTATTTTGGATTATTATTATATATACATGCATTTATATTCACAGGGGTCAGTTGCTATCTCATAGCTAGAGGATGCTCGTGGTAGTCACTCAGAGGGTCACTCTATTCGCATGCACCTAGATGACTCCATAGTTTAGGAAATGTTGCACATATCTTTTATTTGAGACTCATTATATATGTCATTAGTATATGTTTGATATTTTCAGTTTATGATTCGAGACATATATTTGCTTAGAAATGTATATATTTGATTAGATGTGCTTATATTTGATTAGATGATATGATTAGATAATATGATTTGATTTGATGATATATGATTTGATTTGATTAGAGGATTTTATTTGATGATATATGATTTGATTAGATGGTTTTATTTGATTAGATGATTTAACTACATGATTTTATTTGATTAGATGATATGACTTCATTAGATATGATAAGTAATCTAACTAATTTCATCATTTTTTAGTGTCTTAAGGGGAGGTCTTAAGGGGATCTAGAATTAATATCATAAAAAATAACTAGTTAATACATGTAACTAATGGATAATAACTATTCTAACTAATTCCAGAACTAACACATGTCATAAGTAATATAACTAATTTCATCATTTTTTAGTGTCTTAAGGGGAGGTCTTAAGGGGATCTAGAGATCATAAGCATCATAAAAAGTATCATAAAAATCATTGAATAATAAAAGCATACATAAAATCTTTAACTAATATGCAATCTATAAAAATCATTGAATAATCAAACTATACATGTAACTAATTCTAGAACTAACACACATCATAAGTAATCTAACTAATTTCATCATTTTTTAGTGTCTTAAGGGGATCTAGAAATCATAAGCATCATAAAAAGTATCATAAAAATCATTGAATAATCAAAGCATACATAAAATCTTTAACTAATATGCAATTTAAAAAAATCATTGAATAATCAATGTATACATATAAAATTCTATATATTAAAACCATTGAACTATCAAATAGGTCCATCATATACCAACAAATTATAGTCCATCATATGTTTAAATATATAAACAAAGTATAATGAAATTTAATCTAGAGATATCAAGTAGGTCCTAACACAAGAAATAAGCATACATATTATACTTTTTAGACCAACTCAAGTGGTTCAGACTTTTCATGGAGAGCATGTAATATTCTCTTATGATCCTCACTATCTAGTCTCCACTTACGATGTCCATGTTGAGATTTAACTGTATGAAGACAAATGGATGTGGCAACTACTAGGTGATTATATTGAAACACCTTATTTTCTGGTTCGTAATCAACAAAGTGAATACCATGTTGAATTACTTTGATTTTCTTGAAATATGTTCCCTCTAAAACAACTGAACCTGTAGGTCACAAATTTTAACAATATATAAATTTAAACAAACTCAATTTGAAATTTGTTAAAAGGTTAAAATTTAAAATTTACAAATTGAATTCAATATATTGATGTAAACCATATACAAACCTATGGGGAACAACATTCCATCACTTTCTTCAGGTTCAAGTAACTTCATCCTCTCTGCAGTACAACGTAGTAAATAATAACCAACTCCTACATTTCCACGCTCAGCAATCACTGCAAAAACATCTCCTGCACAGTAAATTTATATATACATGTGTGAGATCTTAAAATTTACGTAGTTCAATCTATAGATCTATCTATCTATCTATACATGTAGCTCAATGTACCATATAATGTGAAATATATATACTTACAAATTTTGACCAATCCTGAGATATGATCGTAATCAGTAGAAATCAAAAGGACATCATCGAAGTTTTCATCTTCATCTCTATCAAATGTATTAGTAACAACTGGCACTAGATTTCATGCACCTACATATCCATGGTCTTGATTGATACATTCTTCATAATTGTCAGCAATGCAGTGACAACAAAAGCATGAGTAGTCCCTAGTGTTCAACATCCAATTGTGACAATTTGTACTCATAACTGAATTCAAAGATCATGTCTTTTCTATCCTATTGCAACCATGCATAATTTTTCTATCCACACCTGAACAAATGCATATAAAATACATTCTATATAAATAAAATTTGAATAAAAAATATCATAAAAATTTTAAACACTTTCAAATAATTTAAAAATGTGTGCATACCTTTTATCTCCCAAAATTTTCTATATGGCATTGCCTGAGTCACTCTTGGTGACATGTCATTCTCATTGGTGTGAAATGTGTTTTGCACAATTCAACCACATCATGTGCATTTTTTATATGCACTCCATTATAATTCATTTGATACTTTCGTATAGCACGTTTGATGCAAGATCTGACACCATCATGTTCACCTTTTCCATGTCCACTCTCAAAGAAACTCTAGACATGTGGTATGTTTTCATTATGATGATATCTACATAGTGCATAAAATGGTCTCGATGATTTGAATTGTGCACCACATCCATCTGACCAAACATAATATTTATCAATTTTTATACCTATTTCTTTCAAATTTGCAAAAAATATCTTGAAGCAGTGATCTACATAATGAATTTCATGCTCTCTATCATCACTTATATAAAAATGATATTCCTTCTTGATGGTCCATGCTTCAAATGTACTATGAATACCATCTAAATCTAATTGTGCATGTCAATAACACACATGTACCATAATAGTAATTTACTCTGAAAAATAGTATTATGACTGAATTACCTTTTGATGAACAAAAGAATAATTTTCTGCAAAATCAACAACTAATACAATAGTTCCAAGTGGGAAATATTCTCTCAGTGTTTGGAATTGTTGTGCTTGCCACTTTGCAAAAAAAAATATGATGAATGTAGGGTTGAATCAATTTTTTAAATTTTTCCATAAATACTCCAACATTTATCTTCTCTTCAACATATTCTAACCTTTTGGATTCTTTCCCAAAAAAAATTTCATTCTTTACATATTTGTAACTCTTGCAATTTACCATCTTTGTTACATCAATATTTTCATTTTTCAAAGGAAAAAGAGACAAATCAGCACATGTTTGGCACATTCCTTTTATGCAATTTATTTTTGTAGCTACATCATCTCTTTTGTCACATAAAATGGATGAGATGAACTCACTTCGTCTAGTAGGAGAAGCATTTTCAAAACCATAAGTGTCTTCTACAAACTTTTGAAAAACCTGATAGTAGAGATCAAATTCAATATGATAACGACAACAACAAGTTTCAAACACTTTGTTTTTCCTAATATAATATGGCTTCAATCTTTCAAATAATGTTTGCCCAATCTTTATATTAGGATTTGAACTAAAAAATGACACATACATTTCATGTTGTGTTGTGTCCAACCAATGTTTTGTATGATATTCATATTGATTAGCTGAAATTCTATGTCTGATAACATCTCTAGTGTTTGATGAAGGACCTGTATTATCATTCCAAAATGATGTGACCAAATTTTTTATTCCTTCATCAATCCTATCAGAACGAGGAGCTCTACACATGATTTCCCAATTTCCTTCCAAGGTGTTATCATCCAAAAGTATTCTCCTATTAACATATCGTGATATTGATTTCCTATTAAAACCAAACTGAGATGAAACTGGAGATATTTGTCTTTTTCATCCCATAGTGTTACCTATAATGGATGTCAACATAACTTTTCTTGTAATGGACTTATCTATAGTAAGAGATCGCTTCCCTAGCTGGTTCAAACCTTTCTTAAGATTTTCAATCATATCAATTTGCATGTCAACAACTTTTCTCTTCTTTGATGGTGTGTCTATACCCAATAATTTTAATGCCCCTTCCAAATTTTTGTTTATAAGTACAAGTGAAAGAAATTGAGCTTATTCAAGTGTTCAAGTGTTTCAAAATTATCAAATTTAACCAATATTTCTCTTGCTATCATATTCATTGATCTCTTCTTAGCAAGACTTAAGGGTTGAACATTAGCAAGTGATCTCAAATTCTCCATATCTATTGTAAGTAAATGATCTAAGTTTCTATAATTAATATTTCTCTTTACAGTTTGAGCTAAATTTAAAAGTTCATCCATACCATTAGGAGCACATGATGTTGACCCTTCTCCTACATCAATTGTTTGAGCTTCCGTAGGGAGTAATCCTGATCCTTCTTCAATGTGCAATTCTTTGAGTTGACTTGACCCTCCTACTTCAGCTTGTCTTTCAGCTTCTTTAGTTTTATGATAATATGTCAATGTAGCTTCACAATTTATTTTTTTAGTATCAAGTGACCTTTTTCTAGAAGATTTACTTTGTCTTCCCTTCTTATTCCCCATTTCTTTGAGCTCCAAAAAATGTCTTCCACAAGATCGTCAACAAAATTTTCTTCCTTTCCAAAATTATGCCATTGAAAAAATAGAAATAGCAATCCTCCTACAAAAAATGTCTTCAATAATAGAAAATGTGAATTTATTAATTGCAATTCGATATAAAATAGAAATAAAATATTTTAGTTTTATACCATTCTAAAATTTTTTTCACAAAATAATTTCACTAGCCGACTTTGCTAGAAGTACATACTTCGTGCAAAGTACCCAAGGAGAAATTTTGGTGGGGTGTCTTTTTGCCAAGATTTTCACTTGAGGGGCTTCATGCAAAGGGTCTTTGCACGAAGACCCCCAAGTGTCTTTGTACAAAGGGGGTCTTCATACGAAGACCCCAAAACTAAAATTTTGCCCTCAGAAAACAATTGAACTTCAAAAAAATGGTCTTTGGAGGCCTAAAACAAGGACTAAACAAGACAATTTTTTCAAACAGATGATGTCAAATGATGCTATTCAGAACAAGCTTTCTAATTAATATAATTTTAATACATATATCACTTTTAAATATTACTTTAACTAAACATAGGTTGTTTGGTCATTCAACAACCTGTCTCTTCAAGACTTTGGGATAAGTAGTAAATTATAAAAAATATGTAGGAAAAGTGTATTTGTGTTACCTTTCTATGAAAAAAAGAAAAACTGAATTTCAATAGACACAGATCAAGTTAGAGCAATCCAAGTGACCTTATGTCTAAATTATAGTTACTGTCACTTTAAAACTTAATAAAATATGAAATATTGATCCAAAATGAATAAAACCAATTTTATCCTTTATATATTGAAGTTACAAATATAATCTCAAAAGAATTACATTGTTATCATATTTAAAAAAAAAGTGATGCTGATCCAAATGACAGTAACACCTTAAAAACATAGTTTTTTTCATGCAAACCACTTTTCGAAGGAGAAGGAAAAATGAATTTAAATGATATATAGATATATAGATATATATATATATATATATATATATATATATATATATATATATATATATATATATATATATATATATATATATATATATATATAGAAACTAGAAAGAAAGTTCTAAAAGACTCTAGTTTAGATCATCTTCAAATTCTTAATAGTTTTGTGGCAATAGGTGTTTGAAAGTGAAGTTTTTTCTCAAAATGTTGATCTTTATGTCAAAGTTGGCCAAAAAGTGGGACCCACTATTGTGGGACCACCCAGGTATAAAGTTGCGGATTGAGTGCTTTGTTTGTAATCTGGCAAGTAGTGAAAAGAGGCAGAAGAAAATTGGAGAAAACCTACAGTTCAGATGATTTTAATGGTCGTTCAACCCTCTACACCATTGATGTTTAAAATTATCTTGGCCTCTCTCAGATAAGGAATGCCTACGGCGTAAAAATAAAATAACACATTAATATTTCTTAGTCTTCAGTATAAACTAGAAAGACTAAATCCATAACACAGTGTAAAGTTCATTATTTGGTTCAATTGTTTAAACTAGTAACACTCTATTCATATTGTTCTCTATTTCTCAAGCATATTAGGCTTTTCAGAGACAAAGTGGGGAAAATAACTTTTTTGTGGGAGAAATGGTTTACAAGTACTCCAAGCTTTAAAGAAAACACACCAAGCCATCTGAGGCTGAATGTAGAGCTTGCATTGTTTTGTTTGGCTATTTGAGCTCCTTTGCTGAATACCTTTCAACAAAAGGAGAATATGAAAATTGGTGCTGTGAAAAACTAAACAGCCTGCCATTTTCATGTTGTCCATGTAATACCCCAAAAATGGGCTATAAGTTCATTAATCTCCTACATCGACAATTCGAACGAAATCGACATCAAAGTCCTAATCTAAAGCACATCTAAACATCATCGAATCATAATTGATTATCTTAAATTCTACATCGGAGAATATTCCTAGTAATATTCCTAATCATCTTAATTATCTTTAATTTAATGATTATTTGGCAATAAATCACATTTATCCTAAGTTTGATTAATTGAATATTTTCATATTTAATTAATTAAATTTAATATTTGCCATTTAATTATTTAATTAAATTTAATTCTATCTATTATTAATTGTATTATTTAATTTTGACAATAGATCAAAATTCCTATCTTTAATTGATTAAATTCTTATTTAATTAATTAAAGCATGTTGTCATTATTTAATAATATAATTTTTAATAAAAATTTGGTAAAATATTTAATTAACCCATAAATTAATTATTTTATTTCAAAAATCAGTTAAGTTGGAAATAAATCACTTTATTATTAAATTAATTCATAAATAAAACATGCACAATCATAACAGCAAACAACTATCAATTATCAATTAAAGCTAAACTCTATTTTGAGTTAAAGCTTAGCTTTTGCATGTTTTTGTGAGTTAATTATCCTTTATTTAAAAATAACTCAAAAATCAACCTGAGTTATTTGAGTGATTTATGGCTTTTTCTCATGCACCTCCAAAGCCCTGGATTTCTATAAAAACAAGGCTCATCTCTTCATAATTCATCTCTCAATCATCTCGCAAATTGCAAACTTACTCTACAGGAATCATAGCATATCAGATTTGGAGAATTTGCACAATTGGAGCTTGAAAGAATCAACTTGCGAATTCAAAGCTTTGTGAGATCAATTTCAATTGCATAGTTTTTATATCTTAGCATAGAATTTCATAGTTTTCATATCATTGTTAGAATCTTCATTGTTAAATCATTTAGCATTCATTTCATATCAGTTTTCAATAGCATTCATAGATTCATATCAGTTTTTATCATTCTTATTGCATAGAAAATATAAAAAATATAGATTAATTGCATTCAATTTCATATCCATCTTTTGCATTCAAATCCTTCATTTAGGTGTCGTCTAGGTCACTGATCTCGATTACAGTCTGAGAACATTAATCTCGCACCTACTAGAAGGCAGTAAATCGCTTGGTTAGATTAGATTTTAATTTTGCACGATTTTGATTATCACTAACCTCTAATGTTTTACTGAGTGTTGTGTCTACAGATCAGGTACAATTTTCACACACACATTTCTGGCGCCCACCGTGGGGCAACCCACCTTTGCATGCTGGTTTTGATTTTTTTGGGAGCTAAAACCCTAAAGTTTCAAAGATTTAATTTTATCTCCCAAAAGGCTTGGAATTTTTCTTTGAAATTTTTTTTACAGGTTGGTGACATATCAGGAAAGCTACAATAAAAAATTTAGAATTTTTTGAGATGTTTTTAATTTTTAATAATTTTTTCTTTAAATTTTGGAAAAAATTAATATCTGACGCAAACCAGCATATTTTTTGGAAAGTTTTATATTTTCGGAAAGATCTTTAAATTTTACAGGGGGTCCATTCTTTGAGTTTTAAATTTGGACATGATATCATAGCTCAAATAGTCAATTTACAAAAACTAGTATGTTTTGATAAAATGGGTCTCTAGGGCACAAATGAAGAGATTTTTCTAAAATTTTTGCATTTTTGAAAAGCTCTCTATTTTTTAGGAGGGGTCTTTATTCTAAATTTCTATTTTTGTGGCCAAAATCATATCAAAAAAATTAGATCTTATTGACTAGGTCAAATGCAGTGCAAAAAACTTAAAATTTTGTGATGGGTATGCACTTATTTTTCATATGATTCAATGCATGATATGAGTTGTTATTTGGATTAATTTTTAGTTATTATTGCTCCTAACAATTGATTTTTAGATCTAACCCTAGGGTTTTCATAAGTTGAATATACCTTGCATATCTTGTTTCCTTGTTGGCTTGTTGGAGAGTTCGTAGCTTGCTTGCATGGAAAAGCTCAACAAAAATTGCTAAAAATCAAGTAAAATCTACTAAGCGTGTTGCGAGGATCCCAGGTATTCTCCTTCATCTAATAATATTTTGATTTGAGACTTAAAATAAATCTCTTATGTGTCAAGCTTGTGTGCATCTTTTCATGCTTTTGATCTATTTCTACACACTTGCATAATTAATACTAGGTTGTGAACCCTTAAGGATTCATTAAGTAGTCTTAGAATACTTGTGATTGATCTTGATTGCTATCTTGGGTTATTGGACTCGCTAATCCGCCGGCCCCTCATTTCCACCCCGTGGTTGCAATCTCAGCGCCATAAAGGGGAGGGGTCAACAGGATAGAAGCGTTAAGTGTTCCACTTGGCAACCCTTTTATGCTTTTAGGAACTCACTTATTTTCGAAGTTGGGGACTCATTTTCAGCTTGTGTGAGGTGTTAAGTGTTCCACCTTATGGACTCATCTCATATTCACTTTAAGTGTTAAGTGTTCCTCTTTCTACTTTTTGGGTACTTTTGGTAGATTTACTTTCGGGAATATATCTATGCTCACATAGTAATTAGGCCCTATGAACACTATTCATGATTCTTGAAAGATTGGATTCCCAGTGAAATCCTTCTTGACGACAGAATCCTTGTAGGTAGGGAGGATACTTAGTGCATTTCACATTCAACTTGGTTAGTGCATCTTCTCTTATTGATCGACACATTCTCTCTCCGGAGAGGTTGATAGATCACGTAGGGTTGATATCACGAGCTTTGGTGAATCAAAATTGGTTAGTGTGTCTTCTCTTATTGATTGATACATTCTCTCCTTGGAGAGGTTGATAGATCACATGGAGTTGATATCACAGACCTTGGTGGAACAAAACTTTATCTTAGCATGTCAGATTAATCTGCTTGCTTTGTTTGGGTTAAAAGTGAAGAGGTGTCAAAACCTTGAATCTAGAGCCAAGTCCCCTTGTGGTATACTATTGTGAGTCATCTTTAGAGAGGGTTAACTGTAGCAGACAATCCCTTCACAGGGAAAACTGCGTTGACGGAACCTCAAGCAGTAATAGCCATTTTTGCCATGGTAGTGACAGCCGCTATATAAATGTCCTTGTGGAAGAAATATCCACGGGTATGGTTCATTGTTGGGTTGTCAGATCTCCCTAGTAGCTCTTGAAGATTAAGTTCTCAGACTGTGTCAAAACCCTGGTGCGCCAGGATTGGAGTTCACCCCTTTGAATCATAAAAGTTGCAGAGTCAAACCATTACTAAAAACCCTAGAGAGGCCAACTTTTCACTCTCAGGTATATGTGTGTTATTGCAAAAATTTTCAGAACATACACAATTAGTACTCTCAGGGATTAGCACAATTTGGTCACTTGATTGTTCATGCGCAAGGTTGCTTTTGCCCTTGTTCATTGTTTTTAGACGTGCTTGGAATCACTTGCTTGCTGTTCTGCGTGCTTATTTATCTACTTGGCTATTAAAAATGATCAAATCTGGCATAACCTTAAAAATCTAAACAATATAATTTGCAAACAATCCAAAACTAAAGACCTTAAATTTTGCAAAAATTGACGTAAAATCTTTCTGGAGTCAAAAGTCATTTCAGGAAGTCAAAAGTCGTACGAGTTTTGTCAAGTGTCATTTCATTATTACCCAACTGTCGTATGAGTTTAGCAACTGTCATTTCATAGACTACCCAGTGTCGTACGAGTCTGTAGAGTGTCGTTTGGAAAAATTTGGGAGAGTTGTCAAAAATTGTCAAATTGCAAGATATCCAATGTTTCCAGCCTAGTTCTAGAATCTGTCAAAAATATCATTGTATCAAGAACAGATCAGTAGCTATTGAGAATTAGTACACATGTCTCAAAGAATTAGTACACATGAGGAAGAAATTTTGATCGCCGCTATGATGAAGCAGCTGCAAGCTATGCAAGTCCAACTTGACAAACTTGAGAAATAAAAGGAACCTCTATACTCTTTTCCATTTGATAAAGACTTGTACATGTCACCATGCCCCCGGAAAAAATTTGAGCAATATGATACCTCTTCCATGGAGAGTGACACATCTAGCTTTGGAGACTCTGATGACTATGAAGACAGACAATGTAATGATACCTATGACACCTCTATTCCTAAGAGTCCTCATCGTTCATTCCTGCTTACTACAAATGGGCTGTCACATTGGATAGATCATGAGGGTGATCCATATGATTCTGATTATGAAAGAGACTTTGACAATTTCTATGCACAATACCTAGATGACACATCTACTTCACTTGAAGAAGAGAAAGTTTTTCATGCTGATTACAAAAGTAAATACTACAAGGATCTTTCCTCTAAGAACTCTCAGGCTGAAAATAAAGATTACACTCTCAAGGAAGATCATGTTAATGCTGGACCTTTGTCTTGTGATGGTTCCCTTCCATCCCCTACTTCCTCCAATACCCATACATTTCCTAAAGCTTCTGAGTCTTTCAAATCTTTCATAGAACCTTCATCTGACACAAGCCCTGATATTTTTCATGCAGTTCCCTATAGTTATCCTCCAGGGCTACCCCTTAAAGAAACTCAAGCTAACCTTCACTTGGCTACAAATACTTTCAATGATGATAAACCTAAAGAGCCTAAGCCTTCATATGCTATAATCCCTACTTCAGCTAGTCCTCCACCATCTCTTCCAAAGTCATCCATACAATCCCAACATGCTTCCTTGTCCTTAGAAGTGGCTCTATGTCAAGAGGACTCTAAAAATGATGAAGAAAATAATATAAAGAAAGATCAAGATCAAGAACCCTCCATGTCATCCACTCCTTTTCACGATGTGTCTTATCCACCTCAGGATTCTTTTGATCCTATACCCCCGTTTTCATGCATTCCACCATGTCTTACGTCTTCTCCTAAGCAAGATCAAGCTGCTACTTACACTGTTCAGCTTATTGACAATCAAAATGACCTTACTACACTTTCACTTTCCAAAGATGATACTTCCATTAAGGTTGGTAAAAATGGTGTTGTTACTTCCAATGTTAAGCCTATTGAAAATCAAGAGAAAAATTATGTGCTTATGCTATCCAAAGATCCTTGTCAAGATCAAAGTCTTCCATCTTCTTGTTCTACCACTCCATGTTCACTTCCACTTTCTACTCTTCCTAAGTCTTTGCAAGCTTTGAACAATCCTATCAAAGAAGGTGCTCATATTCAAGATGTCCATGATTCTATTGAAGATCCTAATGCTCACTCTAAAGATGCTGATATCCTTGGTTGTCATATAGATGCTGATGAACTTATTGATTATCCTTTTGCGTCTTCCACTTCCATCCTTGGACCTCTTCCACCACTACAAAGGGCTTCACGTCTTCCTTCCATCTTGGGTCCTTATGTCCCTTCACTTTCCCCTCCTAACTCTCTTAATTTTCCATCCATCTTGGGTCCTTACATACCTCCATCTCCTATCTTTCCTCAAGATCAACATAGATGCATACCCTTGAATCCTTTTCATCCACCCACCCATCTAAACCAGTCATATCCTCCTCCTTCTTCCACAAGTCCCAAGTCCTTTGGAAGTAACTTGAATGTTCAATACAAGAATCCATAAAAAAAAGATCACCATGTCTCCTCTAATAGACATGGAAACATAAAGTCAAAAGAGATATGTAAGAAAAAAACTACAAGACAAGTATGGGTTCCAAAATCCATCATTGAAGATATTATCTCTAGATCATCAAAAGGAAATAAAAAACCTATGGCTATATGGATTCCAAAGTCTCTCTTGAAAGAGTCTGGTGTTGAGCAACAAGTGAAGTTGACATTCAAGCTTCCAAAGACTTCCACTTCATCTCCTTCCAAAACTATTCTTCCATTCCATGTGCCTAAACCACAACCTCTACTATCCATTCACCATATTCCTTCACGTATTCCTTCATTCATGATTCCTCCATCCTCTCACCACCCTTCAAGGTATGTGTTGACATTGATCTTGCCTTCCTTTCCACCTACCCTTTCACAATCCTTCCATGCATTATCCTTCTACCTTCTATCATTTTTCCTCATTTGCCTATTCCTCCTATCTTCCAACCTCACTCACTTTACATAAAACCTTATCCTCCATTTTTCTCTTCCATCTCCCTTTCCCTATCAGCATCTTTGAGCATATCATTTTGAATCCTTAGCATATCATGGTTTATCCTTTCAAGGAGCATTATCTAGCAAGCTTGCCTTCTTCTAAAAAAAAAAAAAGGAAATGAAATTAAAAAAAAGAAAAAATTGAAAATGTGCCTTGGTGAAAACCTGGAAACAGGCACCTTGGTAGCAAAAGTAAAGAGAAATAAATTCATCCTATGGTGAAAACCACTTCCTTGTGGCACCTTGGATAAGTACCATGATGAAAACCTAGCAATCAGGCATCATGCGTAGTTCTTCTACATATTTCATCCATTCCATCTTCTCTCTTTGATCTTGACAATGTTGATCTATACACGAATATTTTGGCTATTTTGTGAGCTATCTTACGGTGATCTTGCTTTCATTCCTTCCATATTTAGCCTTCATATCCATCTTCCTCCATTCATTTTCACCTATCGCTATCCTTTTCCCCTTTGGTCTTGATCTAATAAAAAAAGAAAGAAAGAGTAAAACACAGTGCTATGAAGCCTCTTGACATGTCTACTCCTTTGGATTGCATTCTTTCCTACTCTTGCACTACGCTTTTGTGACTTATCTTATACTAGCCTTTCCCTACTTATCCAAATATGCTTTACATGATGATTTTTCCCTAGCTTGAGTATTCTTGAGGAGTTTCCCCTTGAGGATTTCTTCCCTTCATTCTCCTTCATTCTCTTGTCTTCCATCTCTTCCACCAGCTTGCTAATCCCTCTTGTTCTCCACCTTGCTAGACATTGAGACTACATGATATGATCTTGCTTGGGAGTTTGCAAATGGAAAAAGATGCTATCAAGTATACCAAGTATCAGAATAATTATCAGAACAAGTATCAGAACCAGTATCAGAACAATTATCAGAACAATTATCAGAACAAGTATCAAAACTAGTATCAAAACAAGCATCAGAACCAGTATCAAAACAATTATCAGAATCAGTATCAGAATCAGTATCAGAACCAGTATCAGAACAATTATCAGAATTAGTATCAGAATCAGTATCAGAACCAGTATCAGAACAAGTATCAGAAAAAGTATCAGAATGGGCCTATAGGACTAGTATCAGCATGCCTACTAGGGCTACACCATTCGCTTTAGTTTATGGGTCTGAAGCAGTACTACCTATTGAGGTTGAAATCCCATCACTCAAAATCAGAATGCATGGACTTGAAACTGATGAAGACTACAGAGTGTCTAGGTTACAAGAACTTGAATTACTAGATGAGCGCAGGCAAGCAGCGTATGATCATCTCAGAGTATATTAGAAGAGAATGTCTAGAGGCTACAACAAGAAAGTCAGACACAGATAATTTCAGGTTGGTGATCTAGTGTTGAGAGAAAATCCTAAAAATCAATCGCATTGAGAACGCAAGGGGAAGTTCCAACCCAATTGACTGGGTCCCTTTGTTATCACTGCTACTTTTGGCTCTGGTGCCTATCAACTATCAATGACTGAAGGAGAACAGCTCAGAGAACCAATCAACGTTCTCCATCTGAAGAAATTCTATGCCTAAGACATTCAGTGCTTGGTAAATGTCCTGAAAAAATCTTAAAAATCGGAAAAAGTCTTGAAAAAATGAACATCTTGGTGAAAACCTAGCAATAGGTGCCTTGATGATTCACAAAAAAATCAAAAAATATCAAAAGTACAAAAAAATTGAAAAAAAAAGAAAAATACAAAAAAAAATGAAAAAAAAGAAAAAGTGCCTTGGTGAAAACTTGGAAACAGGCGCCTTGGTAGCAAAAATAGAATCTCTACCAAGATGGTGAAAACCTGGCAAATGGGTGCCACTTGTTCCAAAATGCTCCATCTATCAGCATAATCTTGGTCTTTCCCAGCTTTCAGTCTTGCTTTAGTTTGTACATATCTCCCGGTTTGTTTCTGCATATCCTGGTTTCAATAAGTCGGTCTGTATCCTATCAATGTTAAAATTTGGGGGCAATCAATGTCATATCCTATGGTCTCCCATGTATCTTAGACATTTCCTATCTAGTCAGAGTCCTTTGAAGCTTCCAGTTGAGTCAGTCAATCTGTCTCGTCTCCAGAAAGGATTTTGCATCTACAACAATCAAACATCAAAACTCAACTGAAAACAATATGTGCTTCATGCTTTTATCTCCTTCTATGCTTACTGATTCGCATTGAGATTTTTGCATATTGTGTCCCTTCGAGCTCTTCGATGATGTCTTTTATAGGATTTAGAGAGCGATGACTGGGGGCATAATCTTTTCTTTGTCTTCTGCTTGTATGTGAAAATCTAACAGCTTTGGAAATTCTAGATTGAAATGGTGTCCGACTGTAAGAGCCTCTATCTCGAATTGGATGGCCATGCGTACCTCAACCATTGATACCCAAAAAAAATTCAAGGACGTTTGATCTAACTATTATCTTTTTGAAGTAAATTCTTTCTCCTACTGTGAAATGCGCTCTTGCCTAAGGAGGTGATCGATAAAGGGTCACTACGGGTAATTCACACTAGATTTAGAATGATCTTTTGATTGTTTGATGTGTTTGCAACGCAAGGCGTACTCAGGTCATCACAACGTTTATGTTTTGATGCTTATACAAATTGCTATATCAAAATGGACATGATATTCAAGTCATCCTAGCGTTTATGCTTTGATGCTTATATCTAATCCGACATTCCGAAAACAAAATCAATATTCATATGTCCATGGTTGCCTAGCCAGGGGATGTTGTATTGGTTCTTGAGCATTACAAATCAATATTCATATGTCTATGGTTTCGTAGCTAGTGGGCATTGTATTGATTTATCCGGTTACCTAAAAGTTCAATGATGATAACAAATTGACATATGATCAGTGACTAGGTCCTCGGTCTTAGGTTGCATTTCATTTTGCATGTTGCATGATCTCACAATGATTAAATGAACTCCAATGCTTAAATGATTCTTCAAATCGCATCTTCCAGTCTAACAAGAGCTGAATCTCACACGAAGGTTCCTCCAATGAAATAGCAAGTAGAATCCTTTTTCAGGATCAAAATTCAAATTTGAGATCATTTATCTTATTCACTGCTTGCATAATCAACCTTTAATCATCACAGAAATCCAGTATTCAACTCAACTGATTATCTTTCATCAAACTATCAAAATTTCAACTTGGTCAACCATGGTCAACTCATGGTCAACCCTAGTCAAATTTGGTCTTCAGGACCTCCAAACGATGCAGAATGCATTCTCGGATGTATATAACCACTTTTCCAATCAATTCACATGCTTCTAAATTCTCAACATTGACTTTTCTTGTCAGATTTTAATTTTAATCCCGAAGGGGGCATGGTATTGCATATCATTCAAAGTCTGTAATCAAATTTGAAATCATATCTTTATGGCAATCATATCTCCCTCAATAATCAAGACAACAATCACGTCTAGTCGCTGATTCATCAAAAGTCCTCATCGCTCGGGGCAAATCTATCATCACTTGGGGCATATCAGATTCATCGATCCATATCAATCTGGTATTCTCTTAATCTTGTAAACTGTATCAGTTTTTGCAACCATCAAATCATAGTGTTCTTTCCTTGGTTCTTTGGCAACTGAAGGATTCGGATGTGATACCTGCTAGTTCTGCTAAGACAATCGAGTTTAGAACGGGTCACTCACTTCTTATCAATCCTAAGGTTCAGAATCAGACATTTTGACACTTTTTTGCAACCATAGGTTCATTTTCTGCTACAGGAACATTATCTTTCGTCATTCAAGACCTATTATCTCCATATCAAATCAATATCAATCAGCTTCTGTCTCAATTTCAAACATTAGTTTCATATCTTTATCAAACACAGACTATCTTTGAACCACTGCGCTTCGCACAGTAATTCAAAGAGGGGCAAAATGTAATACCCCAAAAATGGGCTATAAGTTCATTAATCTCCTACATCGACAATTCGAATGAAATCGACATCAAAGTCCTAATCTAAGGCACATCTAAACATCATCGAATCATAATTGATTATCTTAAATTCTACATCAGGGAATATTCCTAGTAATATTCCTAATCATCTTAATTATCTTTAATTTAATGATTATTTGGCAATAAATCACATTTATCCTAAGTTTGATTAATTGAATATTTTCATATTTAATTAATTAGATTTAATATTTGCCACTTAATTGTTTAATTAAATTTAATTCTATCTATTATTAATTGTATTATTTAATTTTGACAATAGATCAAAATTCCTATCTTTAATTGATTAAATTCTTATTTAATTAATTAAAGCATGTTGTCATTATTTAATAATATAATTTTTAATAAAAATTTGGTAAAATATTTAATTAACCCATAAATTAATTATTTTATTTCAAAAATCAGTTAAGTTGAAAATAAATCACTTTATTATTAAATTAATTCATAAATAAAACATGCACAATCATAAAAGCAGACAACTATCAATTATCAATTAAAGCTAAACTCTATTTTGAGTTAAAGCTTAGCTTTTGCATGTTTTTGTGAGTTAATTATCCTTTATTTAAAAATAACTCAAAAATCAACCTGACTTATTTGAGTGATTTATGGCTTTTTCTCATGCACCTCCAAAGCCCTGGATTTCTATAAAAACAAGGCTCATCTCTTCATAATTCATCTCTCAATCATCTCGCAAATTGCAAACTTACTCTACAGGAATCATAACATATCAGATTTGGAGAATTTGCACAATTGGAGCTTGAAAGAATCAACTTGCGAATTCAAAGCTTTGTGAGATCAGTTTCAATTGCATAGTTTTTATATCTTAGCATAAAATTTCATAGTTTTCATATCATTATTAGAATCTTCATTGTTAGATCATTTAGCATTCATTTCATATCAGTTTTCAATAGCATTCATAGATTCATATCAGTTTTTATCATTCTTATTGCATAGAAAATATCAAAAATATAGATTAATTGCATTCAATTTCATATCCATCTTTTGCATTCAAATCCTTCATTTAGGTGTCATCTAGGTCACTGATCTCGATTATAGTCTGAGAACATTAATCTCGCACCTACTAGAAGGCAGTAAATCGCTTGGTTAGATTAGATTTCAATTTTGCACGATTTTGATTATCACTAACCTCTAATGTTTTACTGAGTGTTGTGTCTATAGATCAGGTACAATTTTCACACACATAGTCCAATAGCGTACACTTATTGTGTATTAGTGGCTAAGATAACAATCATCACTCAACACTTATTGTGTAGACTTATCACCATGGGAACACTCCAACACAAATTGTATTCAAGTAGTGGCATGGAGACATCGAATTAGCACAAATTATATTCAAGCAGAAGCATGGGGACATCAAATTAGCAGAAATTGTATTCAAGCAGTGGCATGGGAACATCTTTATTTCTTGAATCATTTTCAGGGTGTTTGTGATTTAGTATGCTATTGCAAAGAGTGCCCCAAATTCTCAATGCTGAGAAATTACACAAGGTTTTTCGAACCCAAAAAATAGGAACATGAGGTCTACAATTATTGTTGTTTTCTATGCCCCCTGTAAGCTTGAACACATGGTGTAGAAGCTCTTTAGTATGTGAGAAACAAACGAATACTACAACTGGGCACTACATAATAGTTAGAAGAACCATGATTTCATTCTTTATGTAGCACCCACCCTTGTGTAGCACCCACCATGATTTCATTCTCTATTTGTTGTCTTGCAGCCTGGTAGAGAATTAGTCACAATGCTAACTTTGCCAGTGCATCTGACATGAGAGTTACCAAATCGCTTTGTCACAAAGGTAAAACATGCTTATGAGGGGTTTCAAGGGTTTATAGATTTCTAAGAATCTGAACACTTACCCTCCTGATGGGTTTATCAAATGCATCATGCTCATTTTGTTCAATGTAGCGTTCAACAACCCCTCTTGTGCAACTGACATGAGAGGGTAACTATATTATACTTTAAGTCATTATATTCTATGAAGTTCATGTGCATGATTTCCTACTATGCAAGATTGAACCTTGAATCAAATTTAGGGTTGAGAATGAACTTTCTCGCATAATTTTCATATACAAAAGCTGCCCCATTGAACATAGGAAGCACTAGCCATGAGGTAGCAACAAGTTTCAGATAAGGCCAGAAAGGCAACCTGTATGAGAAAATTCTAACAAACTTAAAATATCATGACCAAATTCAGCTTTTTTTTTTCTAATATTGAAAAGGGAATTTTATAATTTCCTTGAATAAAATAGTTACAAATAATATTTTTTTCCATTCAAGGACCTTAGTGAAGGTAAGATCAAAGAGGGAAGAGGGTAATAAATGAATACAAAACCCAGTATGTCAGCCATTGTTGATCATCAAACCGAGACAAAGTTTGTATAGCCCTAATGGATGTATATCTGCCAAAGAAACAAAAGGTCGGTACATTTAGAAAAATCACCGAATCAATAGCCAGATGAGACATAATTTCAAGCACAACAAAATCTGATGTTCATTTCAAAGGACCAAAATCAGGCTGAATATAGAAAAAATGAAGCTGAGAATATATTATATAGGGGAAATTTAACGGAATTGTTCATAAAAAAGCTCCCAAAAAGCTTAAGAGCGCCCACCCAGTATGCTTACCTTGAGCCTCTCATTCTTGACTCCACTCCGACTATAGTTTATAGAGGGTAGATCAGGCTAGGAGTTATCTTACTATTGACAAGGATATTTGGAACAGTTTGGAAATGAACCTGCTTTGTGTCTGAGGAAAAAAGTGACCAAGCCACTGTCAATCGTCCATAAAATATTAACAGCCTATTCCTAACAGCTGCTTGTAGGAAACATTGTTGTGTAGTCACGACATGCACACAACACATCTCTATGCATTGTCACGACTTGGCAGACTCCCCAAACTTTTTCATGCAAATTTTTCAGACTGGGAAAAAGAAAAAGACTGCCCTCAAAAAGGAGTTGTGCCAATCACAAAATGAAAATTGTAAATTTGAAAATTCATTTTAATAAACATAAGTCCCTGCCAAAGAGGCAGGGACTAATAAATAGACATTTTTATTCATGGATGTAAAAGTAGTTAAATTAACTATCTTATTTTATTATTCAGATTAACTATCTTGACAACAGTTAAATGAGATAAAGATTGTAAAAATCTAAATTGCTTTATCAATTTAGCTGGTTAATTGTGAAAATAAACATTTTAATTTCTGAAGACCCCATGATTATTTACTAGAATTTAATTTGAAGGCCAGAAAGATGTGGGCCAGCAATTTTTGGAGGCTGAATTGTTCCAAATGTTACATGCAATTCTGATATTGATTGAACTTTCTTTTTGTTGAGATCTTTAGCTTTTACTTCACGGGAAAGAAATCAAAATAGCTCAACAAATTAATATTTGGAAAAGAGAAAATTGTCAAAATGAATTGTAGAAAAATTATGTGAAGCAGTCTTATGTAGTGGGAAGTAATCACCAAATTAAAGTGAGTAAATGCTCTTTATTTCCTTCATTAATGGTCTGTCACCTAAGATTATTAGAGTTTTGAGCTCTCAAAAATTTATCTGTTCTTAGGAATAAAAATATTTGATTTCTGTTGGTAAATATGTTTTTCTTTGTTCTTTTCTATTTCTCTAGTTTTACAGGAAAGATAACCTAAAAGATTGATACAAATGGCACCTGGTGTCTGATTTTGTGAACTATAAAAATGGCATCTACCTCATGTCTAATATAGCTCCAATGTAGCACAATGTAGATCCATGTTCAACCTCTTATTGAACCACTTCTGATCATCACACAATTAGACCCTTTCTTAGCTATCACACTCTAGCATTCACATCCATGATCCACAATTCTATTTTTCCCTAATTCATCTTCTTATATCAAGAATTAGGCCACCAAACCCTAACTCATCTTCTTTTCAAATCACCACACCAAATCTCATGTTCAAATCCATCTTCGACCATCAAATCCAACTCACAACCCATAAAAACCACCTAGAGATCATAAATCTCTCTGATTTCATGGTTTACCACTTGTGCAACACAATTTACTAACCTAGTTAGCCAAGAACGAGAATAATAATTAAAATATTATTATTGACCAAAAATTCCACCAATCATATCCTTTTGATCAATGTATATTGCCAACTCATCAAGCACATACTTTAAGAAAATCCTATAGCATCCTTATGAATGTACTGCCCCCAAAAAAACAAAGGACAAAACACAACAACAATTCTTTTTTTGAAAGAACACTAAATGGTAACTATGGTTACACATACAACTCACTTGATGCGAAACTAGAGACAACAAGTCCAGTCACCCAACGTCACTTAAGGGAAATCATGGCATGCGCTGGCATGCCGACATCCCTAAATCGACTAACGACATTAGGTGACATAAAATCCCTAACTAGGTTAGGCATGAGAGAATCTTTAGGTTATAGTACAATTCAAATTCCAATTAAGGGATAATAATAATATTCCCTATCTCAACTAGGTTATGGGGACTATAAAGTCATCGAATAGGAAAAATCAAGTTATAGGGGACATATCCCCTTGAAAAGAAAGTAATTTGCAGTAACAACCAAATATGATAACATTACTATCCTAATACCTTTTAATGATTAGACTACTTCCCATAACCTAATTAATGAAAGCGAATGCAAAGGCTAGTAATTAAATTAATATTTAATTAAATAACCCACTTCTTAAATTAATTCATAAAATTTCACCCTTATATTAAATTATTTAATACTATAAACCCTATCAAATTTCACGAAATCAACTAGTACAAATCGGTTTAGAATTAATAGGATAATTTTAAAAATTCTATCTAAAGGTTAACGATACTAGATTTTATAAATAATTGTTATTAAGTTTAAGACCTTTTTATTATTCTATTTAGTGGGTTACATTCTATTTTTAAAATTAAAGTGAAAATATATTATAAAAAAACTCATGTACACAAATCCACCACATCCATTGGATTTGCCAACCCTTTTTCACTTGTTCCTCAAGAACACTACACAAACCTATGAGACAATAAAATTATGTCATGTGAACTTCTAAAGTATTAACCTTTGGAGATGAGGATACCTGAGTATGTCCCAAAAACATTCTTAAGTGTGCTCTAATAGATTCCATCTTGATTCAATTCACTGGACCCTTTTCTATCTATCTATCAATACTATTTATCGCTCTATCTACCAATTGCCAAATATGACTTTGAATCATACTCATATCTTCATGTTATCCTCTGAAACTTCGATTGAATTGAGTATTGACCTTGATCAACAATATCTCATGTGCACAACTTAATATCTTCAATAATTGGACCTCACCAGACCTCTCAACATCATGTTCCACTAGCTAACTTGAAACAATTTAGTTAACATCCAACAAATAGATCTTCTAGTCAATTCCTTTGACTTCTTCTAACATGTTGACATCTCTCATTCCTTTGATATGTTGACATAAATGAAAAAACATCTAACATTCTAATTTCCAACAATCCCCCCCTTTGGCATTAATGGAAACATTTGATGGGAAAAACATAGTAATGCAATCAGAAACCTGTAGTCTCCCCTCTAAGTCCAATCAATCATATTATCTTTTAGAATCTCTTTGACTCATCCTCCTCACTAATAATCTCCCCCTAGAAGAAATATTGTTTTGGTCCCAATCTTATTACATACTCTTCTCTCCATCAGTTTCTCCCCCTAGGACGTATGTCACTCTTCTTCTTCTTCTTCTTTCTTATGTGCAAGTATATAAACTTTCTTATCTCTTCTAATATTCTCTGATCTTCTTATGTCTCTCATCTGATATCAATAAATCTTCTTCATGTTTTTCACATCTTCTTCTCTCCCCTTTTGACATCAATGATAAAGGTGCACCATCTTTTCTTATTCAAATTTCTTTGTCATATCAATGTCTTCTTCCTTTTCCTTTTAAAGCTCATTTATTTTCTTTCATACACACCTCTAAGCCATCCAAACATTGATTGTACATCAGTGACATTTCTCACTAATTTCTACAAGCTCAGGCATCTCCTTACATCTACTTCAATTCAAAAATTAATTAGACTTAATTTACCATGCTTACTACTCCCTCTGAGTAGTATCCTCCTTACATCAATCTAGAGCTTTAATGGTTTCTCAATGAAATATTTTGGATTGATGCACTCTTTTGCATCTTTTTTTTTGGGTGGAGAAAGTCTCTTTGACTTTCCTTTGGATCTTACTGAAGTAGATCCCATATCTAAAATCTTTTTTTTCTTCTTCCTTCTTGTCCTCTTCTTGTGCTTCTACTCCTTGTACTCCTTTTCTTTTCCTTCCCTCTTCATATTCAATTGATCATGTTTCTCTACCTTATCATCTTCTTCTATGCTCCTATCAACTTCTTGCAAGAATAAGACTGATTTCTATTAGACTGATCAAGTAAGTGACTATCTTCAGAATTATCTGACTTTTCATACCTTGATATTTTTGACTTCTCTTGTGATTCTTGCATTTCTCCTTCTTTAATTATTTTTGAGGCCTTCTGCAACTGATTTAGATAATATTGATACAATTCATCTTTAGTGTCGATTCCTTGTCTTCTCTTGTATGCATTGATTTGACTTTTTTCAATTTGAGTAATTTGATACTTTACTCTTTTATTATTCAGATGGAAGATATTCCTTTTTATCTTGGACGTTGATCCAATCTCACTTATGAAACTATTCAAAATTTTGTATCCCTCATCATTGAAGAGTAGAGTGTATCCCTTCTCAACTAGATGACCAACACTAAGAATATTGTGTTTTATACCAAAAACATGTAGCATATCATCTATTTTATTATTTCCATCTAAGAAAATAATACCTCTTCCCTTGACGCTTCCTCTAGTGTTGTCACCCCATCTGACAATTCCGCCATCATACTCTTCATATTTAAATTTTTTTTATATCACTAGTCATATGATATGAACATCCACTATCTATCAACCAATCATTCGTTCTATATAATTGTATAATTGTGACATTTTATTCATTTGCACAACTTATAGATTTTTTAAAAGTGACCTCATCAATAATAGTACAAGAAGAAACATTACTAGTAGAAGTATCACTAGTCTTGGTCTTCTCGTTAGCACATATAATATGAAAATCAATCATAATAGCTTTGGAATTATCTTCTACAACAATATTGATCATATAACTTTTACCTTTAGAGTTATCTTCTTTCTTGTCAGTGCCACTCTCATGCTTCTTATATTCCACATATTTGATCATGTCACTGATCAAGTGATGTGAGCATCCAATATCAAGGATAAATTTGTCTCAATGATACTTTGAGAAGTTAATTCTTTTCCTTTTTCTTGTGTGCCTGAGATTCCATCTTTAATCACACTTCCAACAACATTAGGAATGATATATTCAACAATACTTATAGAAGGAATGCTAGATATAAGACTTGCAGACTTAGAATCATCTTCTTTGATTGAAAAATATATAAGTTCATCTTCACTCTTAACATTATTAGACTCAACATCAGTGACGCCTTCATCATCAAAAGTATAATGACACTTTTTCTAATCCCTAGGGTTATCATACTTATCCTTAGGAAATCTCTCCAAACATATAGAAGCATAATGTCCTATCTTTTTTGAAAAAATCAAATTTAAAGGGAATTTTCCCTTTGTACTTACTAGATCCTTTTGATAGCCTTCTTGACACCATTTCTTCCAACTCATAAAGCTCTCTTTCTTCTTCTTCAAGTTATCTTAACTCTTGTTCATACTTTGATACTCTTCTTGAAGATCTTTCACCTTGATCTGATCTATGCATGTCTCTCCTTGATATTATATCCTTGAAGGTTGATTCAACCTTAGGTAAAGAATAACCAAACTCACTCATCTAGAAAGTAGATAACTTACCAAACAATGTGTTTCTTGTCACATTAGCAATAGCTCTAATTTATTCAATTGAAGTAACTTTTCTCTTGTAAGCAGGCAAAAAAGATCTCAACACCTTTGTGATAATCTCTTCTTCTTCCAATACACCACCAACACATATTATGCTACAACTAATTCATTTATCTTCAATATATAAGCATTGATGGTCTCATCATCAAACATTCTAAAGGATTCATACCTTCCTTATAGTATTTTCAACTTGGCTTGCTTGACACGTGCATCACCCTCATATAGGATTTCTAGTTTTATCTAGATCTCATGTGTAGTCTCCATCTCATTCACATATGTATACTCTATATTTGATAAGGGACATATAAATTATTCCTTTTATCTAGTGTTGTACTCAAACTGCTTCTTCTCATCTAGTGTAGCCATAGATAGATCTATAGGAGTGTATGAGTTCTTTGTGAGGACCCAATAATCATCTCTAATGTATCCTAAATGATTGATCATATGTACTTGCCAAATAGGGTATTTTGTGCCTTCAAACCTAGGACTATCCTTCTTGTAAGCTTCCATATCGAATCTCCCTTAAGTTGTTAAGCTTCCTTCAAAGGGACCCAAGTTTGATACCAATTGTTGATAATATGGCAAAGAAAAATTAAGAGGGGGGGCAAGGGGGATGAATTAGATGTTCCTAAGACCTTAAACTTCAAACCCTTAATCCCACAAAACCATTAAAATTGTGTACCCTTAAATATGATTTGATTAGATAGAGTATAAAATATGCATGCATATACAAATCAAAAACACATCCACACAAGTTGACACAATTTTTTTATCATGGAAACCGTGTTAATGGAAAAACCACGATAGGGATGATTACCCACAATAAGTAAATACCTTGTTAGAAGTATAAACCTATTATAATGTATGGAGAATGCACTTTCATTCAAGTTCACTACTCAAATAAAAATCCTTGGGCTACAACCCTGAGGAAGGCTCACTACCTTACAAAATGATCACTACAATGCTCTAGGATTTTGTGAACTATGGAAATGACATGTACCTCATGTATGATTCAACTCCAATGTATCACAATGTAGAACCCTGTTCAATTACTTCTAATCATCACACAATCATAACCTTCCTCTGCTATCACCCTCTAGCATCTGCATGTATGATCTTCAACTCAATTTTTCCCTAATTCATTTTCTTATATCAAGAATTAGGTCACCAAACCCTAACTCATCTTATTTTCAAATCACCATGCCAAATCTCATGTTTAAATCCATCTTTGACCATAAAATTCAACTCATAAATCATAATAACTACCTAGATATCATAAATCTATCAAATTTCATGGTTTATTGCTTGCGCAACATGATTTACCAACCTAGTCGACCAAGAACAAGAATAATAATAAAAATATTATTATTGACAAAAATTTCCACTAGTCAGATCCTTCTGCTCTATGTATATCACTGAATCATCAAGCACATACTTGATGAACATCCTGTATCATCCTGATAAATACTCATCTAAAAAAATATGCCGCAACCATTAGATTTTCAAGCCCTTTTTCACTTGTTCCTCAAGAACATTGACATAAACCTTTGAGACAATAAAATTGTGCCATGAAGACTTATAAATTATTAACCCTTTGAGTTAAGGACACTTGAGTATTTCCTAAAAACACTCCTAAGTGTGCTCTAATAGATTCCATCTTGATTCAAGACACCCTACCCTTTTCTATCTACTTGTCAACATTGTATGTTAGCCTATCTGTCAATCACCAAATCTGACCTTGAATCATACTCAATTCTTCATGTTATCCTCTAAAACTTGGAGTGAACTAAGTATTAACCTTCATCAACAATTTCCCACATGTGTGACTTAATATCTTCAATACTCGAACCTCATCAGACCTCTAAACATCATATTCCACTAGCTAACTTGCAACAATTTAGTTAGCATCCAACGAATAGATCTTCTAGTCAATTCCTCTGACTTCTTCTGACATGTTGACAACCCTCTGATTCCTCTGATATGTTGACATCAATAAAAAAAAATCTAACATGCCAATTGCCAACAATACATTTGGTCACATAGCAAGAAATTTTAGATTAGTTAGTGTTAAATAGTTGAAACCAACAAATCTAATTAACAAGGAAGAAGTTAGAGAGGAAATGAAAAATATTTGGGTAAAGAAAGATGGTGGTATCTCCACTTCTAGTGCAGAAGATCTTTCTAAAAATTGAGCACCCTAATGGTTTTCAGTCAAGGGGAGAAATCTATTTTTATCTATCTCCCATCCTCAAAAAATGCAACTATGAAAAATCTACTCCACTTGGGAGGTATTAGTAGAAGGAACTAAAAAGCTAATATTCTTTTTGGTAAAAAGGTGAGTTAGTGGAGTTACAAAACATTTAATACATTTAATGATCCAATATCTTGAGATTATACCTTAAATATGGTGTATCAAATGTAGTCATTTCACACATTGCAAAAAATAAGTTGAAGAGTTGAAAAGTGTGACAAAGGAAAGCTAGGGTTTTCAAAAGGGTTTGAAGGTTTTCTCTCAGCAAACTCAAAGTAGCATTATAGTTACCTCTCAATTCACTCATGGAAATGGCTTGAGAGTTCACCCTTGTTTTGATTGATGAATCACAAGATCCATGACCAATATTCCATTTGTACCCTAATATTTTAACAGAAAAGGACATATTGGGATGTTTGTCATGGATACCAAATGGTGTCATTCCTACAGAATATGTTTGATTTCATCTAAAGTGTAAATTAGATGAATTTGATCATTACAAGATTGGTGAAATTTTGGAAAAGGAACTATCACTTGGTGAAAAAAAATATAAAACCATAATTTTGGATTTTGGAAGAGAAGAAGCTACATGTTTTCAATGTCTTTCTGAATTGTTGTGGATATGATACATGGGTAAAAATGGAAATCAATCATTTTCATGACAATTTTGTTGGCTTAAAGACAATTGTCACTCGATTACTAAGGAATTCATGAAGAGAGTTATTGGTTTGTGTGATGTCAGGGAGATACCAAAGATGAAAAGTGTTAAAACTAATGAAGATAAGGCTGTAATCGATGCTACACTTGATGGAAAATTACTTAAAGTGAGCACCATTAAAGATGCAACAATCATATATGATTCACAAGTGATTGGAAATGAAGTCTACTACACCAATTAGGAAAATTCGATCTCGGTGACTGTAATATTTGTGGTTTATCAAATGGTGAAAGGTACAAACTATGATATTTTCACTTTAATTAAAGATCAATTTCTTGAAAATTTGAGCATTGTGAAAGTTAGCAAGAAAAATGTATGTTTTCATTTTGGTTCTTTGGCCATATATCTATTTTTGTACTTTTCAAACTACATACCGGGTGAGGGCAAAGTACTGTTTTGGTCTAAGAATACACTCGTTGCACACCAAATTGAGAGAAGGTTAATCAAGAGAGAAATAATTGATGATAGAGAGGATAGAGTTATAGAGTTCTTTATAGTTTTACAAAAGAGAATGCATAAGGACATAATTCCTCCATCCATGATTGAGAAATATAAAGATATCACTTTTATTGTTACCATTGACCACTGCATTATGCAAGTTGTTCAACCAAGAGAGAAATGGTTACCATTAATTGGTTACAAGTTAAAAAAAACAACAAATTGAAGGTTATGCCAAGGTTCTTTTGGAGAAACCTATTGATAACCCAAAAGAAAGATTCAACACTACTCAAGAGAAAAATATTAAAATTTATAGTAGGAAATCAAAGAAAGATGCCAAGAAAAAGGTAGAAAATATTTTGAGGAAGGTCAGAGATGAGCATGAAATAACCAAGGATGAGTAGGATAAGATGTTAAGAAGGACTACACAATTATTTCAATAATCCCTCATGTGCTACAATATCTTCTACACCTTTAGTTAATGTGGAAGAGGAAATCCCCTCTAACAAAAGGAAGATTACTGGCTCAATGCATGTTTCTTAAAAGAAAGTGAAAGAAAAAATTAATAGAGAAATACATGGGTAAAAGCACAAAGCCATGTCACATTTCAGGACAACTTATTAGCACAATTGAATTTGAGTATTTCTAACTAAAATTATTTTTTGTCAAACATATGGTCTAGCTAGATTCATTCTACCTAAGTTAGATAAGTGCTTCAACTTTTCCAATTGGAAATATCTATTAAATGCATGTTTTATACCAATTACTAAAGAAATAAAATTATTTCAGAAAAGCGACGATTCAATAACTCCTCTTTTTAATGATATTTTTTTACAAATATAAAAATACCCTTTTTTAGAGCACAGAGTCAAGATTATCATCATATAATTTTTATAGTATTTTAATTAGATCTAATATATTATAATTTCAAAATACTACAAGTAGGTATTTTAACATTCGAGAACAAGCTGCTTCAAAAATAGAAAAAAATAGTAAAACTTATAAAAAAAATTTGAAATTTTATATTTAACACTAGAGGAGAGAGTTCTCTTCAAGAATGTGTAATTTTTTTCTGAATGGTGTAGATTTGATAAGGGAAATTTGGTGGGAGATGAAAATTGTCAATTTCAGGTATGTTCAACTTTGAGTAGTTATAACAGATAAAATATACATTGAAAACTAATTTTTCTTCTTTTTTGCACTCGCTATACATTTCATCTATAACATATTTTGAAATCAAAGGAAAAAAAGATTATTTTCATATACTTTTTTGGTGGGAACAAGACCCTCATTTTTCAGCATTTTTCATTAAGTAAAAAATAGACTTAAAAAATTAAAAAGCTATGTGAATTCTTGTTCAAAAAAAGTTTCAAAAATTATAGGCATAAACTTAATCCACTTTTACACATTTCATTAGTTTGCATCATCTCCAAATTCTAAACATAAATGCCATTTTTATGTCGTTAAAGTTAAAAAGTTTGTGTGTTGTTGACCTTTTCCTTTATAAAAGCATGACAGTATATTAAAATTTATTCTAGTAATGAGTCACAAGTATCCATTGAGTTAGATAGTGACATTGATTAGTTTTAGGTTGAGGTGAGAATTGATAAGAAAGGAAAGCAGAAAAAGGATAGTTCAAAATCTGATTTTGGTTCAAATCCTTTGGATTCGAGTATTATTCTTGATCATTTGTGTGTTGGTGAAATAAGAAATGATGGTGAGATGTTTGAACCAACATCTAATGATGGGAAATATGCCATCATTGTCGCATTCCTAAAATATGGTGCAAAATGTGATGTTGAGTTGGAGGATTATTAGAATGAAGTTCCCATTTCTTTATGGAATGAGTTAAACAATATCAAAAAGGAAGAAAATAAGATAGAAAGATATTTCTTTAAGGTGTCTCTAGATGAGGTCTACAAGAAATAAATTGGAGAACAATATGTTGAGAAATTATCTTCTATTGCAGAAGGATAGGTTCTCAAAACTAAGATGAGATTATGATCTCTTATGGAATAAAGATCTATTATAGTGTAGATGAAACAAGATATGATTTTTGTTTTGACATCACTTGCAAAAGGGTTGAACATGATTTCTAAAGTGGACACTATAGGTCCATCTACATCACACCATTCTCCCATCAAATAAATAGTTATTATAGAGTTTACCAATGGTGATGTTTACAATCTGGATTAAGATCCTCCCAAAATTGAGTCTCTTAATGATGTTTTGATAGGATGTACTATGGAAGTTGAAGAATTTCATGAAGTGAAAGACAATGAGGATAAGTAAAAGAAAAATAATGACGACAAATAAATGGAAACCAAATAGATATCATAAGAAATCATGTCAAATGAATCTGTTAAGAGACCTGACACTGTCAAACCAATAGAAACATATGTATCTGAGAAAGAAGTTGTAATATTAGATGAAGAAGAAAAAGGTATAAAGGAAAAATAAGAGGAAAAGGAAACAAAGAAGGAAGAAGAAAAGAGAGAGGAATAAGTAAAGCTAGAAGAGGACAAGAGAGGAAAATATGTTTTAGTCTCAATTTCTACTGACAGTCTTGTTACAAGCAGTCCAAGGAGAAAAGAGCCATAAATAGAAGTTATTGATCTTAGACCCATATATTAGCTCTATTTCTTGTAGAATTATGAGAATTTTCATACCATCCCCACTTTCTATTCAATCGTTCACTAGTTCCACAAATCTCATAGGCTTCAACAAGGTTACTCCAAAGAAAACACTTCGGTTGGGATAGACTATTACATCTTTTGAATAAGAAGAGTTACTGAAGGAGTCTGAGTAAAATGAAGAGGTCATTGTAGAAACTATGTTGATATTCCAAGCTATTTTTCCCTCATGTGAAGTTGATCCTTCTTGTTCCATAAAAGATAAATGCAAGTTACTTGTGAAGATAGTAAATGACTTAACAAATTCAATTGATAACAAATTTTAGTTGAAGAAAGAGGAAACCAAATAGACTTTCTTGCAACAACTGAAAGATAGGTACCAAAAATCCTTTTTTGAGTTACAAAATTTAATTCATGAATGTAAAGTATTGTTGGAAGATGGAAATGAGTTATATTTCTACACATTGCAAAGGCCTATGGCCACAAAAAAGATCAAAAAATTAATGGATTCCATTGAGTTGCAGATTAAAAATGCTTTATTAGTCATATGAGATTACCAATAATCTTGATAGGTTGATTAGGACTAAGTTGGAACAAATGCAAAATAAATTCTTCCATCTACAACAACAACAATGAGAATATACTATTATGCCTTTAAGAAGTTTGCAAGATCTGTGTGTTCCATGTATTTCCAATTTAAGCAATGCAATCTTAAGTGCACAAGGATACTTAGAAGGAGAACTGACAACCATTGCTAAAGCATACAACATGTTGACCATGGTTCATGTACATCTCCTTCATCTAGATCAAGCTATCTCTAAATGGAAGGAAAATAACGACAAGTGAATCAAAGTGCTCCAACACCTAAAAAAGTCTTCACTTCAGGCTAAAGTTTCTTTTTTGTTTCACTTTATATAGTTTTGCGACCCCTTTCTCATTAATGGAAAAAGGGGGAGTAGTAGTAGTGTCAAAGTAAACAATTTTTTTTTGAAAAAGACTTTGAAAAATGAAAGTATAAGTTATTGGTATCCCTCTCAGGGGGATTTTTGGCAGTGTTTCATATTTCTTGAAGTCTAGTGTTTGGAATGATCATTTTTTGGCTTTCCATAATACTTTTGGTTTGCCATCAATGACAAAGGAGGTTTTGTTGGACTATCCAAGTTTTGGTTATCCTTGATGTCACTATTTTGGAATAATAGATATCATTCAACATCCTTTGGTATCAAATGAACTATTGTATATTTTGGTATCAGTTCTTCTGTTCACCGACAGTTGACACGGATGGCAGTCACCGAAAAATGTAGTTAGTAGTATTATTGACAATATTTTAGGATTGGATTTGAGCACAACATTTTTGGTTCAAACATGTTTCACACATGGTCAAATCTATTTTTGGTGTAGCAGAAAATGGATCTAAGTTAAATAAAATCTACACTTTTCATTTTTAGTCTGAACCGATAGGAAGATTGTATATACCATTTCTTGGTATATAACTACAAAAGAACTATGGATTATTGATGATGTGATCTATATATACGTATGGTGTTATCTTTGATATTGTGTATGTGAAATATTGCAAGCTAAATGTATATGAATTTTTGTAGTGGTATAGAGGAGAATACTTGTATTACACTAAGAATTATATATGTACATTTTGTAGATGCATGACCATGAGTTCAATTTTGTATATTTAGAAATCCTTTATATTTTGGTATCTGGGAAGTGAGTCCAAATGTAATGATAAAAAAAATGACAGTGAGACACCCTATGTATTATTAATCAATTACACAATAACTGAGAGCCAACCATATCACATGGTTTTCCCCATTGTGGGTTTCCATGAAAAAAATATAGGTGTTATGTGTTGTGTTTTATGCTTTCAATTGTTTAGTTTTCAATAAAATTAAAATATGTTATATGGGCACTTCGTTAAGTTTTTTAAAATTTTCAAGGGTGCACTAATTCACCCCTCCCCTCTCATTATATTTAATGTTCAAAACTCTCCCCTCTTTTCATTTTCCCCAATGTATTCCTCATCCTGAGCTTTCCCCCCCGTCTATTTACCCATGCTCTTTACCCATCCTTCTCCCATCTCTCTTCCCCCCTCTCTCCCTATCTCTCTTTATCCAAATCCAAAAGCCTAAACTACAAGCCTTGAACCCTAAAATCTAAGCCTTAAAACTTGTCCTCTTTTCTACCTCTATCCACCTCTCACTATGTACCTCTTTCCCATCTCTCCATCTTCACCACCTCTCCCCCCATATCTATCCACCTTCTCTCTTTCTCCAAACCCCAAATCCTAAATAATAAGCCCTAAGACATCTCTCCCTTATCCATCTCTCATTATCTCCCTCTTTATCTTCTATATCATTACCATCTCTCTCTTCCTCACACTCATCTCTCTCCACCTCCCCCCTCTCTCCCCCTCTATTCCTCTCTCTAATCTTAAATCCCTAAACCATAAAATATAAGCCATAAGCCCTAAACCTTGTCTCCCCTCTCCCTCCACCTCTCTTCCCCTCTCCTACTCTCTCCATATCCCACATCTCCCTTTCCTCATCTTGATTTACCCCTCTCATCCCCCTCCCTCTTTATCCAAACCAAAAGTTGTAATACATACTTTCCATAAAAATTATCTCCCTTTCTCCCTCTATTAGCCTCTCACTCTTTCCCTATTTACCTTCTCTCCATCTTCCCCACCTCTCTCCACCTCTCTATCCCCCTCTCTCTTTCACCAAACCCCAAATCCTAAATGAAAAATGATAAACCCTTACCTTTTTTATACCTCTCTCACTATCTCCCCATTTTCCTTCTTATAATCTCCCAATTTTAGTCTAGTACACTATAAGCCCCCTTTTTGAAAAATTAAATTAAAATACTAGACCATTGCTATGCATTAAACCAATTTTGCATAATTAATCATTTATTTTTTATCAAATCATCACATAATCATTTATTTGATTATATCCCAAATTTTGGAAACTTTATTCTATGTTTATTTAATTAAAAGAACATGCTCTCTTTTAATTAAATAATAAAAGACCCATTTATCCTAAGTGCACATGAAAACCACTTTTCTAAAATTAAAAAAATAATAATAAAAAGAAAAAGAAAAAGAAAATCCCTCCACTTACAGTGCACTTTCCAACAAGGTGGAATTTTTTGACTTTTGAAGAAGGCTTTTGCCTCTTTATCTCAACCACTCATTGTTTTGCCTCTTAATCTTAGCCTTTATTTTTGCCTCTAAATGAGCACATGCATAAACCAAGACTTAATCTCCACCCTTTCTCATTCTTTTGCTTCTTAATATTGATTATTTGCTCATTTCCAAATTTCTTTAAAAGGAGGCTCTCTCCCTTTTCTCTCATATTCTTGCATCTTGGCTCATATTTTTGCATCTTGACTCATCTTCTTGCATCTTGGCTCATCCTTTCATCTTATCTTATCTTGTATCTTGGAATCTTTAATATAGGAGCTCTCATCTTGCATCTTACATCTTGCATCCATGATAGACCATCTTGATTTGTGATAAGGTGATGTTGTTACTTTGTCATTTGATTTCTTGAGCACTAGTTGAAATCTTGCATTATCATTTAGCTTAGCTTTTCTATTTACTATCTTTCATGGATAGTAATCTTTCATCTCGTTATCTTAGATTTACTTTCCTTGCACTCTTGCATTTCATCTTAGCTTAATCTTGCATCTCTTTCATACCATCTTAGATTACTTTGAATTTTTATTAATCATGGAGATCTTCGATACTTGCACTCTCATTGCTTGATATCTACTTTTAATCTTCCATTCTATAGTGTGTATGCACCCTAAAATGGTCGCCTAGACTTTGGGCCCCATTCTTCAATTTATTAATTTCCTGAATCAACACTTGGCAATTTTCAAATCAATTTCCTTGATCAAATCCTAATTCTATCATTTATTCGATTATATTCTATGGATTAACCATTTTATCCCAAGTCTTTATTTAATTAAAAGGAATTCCCTCCCCTTTTATTAAAAAAAAATCCCCCACTTACCTCTTATCCTAAGTTGCACAAATAAAGCATTATTCTTATTTTATAAAAAGAAGAAAAGGCCTTTTTGTCTCACATGGGACACAAAAGTCAACACTTCTTTCTCATTGGAGGAGACTTGTGCACATGGATTGACTCCACTTTCAAACTCCACCCTTGATCAACTCTTTTGCCTCTTAATCTCCATGGTCCATTCCCTTTCAATTCCTTTAAAAGGAGAGCTCTTTTCTCATTCTAGGATCCAACTTTTGAATACTAATCTTATGCTGCAAGTTTTCTTGGAGATTTTGGAGCTTTGGAGATCTTATTGCTTTTAGTCTTCATTCTTGCATCATAGCTTAGCTTCCATGGCATTTCTAGTTTAATTTCCTTTATGCTCTAGTTTAGCTCACATAGCTTAATTAGTAAGGATTTGTAATACTTGCATTTTACTTTCATCGCTTAGTTGCATTCTTCATTCTTAGCATAGTTGCATTGCATTTTCATTCAAGATTCTTGAAGATATTGGCATTCTTGCCCTTGTCTCATTGAATCTCCCATTGTGTGGTTGACTAGTAAGGTCATATGCTTCATAGCTCTAGCTGAGAGCAATCTAAATATCCTTGCAACTCCATGCTTAAGGAGCTCTAGGTCACTTTCTCAAGGTTTCCTATTCATGGATTCTCTTGGAAGTAATGACTTAGAGAAGTGCACAATTTGAGTGTACATTTTTGGCACCCACGGTGGGGTAGAAAAACTTTGTTTTGTCCTTTATTTTCATGCATTTCTAAAAAATTTTCATCATTATTTAGCTTGCTATTTTTGGCTATTTCTCTGCATTTTTCTGACAAAATATCGTACGACAGTTTACCAGAATCGTATGATAGTTTTTTGTATACTAGTGTGATACTTTACCAGTTAAAGTATCCTATGCCCTTGGAGGATTCTATCACACTGTCATATTATTTTATGTCACCTACAGGTAGTGAAAAGTATCGCCCAGATAGAAAGTATCGCATCAGTGTGTTGAGAAGTATCATGTGATTCTTCTACTGACAGAACTGTCACCTAGGCATGGCAATGAGTCATTTTTGGTTCTTTCTTGGCAAGTTTTGGTTTGTTAGCTTGATGGTTTCAATTTTCTATGTTAGGAAAAGGTTCTATTTGTAGATTGTATTTGATTTTGATGCACTAATCCTTGTGGGGCTAACAAGTTGTGATTGTAGGTGTACCCTCATTGCTTGAATATTTGCTAAAAGAATGCATGTCAAAGCTTCAAATGCGCAAGGGCTACTAATCCTTTTTGCAGGGCTGCCCAAAGCATAAAAATAATCAAGTGTTTGTTCATTTATTTCATTTCAAGTGTGGCATATACTAGTTGTTTCTTTCTTAGGCACTTAAGATCTTGTTGTAGGAGTCTTTTGGTGGTAGGAGAGTATGCTCTTCATCCTTGTGGTGAACTAGAAATCTTGACCCACTTCTAGATCTTGAAAGTAAGAAGCTAATTGAACTTTGCTTGATGTGTTTGGGAAAGATTTTTGAGATAGGAGAGTATGCTCCTCACCCTTGTGGTGAACCAAAAATCCTGACCCTCAAAGGTTAATCCACTTTTTGTTTATTTTAAGATCCTTTAGCAGGCCTGCTCTTGAGCAATCAAGAGGAATGACCCAAGTGGGGACAAGCTAATATCGAGCTATTTTGACCCACTATAAACTCAAGGCTATCGAGGACACAAAACCTTGGTAGACGTAGTACTTGTCTTGGCTTAGTGTGAGTGCTTGTGGGATTGTGACCATGAGGAAAATGCTAAGCAAGAATGCTTAAGGTAGTCTTGTGGCTGTGAGGTCTGTTACTTACTGCAAGGTAAGGAGTCCCTTTGGGGAGCAAGAGGGGTATTATGAATGAAAGCCCTTACTAAGAACCATAGATAGAAGCTACCCAATTTTTCCGCTTAACATCTTGGTACAAGGATTGATCCTAGTGGACTAACCCAGATCACCCCAAGACTACTCACCATCTGTGTCCCTTTGGTTGTGTCATTGACACCTCCACGACAAAGCCAATATCTATTGTGGGAAACCACTTTGTGTGAGGTGATGGGACATCAAGTGTGGGCCAAGTTGTTAAGTATTGAGCCTTTGTCTTTTTAGGCTAGTAAGTGCTTGAATTGTTTTCGCTGTGATCTACCTATGTAAACGTTCTTGGACATTAAACATCACGGTAGTGCTCATAGGATTTTTTGATTTTGATATCCCAAGTGCTTGTCTTGGCAAGGTTGCTTTTTCCCTTGTGAAAGTGTTTTATGACATGTTTGATCACCTACTATTTGCAAACTTGTCTGATTACTGTTGTCACTATGTTTGAAATCAAGAAATTCACCTATCAAATTGCAACTTTGACCAAATTACCTTCAAAACTAAGATTTACACACTGACTGGTCAATTATTGTGTGACACTTCATTGCTACACAACTATCGCACTGCTTGCCTGGATAATATCGCATGCACTGCCCATAAAATATCGCACTGCTTCTAGTGAAATATTGCACTTGAAAATTGTATCATCCTGTTACCTTGAGAACTATCGCACAGACTTATTTTGCTATCTCACAGTTGTCTGCAATATGAAACTAATTAGTGTCCTACTTCCAGTCCTTTTTGGTTGATCCAAGTCAGATCAAGTTGTCTGTCCTATCATTGGAAGCCTATTTGTGCTTGGGATTCTTGTGTTTTGACCCTTTGATTAGTAACCTTTGAATTTACAAGTGATCTTGCTTGGAATCGGTGCATTAGAAATCGCTCTTGTTGAAAAAGACCAACCTTTGGATTCTTTGATAACACACTTGGAGAGTCTTAGTAGTCTCTTGTCCAATTCACTTTCACTCAAAATAAATTTCAATCAAATATAACTTGGTTAAAATCATCCTCCTAATCCATATGTGTTAGGATACTTATCCATTGATTGGGCACCTCTGTGGCAGTGTTGATTTACACCTTTTTACAATTTTCTATCTCGCCATCTCTCTTTTGGACAATTGAACACTTTTACTATCCTAGTTTGATACCAACATTTCTTAGGGTCGTCTTATCACCGAGTGCTTTTTCCTTTCATGTTGGTTACGACAAGGTATAAGTGAATCAAGGGAAATGACCTTAGATAGTCTTTAACCAATTACCCCCTGTTCAAACTCACCAAAGGCATAAAGGAAGTGAGCCTGTGTTTGACCAATCACCTAGGAGTGAGTCTAAAGTTTGGTTTAAACCTAAAAGCAATCCTAGTGAGTTGAGTACATCCTTAGCACCTTCTCATTCAGATATGGACATGAGTTACACCATGACTCAAAAGGAGAGGGAAGCCATGGATCAAAATCTTGATGACATATTTTAGAGACATAGAGACAAAATTCTATTTGGTGATTCCTCTCATGATAATCAACCAGAATCACCCCCTATCAATACCAGATATTTTGATGCCCATCAAAGGGCTGAAAGGTATGCAAGACGAGCTCACCAAGACAAATGGTCACAACACAAAGACCAAAACAATGAACCTTGTGATGCTCATGTGAATGCAACGTATGCCAATGATTTGTCCAAACATTCGAGACCAAGTTCTCCACTTCAAACCACCTCACAATATACAAGTGAAAGGCTAAAAAGAATTAAACATGAAAAGAAAGCCTTTTTGGATGAACAATCTACAAAAGAGGAAAGATTTAGACTCCTAGAGGTGGAGAGACAAGCCTTGTTAGAATTGAAAAGGAAAGCCTCTCAAGAGGAACAAGATAGACTTTTGGCCCAATAGCTAAATGCCCAATTCAACAACAAGGGTATCAATAGTGGAAACAACTCCCCACCATCTACACCTTTGAGGACCGCATGAAGTAGAAGGTGCTCAAGAACCCCTTCAAGATCCCCTAGTCCTAGAGGAAGAAGGACTTCACAACATGCTCACTATAGGAGACAAACACCTCCTAGGAACTCGAGACAACCCTCGCAATGAGCTCATCATGGTTCCCAACATGGAAGTAGTAACTCAAGTTTTGATGCTCAAGACTTCATGAGGATGCAACAGGAACCACTCTTCCAACAATATGTGGAGAGGTATTTAGAGAAAAACAAAGACAAGTTCCTAGAGAGCTTGATCAACAAGGGTGTGAGAGTTCCATATAACTTTGATGTGAATAGAAAAATCAAAAAGAAAAATCCATCTCAAGAAGAAGAGATTAGACAAATGAAGAGTATGATGGAAAAGCTATTGGTTCCTAAGAGCTCATTCAATCTTGACTCAATTTGTCCCAATCCCTTTGATAAGAGCGTGAGCATGAAGGATTTTCCTAGGAAAGTGGAGATCCCCCAATATGACAAGTATGATGGTAATGGGGATCCACATGACCATGTGTGCCAATTCTACATCATGAGCTTTGAATTTCATCAAGATGACTCCTATGTCATGAGGTTGTTTCTATGGAGTTTCAAAGGTCAAGCAATGGAGTGGTTTACCAACATAACTCCCCCTGTCAAGACTTTCAAAGAACTGGTACATAGATTTTTCCAACACTTTGCCTACAATATTTCAAGATCTGTCACCATTTTGGACCTATGTAACTTGAAAAAAAATCAAGGGGAGTCCTTTGTTGCTTTCTTGCAAAGATGGAGATGTCAGTGTGCTTACTACTCCAGGACCATTCTTGAAAAGGAGAAGATTGACATTCTTATTAGCAACTTGGTTCCTGAGATGCTGTATGAAGTTTGAAAAATGGTCTTTAAGTCCTTTGACACCATGTTCGAAACCACATGTAGAATTGAGGATGTTTTGAAAGAGAAAGGAATTTTGACCAACAACAAAAACAACAATAATGGTCAAAACAACCACAATGCTAATAAGGATAAAGGAAAAAACTTGCACTGGAATAAGAACAAGCAAGTGGTTAATGATGGAGTGGTGGATTCTTCTCAGCCTAAGGACCAAGGTGTTCTTCACTTGTCTAGTGTTGTCCAAGCAATGAAGCTTAATACTTCCAACCAACAAGAGCATAAACCAAGATACCAAGAAAAGCCTAAGAAAGAGAGGCGTCAATTTTCAAAGCTTGGTGATTTCTATGAGGATGTTTTCAAAATACTTATTGCCAACAATCTTGCACATCCTCAAGATCCTACAAAGCACCATATTCCTGATGTAAAACCACATTGGTGGGATGAAAAAGCTTTTTGCAAATTTCACAATGGTATTGGACATGATATCAAACATTATTGGAAGCTTAAGCATATCATCCATGATCTAATTGAGAGTGGAAAGCTTCAAATAGATGGGTTGAACACCAATGCTAATCACAAAGCATTCAAAGAGCCTTTGCCTGAATATGAGAAGGGGGAAACCTCTAAACTTGAGGATGGCAAGGCTGCAATCAACTACACATACACAGCTATGAAAAATGTGGTTAGCATGCTAGAAGTTGTTGAGGAAAGTGTCAACATGATGAGAGGAAAAGATCCTTATGGTTATGACTCTCCTCCTATCTTTGATGAAGGACCCATTGTGGTGCTAAGGGGTCCAAACTCTAGGATGTCTTCCCAAGCTCTTAATGCCATCACCCAAAGCCAAGGTCCTGTTGTCATCAGAGGACCCAACTCAGGTCAGGCCAATAAACCAAAACCAGTGGCCTCCAAAACCACCACCTCAAAATCAGCAGTTAACCCAAAGTTGAACTATAACCTTGTTGACCAATTACAGTGAACCCCAACTCAAATTTTAGTCTTCAAGCTCTTAGAGTTGTCCCCAAGACACAAACAAGTCCTTGAGAATGCTTTGTGCATGGCCAATGTTCCTAACAATTTAGATGTCGATCAATTCCAAAACATGGTCAATCATCTTGCCATCCCTCATTACCTCACATTTTTAGAGGAAGATGACAAAGCTTTGAGCTACCCACATAATCTCACCCTTCACATTGAAGTCATGATTCATAAGACCCATGTTAGGTGTGTGTTGATAGATGGGGGTGTTGGGCTCAATATCTGTACTTTAAGTCTTTTAAAAACATTGGACTATTCTGAGCAAGTGATTGACACTAGAAAGGAGATCACTATAAAAGCCTATGATGAGGTAGAAAGAAGTTCCAAGGGGTTGGTTGTTCTTCCTGTCAGAATTGGCCCCGTTGAGAAGGATATCTTGTTTCAAATTGTTGATGCTAGTCCTCTGGCATACAATATTTTACTTGGTAGGCCATGGATACATGAGATGCAAGAAGTGTCATCAACCCACCATCAGTGTGTTAAGTTCCCCTACAATGGAGTAGAAGTTTGTATACATGGGGATAGCACCTTATCTGTCAATTCAATTTCTACCAAGACTCATGTTCCTCTCAATAGGGAAGGAGATGATTTCAATGTGACCCTAGCACAATGCAAAGACAAGCTTAAGTCAATAGACATTGGTATGGGGGGGTATCAACTTGACTCCTTCACATAACTTCCAGTCTCACCTAGGTCTTATGGAAAACCCTCACAGGAAAAGAGACCTTCCTCTTCAGCCATGTCCTTATTTGGCACATTTGTAGAATCTTCAATACCTATACATGATGAGAAAGAAGAAGTGGTTGTCAAAGATTGGATCTATAGAGAAGATAAATACATGCATAATGAGAACTTCTCTCACTCTCCTAAAGCCTATGGAAGAGGGTACACTTTCATAAAAAATATGGGCTATCTAGGACATGGTCCTCTCAGTCACAAACTAGATGCTAGAGATGAACCTCTCAATCATGCTCTCTTTGGATGTAGGTCTAAAAAGATGGTTGGCCTAGGATTTGAGAATCCTCAAAAGCACACTAGTCCTATCCCTGATGAGATGGATAGTGAAGATGGATCCAAGTATGTGCCCAATTTGACAAACCAATAGGATATGTGTGAAGATTGGGTCCCTTCCACCAATCTCCTTTGGGGAGATTTAGACAATCCAGTTGCTCATGCAATAGTTTCAAACATAGCACAGGAAGAATCAGATGCAGAAGATCCTGTCATAGAACATGTTACCCTTGGTGACATTAGAGCCTCTACCTCAAGGCATCATAAACATGCATGGTGTAAACATCCCAATCAGGATTCAGATATAGATTCACATGAATATGAATGAGAGTCTCTCTTTGATTCTTCTACAGTTGACAGGGATGTTGGTATCATCCATACCTATAGTTCTCAACCTGAGGTAGCTAACGAGTCATGCGTAGGATTAGAAGATTTGAATCCATAGGTTTCTCTAGTGGATGATTCTTCACTTGGTAGGACTAATCCTGATTCAGGTCACTTAGAAGGATACTTGACAAACCCTGACTCTTCAATCACCAGAGATGATCCCATCTATATCCACAATCTTGAACCAATCATTGATTTACCCCTTGCCTATCCTCACCTCATTGATTGGTCTCAATGTTATCAAGAGCCTACGCTCTTAACTTTCCAAAATGACTATGAGGTAGCCTGTTACTTACACGCCATTGAACCCATAGTCTCTTCCACCAGCGAACCAGCTACAAGCATGACAGAGCCTGACATCAAGTACCTTAGTCAAAAAATAAAAAGAAAAGAAAAAAAGAATAAGAGTTTTGATGGTGAAAACCACTGCGTGGCGGTGTCAGAACCTAAAAAAGTAAAAAATAAATGACGTATCCAAGGGTGAAAACCTCTCTGAGGCACCTAAGGATGAGGTACTTGATCATCTCCCAAGTTACTTTCAGGATAGATCTTCATTGCTTGTTGAGCCTACACAGTCAGTTAATTTGGGTATAGTTGAGGCTCCATAAATAGTACATTTGGATCAATCATTGTCCATACAATAAAGGGAAGACTATACTGAGTTCTTGCAGAGCAAGAAGATTAATTTTGCTTGGACTTATTGAGACATGCTAGGATTGGACACTAATCTCATTATGCATCACTTGTCCATAGCTCCAGGTATAAAACTAGTTAAACAAAAGTTGAGAAAAATGCACCCTCACATAGCTCTTCTAGTCAAGGCATAATTAGAAAAACTCCTCAGTGCAGGATTTATAAGAGCTATTGATTATGCCAAATGGATATCCAATATTGTCCCAGTTTCTAAACATGACAAGTCCATTCATATTTTCACAGACTTTAGAGATCTCAATAGAGCATGCCCAAATGATGATTTTCCACTCCCTAACATAGACATGATAGTGGACATGACAATAGGTTATGAGATCTATTCATTGATGGATGGTTTTTCTGGGTATAATCAAATCAAGATAGCTCCTGAGGACCAAGAAAATACTTCTTTCACTTGTGCATGGGGAACCTATTGTTGGAATGTCATGCCTTTTGGGTTGAAAATGCAAGAGCTACATATCAAAGAGCTATGACTACAATCTTTCATGACATGATGCATAAGAATATGGAAGATTATGTGGATGACACCTTGGCTAAGTCCAAGAAAAGAGATAAACATTTAGGCAATTTAGAGGTCATTCTAAATCATATGGAGCAATTTCAGTTATTATTAAATCCAAAAAAGTGTGCATTTGGAGTCACCTCTGGAAAAATTCTAGGATTTATCGTTTCAGCCAAAGGAATAGAGGTAGACCCAGAAAAGGTTCAAGAAATTTTGGATATGCCACCTCCCAAAAACATTAGTCAAATGAGGAGTTTGCAAGGATGCCTTCAATCTATAAGGAGGTTCATTTCACAACTGGCAGATAGAGCTCAACCCTTCAATAAGACATTGCATAAGGGAGTCAAATGTGTCTGGAATGAGGATTGTCAACAAAGCATGGACCAAATCAAGAAATATTTGGAAAATACTTCAATCTTAATGCCTCCTATCCTAGGGAAACCACTCATTTTATATTTTTCAGCAACAAAATCTTCCTTGGGGGCATTGTTATCTCAACTTGATGACACTGGAAAAGAAAGAGCCATATATTACATCAGTTGTATGCTTGTTTCATATGAGGTCAATTACACTAGTATTAAAAAAGCATGCCTCGTTGTGGTGTTTGCTTCCCAAAAGTTGTGACATTACATGCTTACACACACAATACACCTTATAGAAAAAATTGATCCTCTCAAGTATTTGCTCGATAAGGCTACCCTCATAGGTAGACTTGCTAAATGGATGATGATTCTTTTAGAATTTGGCATAGAGTATGTTGAGTGCAAAGCTATCAAAGGACAAGCTATCGCTGATCAATTAGCTGATTTCCCTATTCAAGATAGTGTTCCTATTCAAGTTAATTTTCTAGATGAGCATCTCATGTACATGACTGCAAGAACATGGAAGATGTTCTTTGATGGTTCTTTCATGCAAAATGGTTTAGGAGCTGGTGTGTTGTTTGTTTCTCCTCATGGGTACACAATTCCTAAGTCCTACAAACTATTGTTTCCATGTACCAACAACATTGTTGAGTACAAAGCTTTGACAAATGGGCTCAAAATGGCCATAGAATGGGGAATGACAAAGCTTCATATTTATGGGGATTCATAGCTGATAATCAACCAAGTTAATGAAGACTATCAAACAAAAGATGAGAAATTAGTACCCTACAAGAAAATGGTTGATTCTTTGAGATGATATTTCACATTTGTCACATTTCAACAAATCCCTCGAGTAGAAAAAAAAGTAGATGATGCTATGGCTAAACTTGCTTCACTTCTCTAGCTAGAGCAACATGAGTCCAGATTTGAATTCTTGGTGGAAGATCTACACTATCCTATCTATGACTCCCAAGAAAGCCATGTTATCTGTACTCTTGTTGGTCATGATTCATCCCATTATAGTGCCATTTACTCATACCTTCATGATGGCATCATCCCTGAAACCTTACCGAAAATGCCTCTTGCCATACCCTTATCTCTAGTGATTTGTATAGGAGGGGTTTAGATGGGACACTTCTTAGGTGCTTGGAAAAGGAGGAATCTGATCAAGCATTAGTTGACATCCACGAGGGCATTTGTGGAGGACATTGTAATGGTCTTGCCATGGCCCAAAGTTTTCTTAGGGTGGGGTACTATTGGCCTACAATGCAGATGGATGTAGTAGCTTTTTCCAAATCATGTGAAAAGTGTCAAAAACACGGTAACCCGATACATGCTCCAAGCAGGGAGCTTATTCCTTCTATATCTCATTGGCCATTTCAGCGTTGGGCCTTTGATCTTGTTGGGAAGATTCATTCCAACTCATCAAGTGGACACAAATTTATCATCACTGCTACTGACTACTTTACCAAATGGGTCGAAGCTATCCCACTTTCTATTGCTTTAGGCAAGACAGTTTCCCTGTTCATTTTGAACCATATCATCTGTCAATATGGATTGCCTTTAGAGATAATCACTGACAATGGGGATCAGTTTAAAAATAAGGACCTTAAGAAACTCTACAAAAAGTTCAAGATAAAACAACATTGGTCCTCTATTTACTTCCCATAAGGAAATGGACAAACAAAGGCTTCAAATAAAACCATTCTTAAAATTCTCCATAGAACAGTTCATAAAAATGGTAGAGATTGGCATTTACAGATAAATCTAGCCTTATGGGCTTATAGAACGAGTATTCATACTCCAACTGGGGCTACTTCCTTTTCCCTTACTTATGGTGTTGAAGCAGTGTTACCTTTAGAGGTTGAGATTCCTTCACTTAGAGTTTCCCTCAAAGGTCTAGTTACCGATGAAGACTACCACACCATGAGACTCCAAGAATTAGAACTTCTAGATGAGAAGCGTCAAGTGTCATTTGACCACATGAGAGTTTACCAAAAGTGTATGTCCAAAGCATTCAACAAAAAGGTTTTCCCTAGAGAATTCCAAGTGGGAGATCTTGTCCTACGAGAAAATCTAAAAAATCAACAACACAGAGAACAAAAGGGAAAATTTGAACCTAACTGGCTTGGACCATACATTATTACTGCATCTTTTGGAATAGGCACTTATTTATTATCTGATGAAGAAGGAGAATAGCTCCCTAATCCTATCAATGTCTTGCACCTGAAGAAGTTCTATCCATGATGCCTATTCTGTTTGGAGGCTTCCTTTGTACATACTTATTGATCCTAAAAAAATTCCAAAAAAATTCATATATGATGCTAAAAAAATCCTAAAAAGCATATAAAGCCCTAAAAAAATTCAAAAAAATAGAAAATGTGCCTTGGTGAAATCCTGGAAATAGGCACCTTGGTAGCAAAAATAAAAAAAAATTGAAAAAATAAAAAAAATCTGTCAAGTGGTGAAAACTTGGAAACAGGCGCTACTTGAGGCCTTTACACCCTTGTTTCTTAGCCTGCACTCTTGACACTTACCCTTTCTCCATCATTCCTTGTCCTTATTGCCTTGGTTTGGAATTGGTCTTTGTCTTTGTCTAGGGAGCATAATTGTGTCAATATTGGTCTTTTGGATGCGTCAGTCTTTATGACACCTCGCAAACGGTGTTTTTCAACACCACCCCCAACTATGTTTTTCAACACTTCCCTTGTGTCCAGTGTTTCTCAACACTTATCAAATATCCTACCCACAGTCTAGAATGATGCAATATTTATCACTAGCAGATGCGATACCCAAAGCTTGACTCTATGACCTACACACACGCACTTAAACATTTGACTCGCTGAGACTTGTTTTGACTTTATTTCTTTGTGGGTTGTCTATAATGATTTCTTTGATGAGTGTTCTCTCCCTAATAGTTTTCGATGATGCTAATCTAGAAGACTGGGGGCATGAGGACATGTTTTATTTCTTTTTCTACCTGTGGGTATATTTTTTTGATCCTAACTGTCATGAGCATTTATGCTTGTCCCACTTGACACTAGGATCTACAAGGTATTATCCTTGACTGCTTTCCACAAGTGCATGCTTGTAGTCATATTGAATTTCTTGTGTCTCGATGCAAGCATAATCTTGCTATACCAAAATTAGGGAATCTCACTACACTAGTCATCTTGACCTACATGTCTTTGATGCTTAGGTGGGATTCCCACATATCTATCTGATATAGATCATATTTATACACCCATAGTTATACTAGTGTGTATTGTATGATCTTGCAATGCTACCAATAATGCTCGATGATGATTATCAGAGACTAATAGCATTGCGACCTTGCAAGTAAACCACTTTTCATAGTAGCTTGCATTCTTAGGTTCATCTTAGTTTAGCTTGCATCTTGCATATGGAGAGAGCTCTCCTTTCATCTTTCACGGACTTATCGGTCAACTGCGCTCACCTTTCGCTTCTTTTTGATCATGTATTTTGCTCCTCATCTGTCACATCACATCCTTTTCCTATCATTACAAGGGGTTAATCTTATCATCATATCTATATCATAAAGAGATCATTTTCAGAAACATGAGTCTATATCATACATATGAGAACTACACATACATCTATGAGAGAGATTATACATGAGCATTTATAACACATATATCATAAATTTGAGCAATATAACAAGACAATAAAACTGAATCATCCATCAAAAGTGAGACAAGAACACAAGATATATCATCAAAAATCCAATAATCTCATATATATATAAGTCATGATACAAGTACAATATGGGATCCAAAATCTAGATAATGTCTCAAGATATGACTAAACATCTAAATCCTAGACCTAGGACTGACTCTCCCCATCATGTGGAGGTGGTGGTGGTGGAGGCGGTGGTCCCATCCTGTCCCCTGCCATATTTGATCTCCCAGCCCTCTCTGAGTAGAGTGGCACTCACTATGCTACGGGTATGACTACTATGTATAGACCATGATAATACACCACCCATGCTGCCTCCCTCTGAATCTCTGCAACATCATCTTGTGCCACCCTCTCTCACTGATCTATCTCGGCCTGTAAATCTATCAGCTATTGATCTTGTACAGTGATGGTCATCCTTAGCTGCTATATCTTGGTCTCTAAGACCTAGATCCTGGTGCGGAGATCCTCTCCTCCCTACTCCCCTGCATCCACCCTTCGGTGAACTGGTCTCACCTCATCCTTCTCCTCTAGGCTCCCTGATCTATGTCTCCATGACCATCTTTGGCCACTCGATCTTGATCCTTGTCCCCTATCTGCTCTCCTCCCTCCTCCATCTCCCCCATCATCATCATCTTCCTCATTGCCCTAGGCTTGCGGCTGTGCATTAGGAATTGTAAACCTAGGGAAAGGGTGCCTCCGCTGCTTTTCCCTATAAGCTACATCCAATCTTGCATCTGCCATATTAGGAAGGTAGTCCCATGGCTCCCTATGTAGATCTTTCATCTCTTGTACTGCTTAGTGGTAGCCAACATCAGCAGCCATCCTTGTCCCTCATCCTCTCAGCTACGATCATATGTGGTCATCTCCACTGATACCCTCTACTACCACCCAAACTGCCTTCACACTTGAGTGATCACAAATCACTCAACAATCTTAGCATGTCACCCTACTAATGGTCGGCTACACAACATATATCCGAGCTCTCACTCCCTGTCACTCCACTGCTCAACCTATCTATATGGTCTCCACTCAAAGGTTGTGAGCTCATCTACGAGCCTCCTGTAGTAGGTAAGGTCTCCGCTATGTGGCTGGCTGATGAAACCTGTATACCTATACATATAGGGGCATCTCTGCTTCTGAGGCTGTACTCATGGTCGCACAATGGTTATGTGCTCCCACGCCCATAACTGCGTGAGGATTTCTCCGCATGCCCAAGTCCTGTTGTCCCTATATACTATCTCGTGCAGCTCATGGTACATGTCTACCAAGATAGTTAGGCCCCATGCCATCCACCTTGGATGTGCAATCAGATCTGCAACCAACCTGCCCCAACCTAGTGGGAATCCCCTCTCACTCCTATCAGTCACCAAGGCCTGTGCCACTATCAAGAACATAATACATGGCATCAGATAGTCATGCCCATACTCCTCCATTAGCTGGTCCTAGCTGAGGTGTCGGTCAATGATGGTCACATCCTAGAACATGTCTTGGATGGCCTGTCATCCCTTTGTCAGATCTTGATCATAGTATACCTGTGCCAACAACATAAACATCATGTCAATTTTCATTAAATGGAAACATTACATCTATGAATATTTATAAACATGATGATACTCACTGGATTGCCATGGTTCGATATCTAGAGGATTCGATAGATGTCCTTTAGGGAGATCATCACCTCTCTAGTTGGCAAGTGAAAAGTGTTGTGCTCACTGTGCTACCTCTCGGCCAACGCAGTCAGTAACCCATGGTTTGGCTGAATATGGGGCATATCTAGCAAGTACCTGAATCCCATGCTAATCAGGTCATCTCTCTCTCGATCATCTAGATCCCTGATGCAACGTAACCTAGTCACTCTTGGTGCTCTAATAATCAATGTTGGAAAAGCCTCCTACAAGCCATAACCCCAAACTAGATGTCAGAACATATCATGATGGATGACTACAATCAGTACATGAAATCTTAAATGAAAAAATTATCTAGACCCATGTTATATTGTTCAGATTTCAAAGTATGTGATTTTTTACACTGGGGCGATACTATTTTTTGGTATTGTATCGTGTGATCCTTTCCTCAATAGTAGTATGATACTATTTTTCTATGTGATAGTTCACACAAGATCGCATGATGTTTCATCCAGTATCGTGCGATACTGGATTGAATAGTTGTGCGATACATTATGGACCTACGAACTATCGCACGATAAAATATGTAACATGTGTGCGATAATTTTTAAGTGTCGTACAATATTTTGCATAAATAAAATTTGAACTATTAAAGAATAATAGAAACATGTTTTAAATGTCGTTAATGACTCAAAAAAAAGCTAGTTTTAAAAAAAAACTTACCAGGGCAACATAGTGAGGAGGCCGGTTATGCAACCGACCATGCTCGAATCGATGTGAGTGAATCAGGATAGCTGCTTGCTGGGCCATTATACCTCTCTGATCTCTTAAGGTTCTCGAATATCACAAAACACAAATGAATTTTAAAATGACCTTTTTACCCCTTATATAGCCTTTTGACTTTTTGACCTAATTTTCAAAACACCTCATAATTTTGCAAAAATTGCACCCCTAGCTAGTGTCGACATCCTGGATCTATTTTCAGGATCGAAATCCAAATCCAAGTTCATCTTGATAGTCAAAATCACATTTCAAATTTCCCCCTTCTTCTGCGTAATTGGCTGACCTTTTGAGGCCTGATCCTTCGATCTTTGTTGGGGCATCTTCATCTCCATCCTTTTCATTCCCCTAGTCTTCCATTCATCTCCTTCACTTCGTCTCTCTGAGGTTTGACTTTATTTTTATTCTATATATTTCTCAGTCAAACCTCGTCAAATTGGGGCATACCTTCACTGCTTGATGGTTCTTCTATTATCTTTCACCTTTGATTATGATTCCTAGTGATTTGATCAACTTTATCAATTTATTGTTTCCCTCTACTTGATTTCAATTTCGATTCCAAGGGAGTAGTACCTATCAAACTTCAAACCTTGATTCAGCTTTATCAATCGAACCTTGAGATTCTTATCTCTTATTTGAGACTTGACAATCACCTATTTACAGGGGTGTTGGCCTTGTCTTTTTCAATCAACTTATCTTTGTCCTGATGTGTTCCCATCCGTTGAACACACATCTGGGCTTTTTTGTGATCCCAAATCGATCTCACACTTCAATTTCATTCTTTAACTGCATGTGATCCCAAATCGATCTCACATTAGTCAAAGAGGGGCAAATGTATGCACCCTAAAATGCTCACCTAGACTTTGGGCCCCATTCTTCAATTTATCAATTTCCTAAATCAACACTTAGCAATTTTCAAATCAATTTCCTTGATCAAATCCTAATTCTATCATTTATTCGATTATATTCTATGAATTAACCATTTTATCCTAAGTCTTTATTTAATTAAAAGGAATTCCCTTCCCTTTTATTAAATAAAAATCCCTCACTTATCTCTTATCCTAAGTTGCACAAATAAAGCATTATTCTTATTTTATAAAAAAAAGAAAAGGCCTTTTTGTCTCACATGGGACACAAAATTCAACACTTCTTTCTCATTGGAGGAGACTTGTGCACATAGATTGACTCCACTTTCAAACTCCACCCTTGATCAACCCTTTTGCCTATTAATCTCCATGGTCCATTCCCTTTCAATTCCTTTATAAGGAGAGCTCTTTTCTCATTCTAGGATCCAACTTTTGAATACTAATCTTATGCTGTAGGTTTTCTTGGAGATTTTGGAGCTTTTGAGATCTTATTTCTTTTAGTCTTAATTCTTGCATCATAGCTTAGCTTCCATGGCATTTCTAGTTTAATTTCCTTTATGCTCTAGTTTAGCTCACATAGCTTAATTAGTAAGGACTTGTAATACTTGCATTTTCCTTTCATAGCTTAGTTTCATTCTTCATTCTTAGCATAGTTGCATTGCATTTTCATTCAAGATTCTTGAAGATATTGTCATTCTTGCCCTTGTCTCATTGAATCTCCCATTGTATGGTTGACTAGCAAGGTCATATGCTTCATAGCTCTAGCTGAGAGCAATCTAAATATCCTTGCAACTCCATGCTTAGGGAGCTCTAGGTTGCTTTCTCAAGGTTTCCCATTCATGGATTCTCTTGAAAGTAATGACTTAGAGAAGTGCACAATTTGAGTGTACATAGTGCACCTTGTAGGGATCTTTCTTATTAGGTTCATTTGAGAGCCACCATCTTTATCTACATGATTCTTTCATGCTATGGATAGGAAGCTATAAGCCACTTTCTAAGACTCCAAAATCATTGGATCTCTTGGATATAAGGGTTTATAGAAGTGACCACACTTTTTGTCTCACACTTCTATATCTTTCCCACCTTTCCCCCTCGCACCCAACTCTCTCCATCCCTCCTACCTCTCTCCATGTTTCCCACATTGACACTCTATCTATCTCTTTAAGCTCAAAGTGATAAACCCTAAATTAAAATCCCTAAGCCCTAAACCTTCTCTCCCCTTTTTCCCTACCCCTCTCTCCCCCTTTCCTACTCTCGCCATCTCTCCCTGCTCTCCCTTTTTTCATCTCTCTTTCCCCATCTCTCACTTTTTCCCTCTCTATCTCTCCCCAAACCCTAATCCATAAGTCGTAAACCCTATAGTAGTCCCTTAACCCTAAACCTTAAGGCCTAAACCCTATATCCCTCTTCCTAAGGGTTTAGGGCATAGTATTTAGGGTTTATGGAATACTATGTAGGGTTTAGGGGAGAGAGAGAGAGAGAGAGAGAGAGAGAGAGAGAGAGAGAGAGAGAGAGATTAGGGTTTAGGGTTGAGAGCTAAGGTATTTGATCTTAGAGAGATGGATAGAGATGTGAGAGTGGGTTAAGGGCTTAGGGATTAGGGTTTAGGGTTTAGCGATAGTATATAGGGTTGATGGTTTATAGTTTAGAGAAAGAGAGATATAGGAGAGAGGGTTAAGGGCTTAAGAGAGAGGAAACATGGGTTTTGAGTTTAGAGAGAGATGGGGGAGAGGGTTTAGGGATTAGGATTTAGGTTTTAGGGACTAGTTTAGGGTTTAGAGCTTAGGGTTGAGGGATTAGGGATTTAAGTGAAGATATGGATAGAGTGAGAGGAGGAGAGAGGAAAATGGGGTTTAGGGATGAGAGAGAGAGAGAGGGAGATGAGGGTGAGGGTTTAGGGAAAATTATTATGGGCTTTAAGGTTTAGGGGTCAAAGTTTAGAGTTTGAGAGAGAGGGTGACTGAGAAAGGATATATTTCTTACATGCATAACATATGGTGCATTCCCTATAGGGTGCTTTCCATATAGGGTGTACACCCTATATGGTGCACACCCTATAAGGTGTGCACCATGCTACTGCACTAGACATATTGAAGATGAAAATTTAAAATAAGTAATGTTTTACATATGGCATACATCATATGTAAAACATATGATATACACTGTATAGGCTTGGGCACACCAAAACATAAGGTGTGGGCCTTATAGCATATGACAAACACCATGTCATTTTTGGGGACCAAAAAAGTTGAGTGGAAACTTTTTGGTCCCTTTTCTTTGTGCACATATCCATTAGAAGGATATTTTCTTATTGTTGGATGAAAAAGAAAGGGATTTGATGAATATGACAGATCTAGAATGAGGGGTTCTTGGTCAAAAGATACTAAGAATAATAAGGTTGTGACTGGAAATGTTAGTGGATTTTAATATATAAAAATAAACAATAATGATGCACATAATATTGACATTAGAAATAATGTATGAAAATACCATCAACTTCCAATAAGTCATTTCTTATGAAATGTTTATATAATATGAAGATTTATGGAGGTGGGTCTATTTTTTATCATTTAAATGAGTTTAACACAATCACTAGTCATTTAAATTCTATAAAAGTAAACTTTAATGACAAGTGTAGGAATTTTCCAATAGAAACAACCCAAGATCTAGAGGCCAATGAATAACACAAAAGAGAGAAATAATATGATAAGAATAAGCTATATTCTCACCAAGAATGCAATACAATATGATCAATTGGATTAATGAGTATAATGAAGATGCACCTACTTATATAGAAAGATAATAAGAGACTGTGATAAGGACGAGATAGCCTATCACCCACACAAGTGGAATCACATGTCCACAAAAGGTGGATCATCCTCCATTGTGCAATGAAATATGTGCACATATGTGCAACAATATGGAAGATGATAAGTGATAAGTGCACTAAAGGTGGAGACAAGACATACAATGGAATGTGATAACAACTATCACCACCTAAAGTGGAATTTCTCCTACACCATGTGCAACTAGATGTGAAAACTCCTAAGTGTTTCAAATGAAAACTACTATGTATGCATTATCCTAAGTAAGATTAAGTAAAGTGTAATTACATGAATAATAAATTACACCAACAACAAGCTTAGGGCTCTCTTGATTTTTTTATCCTTGCTAGAAAGCTAGAATAGATTTTTCATGGTTGTAATTAATTTTGTCTCTAGTTCAAACAATTTAAAGTTAATGGTAATTTTTTTGGTATTATCATTAGCATGAAAATTCAACAAAAAAACACAGGTGAGAAATCAATTAATTCCTTAACTATGGAGAATAGGGGAAGATAAGGGGGAAGAGGAAAGATGCCAACAAATTATGGGAAATCTAGGAAGGAAAAATCTAAATCTAAATTAAGGCTAGAGAGTTGGCATTGTGGGAATAAATGACACCTAAAGAAATATTGCTAGTCTCAAAAGGGAAAATAAGGAGATGGAGAACAAGAATATAACAAGGAAGAAAATGTAGTAGATGATTAATTCTTGGGTTTTAGATTTAAGGCTCCATTTTATACAATACCCCATAGGGCGTATTTTCTATACTATGCTCAAGGTAATTTTGGACAAGTTTATTGGGGTGATGATGAGCCCTACAAAATTGTTGGAAAAGGCAAGATGTAGATAAAATTATCAAATATAAGTCAATAGTTGCTAAAAGAGGTGAGACATGTTCCTAACATGAGAAGAAATCTAATTTCATTAGGACAACTCATAAGTGAAGGTTGGACAATTACATTTACAAACAATTCATGAGAGGTCACTAAAGTCTCATTGATAATAGAGTAAAGGGAAAATATAAGTAAATTGTATTTATGTAAGTTGGTGATTCTATTTTTTCTATTTTCTTAGCTTCCACATGAAGAGATACATAATTATGACACAATAGGCTTGGGCACATGAGTGAGAAGGGGATAAAGGTTCTCCATTCAAGGAATTTATTGCCAGGTTTAAAGCAAGTTAATTTGGATGTGTGAAAATTATGTTTATGGAAAGTCAAGACTCATATTTCTTAGAGTTAGAAAGGAAAATAAGAGTAAAAAAGTTATATCTTGTGCATTTAGTTGTATGAGGATTGGGTCAGGTATTATCTCTTGGTGAGTCTTACTATTATATTACTTTTACTGATGATGCAACTAGAGAAACTTGGGTGTATTTGATAATTTTAAGAAATGGAAATCTTTGGTTAAGAGTGAGACATGAAATAAGTTAAAGTATCTCGATCTAATAATGGAGGTGAATACTACAACAAAGAGTTTGATAGTTAACATTCACACTATTGTATTTGTACACAAAAGATAATTTCTAGAGCACCATAAGAAAATGGCGAGTCTAAAAAGATGAATAGACCACTCATGGCTTATGCAAGGAGTGTGAGATTGCGCACAAGATTTCCATTATAATTTTGGAAAATTTTTGTGGATAAAGACTTTTTTTTTTTTTTCCTTTCTCATAAACTTTCTATTACCTTCTTCCATTAGCTTGATATTTTGAAGATGTTCTCTCCTCTTTTTGGGTCTAATGTTTTCTTCAATCTTTACTACCCATCAATAAGCAATTCCTAGAGTTTTTGTACTTGGAAAGTCCATCTTTATATACATATATTAGAGAATATCAATGTGGTACTTTAGGACTTGATGCTTATGGCGTGTTCTTTAACTGATCGGTCCTTTTTGCTAATATAATTGACACTACATATACTTCTCTACACATGTATTTAGGATTTTTTTTCTCCTAGATGAATTTCATGTTTTTTTCCCCACTAGTCTCTCGTCCATCATATTATTATAATGGAAACCACTCAAGTAGCATATGTATTTTTTGTTTGGTGATAATTTATCCTACCAATATTGTTGAATATTTGGTTTAAATATGAGGGAAAATGTAATTTACTATAATATAAGAAATCATGTATGGAAACAAAAAAATTTAACTTTGAAATACAATCATCACTAACATCTGCATCAATATATACTTGGAAAGTTAGGATGTCAAAATTGACTTGGAATTTGAATGGAGTGTGATCATTGATTGGTCTGTATTCAATTATAGTTGATTTGTAGGTTATCCTAAGATTATTAGACGATTTGAGAGAACTAGCCCATCATCTCTAGGTGTTCTTTCTTTAGAGCCACCTTATCGACATTGTGAAGGGATTCAAGGAGTCAACTAATTCTTTAAGATTTTTTTACAGTCATGTTCTTCTCACAATAAGATAATTTGATGGATCTCTAACATCTTCAATCCAGACTTCTACTATTCTAACTCACTTTGATGAGGACATATAAGAGTGGATAGGCTTTAATCCCACTAATATGATTTATGTTCAAAATTCAAAGAACATGACATTAGTGAAGAACTTAATGTATTATAAGAAAAAATGATAAAATAAGCAGAATACAAAAATTGACAATTATTGAAGTTCAACATGCTAACCATATTGGAAATGATATTTTATACAAACTTTGCAAACCTTATGGAAGATATGCACACCTTCTACTCTAATACATCTAATACAATTATTCAAATTTGATAATTAATGTACATATTCACAATGCAAAGCTAATAAATCACTAAAATTAGTCAACTAGGTTTCCCAATTAAAATCAAAGATTTGCCATAATTGGCGATAACCCATGTCCTCCTTGGAGGTCTAAATGGACAACTAGATGAGGATAGATAATTTATTACAAATTTTTTTGTGAGAATTATTAATTTTTAGTATGTTAACTTGGCATAAACATAAACAAATTATTGGTGAAAATTTAACTAGTTTAATGTATTTGAAAGGCCTCAAAGATAACTAGTTTAAGGTGCTCAGAGCGAAGCTTTAAGTACACCACTTAGACACTTAGAGGAAGTCTTAGAGTCAATACATGTGAAATATCACAAAATAGAAAAAAATAAAAAATATTTTCAATGTTTTTAGATTATGCCTCAGATGTAGCTTGAATCAAAATGAAAACCCCAATTATAATCATTGCATGTGTGTGTGAGTACTAACTCACACCATTAGACCCTATGTTTCTGGGTATTGGCTTAAGGGTCATTTCTATCAAAAACCTTAGAATCATGAAATGTTAGTGAGTATTGACCCATTTGAAACCCTCAATTTTTGTGCATTGGATCTAGGACCAATCCTTGGGAGCCCAAGTCAAAAATAAAATTATGGGCTATTTATAAATATTGGTAGATAATAAGATGTTTGTGAGAATCACCTCTCTCTCTCTCTCTCTCTCTCTCTCTCTCTCTCTCTCTCTCTCATATATATATATATATATATATATATATATATATATATATATATATATAAACTTAAAAATAAACTAATTAAAATTACAAATTCTATGAATTTTAACTCTCCAATATAAAACCTAAAATTTGTGAAGTTAACTTAAACTTATTTTTTAAGACCTAATTAAAATCATGTTATATATAATTTTTTTTAGGAACTTAAGATGGTAAGATTTGATTTTTGGTGGGCTCATTTGAAACTATTCAACTTTACCAATACCACTAACCCATTAATATCATGATATATTTAAAGTATTCAACCCACATACTACAATTAATCTTTAATATTAATCTATAATTATTAAACACCTTATTCAACTCACACATATTTGTTGGTGTTCCCTACCGATTATTTTTTAAGGAGTACATTCCTTTCAATATAGTAAAATAACGCTTCCCAAAAATACTTTTGCATTGGGCAAAAATAAAGTTGTGCTCTCTTACCATTTATCAATAAACAGGCATTTTTATTCATGGATGTAAAAGCAGTTAAATTAACTATCTTTAAAATTTTATTATTTAGATTAACTATCTTGAATGCAGTTAAATGAGATAAAGATTGTAAAAATCTAAATTGTTTTATCAATTTAGGTGGTTAATTGTGAAAAATAAGCATTCCGATTTCCGAAGACTCCATGATTATTTACTGGAATTTAATTTGAAGGCCAGAAAGATGTGGGCCAGCAATTTCTGGAGGCTGAATTGTTCCAAACGTTACGCGCAATTCTGATACTGATTGAACTTTCTTTTTTGTTGAGATCTGTAGCTTTTACTTCACGGGAAAGAAATCAAAACAGCTCAACAAATTAATGTTTGGAAAAGAAAAAAATTGTCAGAATGAATTGGAGAAAAATTCTGTGAAGCAGTCTTATGCAGCTGGAAGTAATCGCCGAATTAAAGTGAGTAAACGCTCTTTATTTCCTTCATTGATTGTCTGTCGCCTAAGATTCTTAGGGTTTTGAGCTCTCAGAAAATTTCTCTGTTTTTAGGAATAAAAATCTTTGTTTTCTGTCTGTAAGCATGTTTTTCTCTGTTCTTTTCTGTTTCTCTTGTTTTACAAGCAAGAGAACCTAAAAGATTGATACAAATGGCACCTGGCGCCTGGCGCCTGACTAGTAAATAGTTCAAATTTGTCGCCTGAATGATTTATTATATGAACTCCTCAAATTTGGGGGAGGAAACACACATTTTGAACCGATCTTCGGAGAAAATGAAAAAAAAATTAAATGACTTGGAATCTTGAAAGGTAAAGAGAACTTGATCGGCTGCAATGAAGGTTTTGTAGTTTACAGTAATGAAATTTATCATCCTAGCTTCGCTACTTGTTTTATTTGCATTTTTTCTGGTTTTTGGTTGTTATTTACAGTGCGATTCTGCATCTGGTTCGGTACTATTTTATCTGGTTATGGCAGATTTGTTAGGGTTTCGAGGTTCCAGAAAATTTCTCTGGTTGTAGAAATAGAAATATTCATTTCTCTCTGCGAGTATTTTTCTACGCTTTTCTGTTTCTCTTGTATTACAAGCACGGGAACCTAAAAGTTTGATACAATGGCACCTGTCTCCTGAGTCCCCGACTACTAAATTGTTCAAAATTTGGCGCCTGAATGATTTATTATCTTAACTCTTCAAATTTTAGGGAGGAAACATACATTCTGAACCGATCTTCGGGAAAAATTTAACAGAAAATCACTGGGAAGAACTTGATGGGCTGCAATGAAGAATTTAATTGATCTTACAGTTTCAGTAATGGAATTTGTCATCTTAGCTTCGGTACTTTTGTGATTTGCAAATTTTCTGGCTTTTAGCTGTTAGATTCAGGGTAATTCTGCTTCTGATTCGGTACTATTTTTTTTGGATATGGCAGATTTGCTTCTGATTCGGTAATATCAGAAAGTATTCGGTAATATTAAATTTGTTCAAATTTGGAGTGGATGGGGATATATGAGATGATGGAGGAGGGTATAAACCTGTGCATAAATGGGATGTGGGCTCTGCAGGAGCGCCGCTTAACAGTGGCCTTCAACACTGTTACTTATTTAGTAAAATCAGCTTTGCGTTTAATTTTATCGAGGCAGTTGATTGTGGGACGGACTTCTTATGCTTGAGTTTTTTAATGTTCAAAAAATAGATTGGCAGGAAAGGTGTAAGATGAGGCATGGTAAACTTTGAATCATAAGTTTAGTAATTTTTTTAACAATTTTGCCTTTCTTTTCCATTCATGGCAAAATTTCACTTCAAAATATGTTGAGAAGTCATCATATCCCTATACAAATTGGGGAGGTAGATGCAATTTCAAAAAATAAAACTAAACGATCAATTTTATTTATAAATATTATTTTGTCTTGTTTATTTTTTAGGGCAAATAATATTGTTTAAATCAGCGAGATCATAAATTGGGGACTTCATCACTAAGCTAAATATTCAATTATAGCATTTTAATAGGGTTTGAACCTTGATGTCAAGAACAACACCACCTAACTTAACCATCACATCACGTCGATATCAACAATTTTGTCTTTTTTATTTGTTCTATATACTATACAAACAAATTTTTGGTCTACATTAATTGAAATGAAATTGTAAAAAAAAATAAAAATTCTTGGGCTTAATCTAATAAAATATAGAACATGTGAGTAGTAATTAATTTAGATTAACGTGATGATAGTTGTAAGTTAAGTTATGAAAGTAAATGTAAATGGTATGGGTATTTATCTTTATGATTGTAGAATGAGCGTTCTTTGATGAAGATTTTGGATTTGATTGTGGCTTATTTGGTGAAAGTCACCCCTTTGTCAATGAAATTCCTTTGATCTAGCAACGAATTTGTGCTCTCATAAATTTAGTGGGTAGTTATAGGCTTGTTTTGTGGTTGTAGATTAATCATTTGTGCACATATTTGACCTTGCTCAATGTGTACTTTTGTTTTGTAGTTTGCCTAAGTGATCATTGTCCACTTTGCTCTTTTCTAATATTTGAGGATAAATGATATCTAGAAATAACTTTCAAAGTGTTGTTGTTATGTTGCAAGGGGACATGTTCACCTAAGTTGAGCCTAAACATGTTCAAAATTAATATGCAAATGCCCAAGAACAATGTATGTAGACAAATTACTCTAATTCATCAAATCCAAATGTTTTTTAATTAATTGCTCCTTAGGTGCTTCTAGGATGAAAGGGGATGGATGAATGTGTGTGGATGTCAAGCGTGCACAAATAAATACCTTTAAATAAATTCACACATCACTAAATTGTTAGTAATATGCGCAAGAGCCAACTAAGTTTGAATGTGAATTTTGAATAAATAGGGGTCAAGTTGGTGACATTGAATGCACAACTACATAAACAATACTAGATAGACAAGTGGTTAGATCTAGGTAAATAATGGGTAAATTGGAATAGGTGTATGACTAAGTGTAATAAATGTTGTCTTGGTTAATGTATTAGGGTGTGTGCAATCATGGATAAGGTGGGGATAAAATGTATGAGAATATGTGCATATAGGGATGAGTAAAGGCTAGGGGAATTAATCCAACTTTGCAAAAGACTACACTATTTTCCAATATATATATTTGTTAATACCCCAAATTGAGTGCAAAAATAAATGAGAAATGTCACAAGTATAAAAATTTCATCAATTACATTTTGTCCTTATTTTTAGTGCATGTGAATCCTAGAATAATCATGTATCTCAAAGTTTGTAGCACTCACAAACATGATTTCCTATAAAGTAAACTTTTAGATATAAAAGGATATCACAAGGGTCCATACAAAGTAATGGACCTCACAAGATGTCATAATACAGGTTCATCCTTTGACATGCACTCTCTATGGGAACTTGCAAAACAAAACAAAAATGCGACGAGTAGCTATTACCTCACAAATGAAAATTAGCAACAAAATTAGGGCTTGCTTAACTATTTAGGAAATAGGATAAAAAGGGAAGTGAGTAAAGTTAGATAATTTTGCCTATTCAAAAAATAATAATGATATATTTGGCTTAGTAGCCATAGGATGAAAAATTGCACGGGGTGCTACTGTTTTGTAATAATGCTTTATTTGGCCATGGTGATGAGCCTTTAATAACACTTCTCACTACTTGAAAGCTCTACATAGAAATGTTAGTAACAATATGCTCCCCTTCATTTTGCTTGTATATATAAGAGGAAAATAATTGAAGGGAGAAGAAAATAGTACATGAAATTTAAATGTAATATGCACGTGAGTATGCAAATTAAAATATAGGAACAACAATATATTTGAATAATGTCATTATCAAGGGTAACATATAAAAAGATAAAACATAGTAAGAAAATTTCTAAAATGTTACCCCCAACATGGTCAATGTGAAATAATGGTGCGATCCTCAATAGTTAGGAATAACCATATAAGCATGCAAGGCACTAGAGAAAAAGAATATGCCCCTAATGTGGGACTATAAACACATGTCGATACAACAATAGGTCCCCGTGGTAACATGAATCTACCTAGGAACAAATGAAATGGAGAAGACAATGTGATTCCCTTGATATACATGTATGCTAATGTCAAAATGGTATGTAAGGAGGAAGGCATGATGTCCCCAATTTATAAAATATATCCTTGAAAGATAATGTGTAAGGATTTAGGGGGATGCATGATGCTCCTAGTTTGGATTATAAATGCTAAAGATATGACAAGAGGATTGCAAAAGGTTGGGGAAGACTAGTATGCCCCTAATCCTAGAGTATACATGGGTGGTCCCACAATAGTGTGTCCCACTTTTTGGCCAACTTGACGCAGAGATCAACATTTTAAGAAAAAACTTCATTTTCAAACATTTGTTGCTGCAAAACTATTAAGAATTTGAAGATGATGTAAACTAGAGTCTTTTAGAATTTTATTTCTAGTTTCTAAATATATATTTTTAAAAAAAATTTAAATTCATTTAAATTCATTTTTCCTTCTCCTTCGAAAAGTGGTTTGCGTGAAAAAACTATGTTTTTAAGGAGTTACTGTCACTTGAATCAGCATAAATTTTTTTTAAAATATGGTAACAGTGTAATTCTTTCGAGATTATATTTTTAAATTCAATATCTAAAGCATAAAATTAGTTTCATTCATTTTGGGTCAATATTTCACAGTTTATTAAGTTCTAAAGTGACAGTAACTATAATTTAGACATAAGGTCACTTGGATCGCTCTAACTTGATCTGTGTATATCGAAATTCATTTTTTCTTTTTTCTATAGAAAAGTAACACAAATAATCTTTTCCTACATATTTTTCATAATTTTTTTTTGTAATTTACTATTTTTCCCGAAGTCTTGAAGAGACAGGTTGTGGAATGACCAAACAACCTATGTTTAGTTAAAGTAATATTTAAAAGTGATAATGAACTCAATATGTATTAAAATTATATTCATTAGAAAGCTTGTTCTGAATAGCATCATTTGACATCGTATATTTGAAAAAACCATCTTGTTTGGTCCTTGTCTCAGGCCTTGAAAGACCATTTTTTTGTAGTTTACTTTTTTTTTTGAGGGAAAAATTTCAATTTAGGGGTCTTCGAGCAAAGACCCCCTTCGTGCGAAGACACATGAGGGGCTTTGTGCGAGGGGTCTTCACTCAAAGACCCTCATGTGAAAATTTCAAGGGAGAACCACCCTGCTAGAATTTTTCCCAGCCTACTTCGAGCGAAGTAGGTCAGCTAGTTATGAATTTGTTTTGTAGAAAAAGTTAAAATGTTATAAAACTAAAACATTTTCTTTCTATTTTCCACCGAATTGTAATAAATTAATTCACTTTTTCTATTATTGATCAATTTTTACAAAGGCATTTTTTGGAGGAGGATTGCTATTTCTATTTTTTTCAAAGGCATAATTTTAGAGAGGAGAAATATTAGATCAAAGTATTTTTTGAAGAAGAGAATTTTTATTGGCAATCTTGTGGAAGAAATTTTCTAGAGAGAAGAAATAGGGAACAAGAAGGGAAGAAAAAGTAAATCTGCTAGAAAAAGGTCACCTAGTATTGAACAAAGAAATCATGAAGCTACATTGACATATTATCATAAAACTAAAGAAGGTGAAGGACAAGCTAAAGTAGGAGGGTCAAGTCAAGTCGAAGAATTGCACATTCAAGAAGGGTTGGGATCACTCCCCATGGAAGCTCAAGCAATTGATGTTGGAGAAGGGTCAAGATCACATGATCCTACTGGTATGGATGGGCTTTTAAATTTAGCTCAAACTGTAAAGAGAAATATTAATTATAAAAACTTAGATCATTTACTTACAATGGATGTGGAGAATTTGAGATCACTTGCTAATGTTCAACCCTTAAGTCTTGCTAAGAAGAGATCAATGAATATGATAGCAAGAGAAATATTGGCTAAATTTGATAATTTTGAAACACTTGAACAAGCCCAATTACTTTTAGTTGTACTTATACACAAAAATTTGGAAGGGGCATTAAAATTATTGGATATAGACACAACATCAAAGAAGAGAAAAGTTGTTGACATGCAAACTGATATGATTGAAAATCTTAGGAAAGGTTTGAACTAGGTAGGGAAGTGATCTCAAACTAAAGATAAGAACATTACAAGAAAAGTTATGTTCACATCCATTGTAGGTAACACTATGCTTCGAAAAAGACATATATCTTCAGTTTCATCTCGGATTGGTTTTAGTAGGAAAACAATATCACGATATGTTAATAGGAGAATACTTTTGGATGATAGCACCTTGGAAGGAAATTGGGCAATCATGTTGTAGAGCTCCTCATTCTGATAGAATTGATGGAGGAATCAAAAATTTGGTCACATAATTTTGGAATGATAATACACGTCCTTCATCAAATAGTAGAGATGTTATCAGACATAGAATTTCATCTAATCAATATGAATATCATATGAAACATTGGTTGGACACAACACAACATGAAATGTATGTCATTTTGTAGTTCAAATCCTAATATAAAGATTGGGCAAACATTGTTTGAAAGATTGAAGCCATATTATATCAAAACAAACAAAGTGTTTGGAACTTGTTGTTGTCGTTATCATATTGAATTTGATCTTCACTATCAGGTTTTTTAAAAGTTTGTAGAAGACACTTATGGTTTTGAAAATGCTCCTCCTACTAGATGAAGTGCGTTCATCTCATCCATTTTATGTGACAAAAGAGATGATGTAGCTGGACAAATAAATTGCATAAAAGGAATATGTCAAACATGTGTTGATTTGTCTCTTTTTCCTTTGAAAAATAAAAATATTGATGTAACAAAGATGGTAAATTGCAACAGTTACAAATATGTAAAGAATGAAACAAAATTTGGGAAAGAATCCAAAAGGTTAGAATATGTTGAAGAGGAGATAAATGTTGGAGTATTTATGGACAAATTTAAAAAATTGATTCAACCCTACATTCATCATGCTTTTTTTGCAAAGTGGCAAGCACAACAATTCCAAACATTGAGAGACAATTTCCCACTTGGAACTATTATATCAGTTGTTGATTTTGCAAAAAAATATTCCTTTGTTCATCTAAAGGCAATTCAATCGGAATACTATTTTTCCCTGAAAATTACTATTATGGTACATGTGTGTTATCGACACGCACAATTAGATTTGAATGGTATTCAGAGCATATTTGAAGAACGGGTCATCAAGAAGGAATATCATTTTTATATAAGTGATGATAGAGAGCATGACATTCATTATGTAGAACACCGCTTCACGATATTTTTTGCAAATTTGAAAGAAAGAGGTATAAAAATTGATAAACATTATATTTGGTCAGATGGATGTGCTGCACAATTCAAATCATCGAGACCATTTTATGCACTATGTAGATATCATCGTAATGAAAACATACCACATGTTTGGAGTTTCTTTGAGAGTGGACATGGAAAAGGTGAACATGATGGTGTTGGAGCTTGCATCAAATGTGCTCTATGAAATTATCAAATGAATTATAAGGGAGTTCATATAAAAAATGCACATGATGTTGTTGAATGGTGCAAGACATATTTCACACCAAATGAGAATGACACCTCATCAAGATTGACTCAAGCGGTGCCACAAAAAAAATTTGGGAGATAAAAGGTATGGACACATTTTTAAATCATTCGAGTGTTTAAATTTTGTATGTATTCTTTATTCAAAATATATTTATAGAATGTATTATGTATGCAATTGTTCAGGTGTGGATAGAAAAATTATGCATGGTTGCAATAGGATAGAAAAGACGTGATCTTTGCATTCATCTATGAGTACAAATTGTCGTAATTGGACGTTGAACACTAGGGACTACTCATGCTTTTATTGTGACTGCACTGCTGACAATTATGAGGAATGCATCAATCAAGACCATGGATATGTAGGTGCATGGAATCTAGTGCCACTAGTTGTTACTAATACATTTGATAGAGATGAAGATGAAAAATTTGATGATGTCCTTTTGATTTCTATTGATTACGATCATATCTCGGGATTGGTCAAAATTGGTAAGTATATATATTTCACATTATATGGTCCATTGAGCTGCATGTATAGATAGATAAATAGATCTATAGATTGAACTAAGTAAATTTTAAGATCTCACATGTATATATAAATTTACTGTGTAGGATATGTCTTTGCAGTGATTGCTGAGCATGGAAATGTAGAAGGAGTTGGTTATTATTTACTGTGTTGTACTGTAGAGAGGATGAAGTTACTTGAACCTGAAGAAAGTGATGGAATGTTGTTCCCCATAGGTTTGTACATGCTTTACATCAATATATTGAACTCAATTTGTAAATTTTAAATTTTAACCTTTTAACAATTTTCAAATTTAGTTTGTTTAAATTTATATTGTTAAAATTTGTGACCTACAAGTTCAGTTGTTTTAGAGGGAACATATTTCAAGAAAATTAAAGTAATTCAACATGGTATTCACTTTGTTGATTACCAACCAGACAATAAGGTGTTTCAACATAGTCACCTAGTAGTTTCCTCCTCCATTTGTCTCCATATAGTTAAATCTCAATGTGGACATCGTAAGTGGACACTAGATAGTGAGGATCATGAGAGAATATTACATGTTCTCCATGAAAAGTCTGACCCACTTGAGTTGGTCTAAAAATTATAATATGTATACCTATTTCATGTTTTAGGACCTACTTGATATCTCTGGATTAAATTGACTATACTTTGTTTATATATTTAAACATATGATGGACTATAATTTGTTGATATATGATGAACCTATTTGATGGTTCAATGGTTTTAATATATAGAATTTTATGTATGCTTTGATTATTCAATGATTTTTATAGATTGCATATTAGTTAAAGATTAATTCTAGATCCCCTTAAGACCTCCCCTTAAGATTGCTTATTAGTTAAAGATCCCCTTAAGATATTAGTTTGAACACTAAAAAATGATGAAATTAGTTAGATTGCTTATGACATGTGTTAGTTCTAGAATGACTTAGAATAGTTATTGTCCATTAGTTACATGTATTAACTTTTTATTTTTTATGATATCAATTCTAGATCCCCTAAGACCTCCCCTTAAGATTGCTTATTAGTTAGAATAGTTATTGTCCATTAGTTACATGTATTAACTTGTTATTTTTTATGATATTAATTCTAGATCCCCTTAAGATCTCCCATTAACATTTCTTATTAGTTAGAATACTTATTGTCCATTAGTTACATGTATCAACTTGTTATTTTTTATGATATTAATTCTACATCCATCTAATAAAATCTAATCAAATAAAACCATCTAATCAAATCATATCATCTAATCAAATGAAACTATCTAATCTAATCAAATGAAACCATCTAATCAAATCATATCATGTAATCAAATGAAACCATCTAATCTAATCAAATAATATCATCTAATCAAATCATATAACCATCTAATCAAATCATATCATCTAATCAAATGAAACCATCTAATCAAATCATATCATCTAATCAAATGAAACCATCTAATCAAATCATATTATCATCTAATCAAATTAAATAACCATCTAATCAAATCATATAACCATCTAATCAAATGAAACCATCTAATCAAATCATATTATCATCTAATCAAATAATTTACCATCTAATCAAATCAATTCATATAATCAAATGAAATCATCTAATCAAATCATATCATCTAATCAAATGAAACCATCATAATCCTATATAATGTCAAATCATAAATCATCTATGTCTAGAGGTCTGGATAGCATATAAATATATGTCTTGAATCATAAACTAAAAATATCAAACATATAATAATGACATATATAATGAGTCTCAAATCGAAGATCTATTCAACATGTCCTAAACTAGGGAGTCATCTAGGTGCGTGCGAACAGAGCGATTCTTTGACCGACTGCCATGAGCATCCTCTAGCTATGAGACAGCAACTAATCCCTACAAATATAAATGCATGTATATAATAATAATGTAAAATAATTAAAAATATTATAAATGCATGTTTAAAGTTACATATTTTCAAAACTTACCTAACCACTAGTAGGTGTCACATCTACCGAGTCTCTCCTATGAAGATGCTCTAAGCCCACACTAGAGGTAATGTGCTCTGACCAAGTGTCATGAGCATCCTCTGGCAGTAGCAACTGACCCATAAAAATTTAGTACAACAGCTGGTTATATACATGTGCATAGTATATATTATGTAAAGTACTTAAAATATATAAATACATGTTACAAGTGTACACATGCATGCTTAAACCTACATATATTTAAAATTTACCTGACCACTAGTAGGTGTCACATTTACTAAATCTCTCATATGAAGATGCTCCGAGCCCACACTAGAGGTAATGTGCTCTGCTACCTGTGCTTGCAAGATATTATACATTGAACAAACATCAATACACACATCTACAATTAATTGTTCACTAAAACTCCTAGAAAGGAGAAAATAAAACTTTATATACCTGGGTCTCAGGAGCAGGAGGATCATCATCGTGTTGCACCATCACATCATCAATAGAAACTACATCACCCACACCACCTTTAGTCCTGAACCTCTCTAGTAATGAAGAGTGTAGGGGTGACACTAGCTGAGAGGGGAGTGAAGTAGAGCCTGAACCACCAGGATGAAATAACAAATCCATAAATGATCCAACATCAGCGCCAATGTCCACCTGACTCAACCTGCGCAACTGCTCATGAAATGTGTCTAGGCCCTCAATTGTGATGTGTACATATCCAACTTGTATACCTGGCTCTACAGCCATAGACTAATCTATGGGTGCAGAGTGCTCTGTAGAGTGTTGTGAACTATGTTGTGGCTAACTAGATGGTGTGTCATGTGTCGGTGGAACTATAGGACCCCATGCAAGTCCAATGACATCTCTGACTGACTATACTAAGATCCTCTGCATGTCAGAAACATAAGAATATGAATTTAGGAGATCCTCCAAAAAGTAAAGTGCCAAATCTAAATGACTATGATGTCTAGAAAGTGCTCGTATCTCTCCAGGTGAAGGAAGACCTGCAACTCTATATGCCTCATCACTGGCCCCTACAGCAGTACTAGATGAAGCCTTAGAAGATGATCTGGCTTGACTTGGTATAGTCAAAATATATCTTCCCATTATATCTGAAGTGATGGAGGTGGCTGCAGAAGAAATCTCCCCTATCCTGTCCACTACTCCCCTCTGAGAAGCAATGGCCACTCTATCTGTAGTAGAAGCCATCCTTGGTGCCACTACCAGAGTCCTATGCCCAACCATCTATCTATGAGGATGTACAACTTGATCAACTATATGATACTGATCATGGTCTGCAACTCTACCGTGCCCCCGATCGTAATATTTGGGAAGATTTAAATAGTTGACCCTGAGTCCCAAATGGAACTCAGCGTACAACCGTTGTGCAAACTATAAAGGAATTTGGTCATTATTAGGATAATGACCATGTGCTACAAGAAAATGAGGGTATATCATGCATGCGATCTGAGGAATCACACACCGTGTGACCTAATACGTCCTCACCTTGGGCTTCCCCTCATAAAATGGGAAAATCTCTCATTTGATGATTTTCTTGGGGACACAGCTCTAAACCATCTCCAAGAAAACACCACTTGAGACCTCATCTCTAGTCAACTCTCAAAAAATACTATCAACTACATGAGGCATGAAGGAAGAGTGGGATCTCAATTTGGCAGTCATCTCCTCCAAACTTCTCAATATAGTGATACAAGTATCTCTGTATATGCCATCTACCGGAGATGTACAGATGGACTCTCTAAGTTGAGCCATCTTTATTTTAGCAGTATGAAAAATGGTTGCTATATCAGGATGTGAGGTGCATCCTGAGTGGCCATCTAGATGTAACATGTGAAAGCTAAGTGTTAACAATTAAGTACTTGATTACATGTTATAACTGTGTGTAAAATGGAAACAAATATATGAATATATAAAATTATACTTAAATTTACAATACTAGAGTGTACTAATAGTCCTAAAGGGTCTGTGAATGTACTAATTGGTATTAATAGGTCCTATTAGGTCAAGTAAGTGGTCTTATTAGGTCTTAAGGGTCCTAGGATGTACTAATTAATTTTAATAAGTCATATTAGTCCTATTAGGTCTTAAGTCATGTCTTATTAAGTCTTAAGGGGTCCTATTAGGTCTTAAGTGGTCCTAAATTATGTCTTAAGGATCCTAAGGGTTCTTAAAGAGTTTTATGTCACAATAGGGGTCCTAAAGAAACCTGGGGTGTACTAATAGTCCTAAAGGGTTCTTGGATGTACTAATTGATATTAATAGGTCCTATTAGGTCAAGTAAGTGGTCGTATTAGGTCTTAAGGCTCCTAGGATGTACTAATTAGTTTTAATAAGTTATATTAAAGTCCTAAATTAGGTCTTAAGGGGTCCTATTAGGTCTTAAGTGGTCCTATTCTAGGTTTTAAGGATACTAAGGGTTCTTAAAGAGTTTTATGTCACAATAGGGGTCCTAAAGGAACCTAGAGTGTACTAATATTCCTAAAGGGTCCTTGGATGTACTAATTAGTATTAATAGGTCCTATTAGGTCAAGTAAGTGGTCTTATCAGGTCTTAATGGTCCTAGGATGTACTAATTGATTTTAATAGGTTATATTAAAGTCCTAAATTAGGTCTTAAGGGGTTCTATTAGGTCTTAAGTGGTCATATTAGGTTTTAAAGATCCTAAGGGTTCTTAAAGAGTTTTATGTCACAATAGGGGTCCTAAAGGAACCTAGAGTGTACTAATAGTCTTAAAGGGTCCTTGGATATACTAATTGGTATTAATATGTCCTATTAGGTCAAGTAAGTGGTCTTATTAGGTCTTAAGGGTCCTAGGATGTACTAATTGATTTTAATAGGTCATATTAGTCCTATTATGTCTTAAATCTAGTCTTATTAAGTCTTAAGGGGTCCTATTAGGTCTTAAGGGGTCCTATTCTAGGTCTTAAGGATCCTAAGGGTTCTTAAAGAGTTTTATGTCACAATAGGGTTCCTAAAGGAGCCTAGGGTGTACTAATAGTCCTAAAGGGTTCTTGGATGTACTACTTGGTATTAATAGGTCCTATTAGGTCAAGTAAGTGATCTTATTAGGTCTTAAGGGTCCTAAGATGTAATAACTAGTTTTAATAGGTTATATTAAAGTCCTAAATTAGGTCTTAAGGGGTCCTATTAGGTCTTAAGGGATCCTATTCTAGGTCTTAAGGATCCTAAGGGTTCTTAAAGAGTTTTATGCCACAATAGGGGTCCTAAAGGAACCTAGAGTGTACTAATAGGCCTAAAAGGTCCTTGGATGTACTAATTGGTATTAATAGGTCCTATTAGGTCAAGTAAGTGGTCTTATTAGGTCTTAAGGGTCCTAGGATGTACTAATTAATTTTAATAGGTCATATTAGTCCTATTAGGTCTTAAGTCCATTCTTATTAAGTCTTAAGGGGTCTTATTAGGTCTTAAGTGGTCCTATTCTAGGTCTTAAGGATCCTAAGGGTTCTTAAAAAGTTTTATGTCACAATAGGGGTCCTAAAGGAACCTAGAGTCTAATAATAGTCCTAAAGGGTCCTTGGATGTACTAATTGGTATTAATAGGTCCTATTAGGTCAACTAAGTGGTCTTATTAGGTCTTAAGGGTCCTAGGATGTACTAATTGGTTTTAATAGGTCATATTAGTCCTATTAGGTCTTAAGTCTAGTCTTATTAAGTCTTAAGGGGTCCTATTAGGTCTTAAATGGTCATATTCTAGGTCTTAAGGATCATAAGGGTTCTTAAAGAGTTTTGTCACAATAGGGGTCCTAAAAGAACCTAGGGTGTACTAATAGTCCTAAAGGGTCCTTGGATGTCATAGTAGGGGCTCTAAAGGGTCCTAAGGTGTACTAGTTAGGTCCTCTAAGTGTCTTAAATGATACTAGGATGTACTAAGGCTTGGTCCTCCTAGGATAATATTTTGACATCTAACTCTACATGAATAACATTTATACATGTAACTCTAAAACATATGTACATAATTTAGAGAGAGAGAGAGAGAGATTCCTAATATGTACTAACTTTAAAAAAAATTTAAAAACAAATATTTTTAATAGCTTCTATAAGATCTTAATGTTTTCTAACATTTTCTAATATTTCTACTACGGTTTCTAATGTTTTGTAAATATTTTCTAACATTTGCTAACAAACTAGTAACTACAATTTTCTATCATTTTCTAACATACCAAGTTACAATTTTATAACATTTGCTAACGTTCTACTACGTTTTTCTAATATTTTCTAATGTATACTAGAAGTTACAATTTTCTAATATTTTCTAATGTATACTAAGTTACAATTTTCTAATATTTTCTAATGTATACTTATTTACAATTTTCTAATATTTTCTAATGTATACTAAGTTATGATTTTCTAACATTTATAGTCCTAAAGGGTCCTTGGATGTCACAATAGGGGTCCTCTAAGTGTCTTAAAGGATACTAGGATGTACTAAGGCTCACTCCTCCTAGGATAATATTTTAACATCTAACTCTACACGAATAACATTTATACATGTAACTCTAAAACATATGTACATAATTTAGAGAGAGAGAGAGAGAGAGATTCCTAATATTTACTAATTTTAAAATAAATTTAAAAATAAATATTTTTAATAATTTCTTTAAGATCTTAATGTTTTCTAACATTTTCTAACCTTTCTACTATGGTTTCTAATGTTTTGTAAATATTTTCTAACATTTGCTAACAAACTACTAGGATTTTCTATCATTTTCTAACATACTAAGTTACAATTTTATAACATATTCTAACATTCTACTACGTTTTCTAATATTTTTTAATGTATACTAGAAGTTACAATTTTTTAATATTTTCTAATGTATATTAAGTTACAATTTTCTAATATTTTCTACTGTATACTAATTTATAGTTTTCTAATATTTTTTAATGTATACTAAGTTACAATTTTCTAACATTTGCTAACATATTCTAACATTTATACTATGATTTTTTAATGTTTTCTAACATTTTCTAATAGTTCTACTATGATTTTCTAACAATACTACTACAATTTTCTAACATATTCTAACATTCTACTATCATTTTCTAACATATTCTAAAATTTAACTACAATTTTCTAACATTTCTACAAACTAAAAATTATTTAAAACAAATAACTAACTAAAATAAATATAAAACATATAATTTACAATAAAAAATAAAAAAATACATGTACCTAATACTACTAACAATTTGAAGAGGTCGAAAAAGCTCGGAAGGTGTTGATGTCGTAGTGGACATCACTAGTTCACTCTAAGCCCCGGGTCCACAAAATCTCAAATAGAAAATGGTGAAAATGAAATAGGAAGTCAAAATTTATAAAAAATCTGGCGAAAAAGTGGCTTCGTGCGAAGTACCCTGCATGGGGTACTTCGCACGAAGACACCTCTTTGTGCGAAGAGGGTACTTCACACAAAGCCAATCATCCCCTTCATGCGAAGAGGGTACTTGGAGAGAAGATACTAAAATTGAATTTTTTTTTTGGAAAACCGATTTCCTTCATCCTAAAAAGTGGGACACACTATTGTGATTTCACACACATATGTTTATCAATAGTTGGCTTGTAGCTATTTAGAAGACTTTTTGTGGATCTCTTGATTACCATTAGAGTTTTCCTTGGATTTTAGGGCAATCCATTTTTATGACGTCTCTCTTTCTTTCTCAAGAAACATGCATTCAATCCACTCAATGCTTAAATTTTGAAAATTATCATTTCAAAATAGAAAGAGATAATTGATCTTCCTTTCCTTCAACTCACAAACCACTCCATTGCCAAACTTTGTGACCTTGAACTTCACCACTGTCGAAACAACTCTGGCTATTCTCTACACAAAATGGCACACCCTAAAAAACACAAATCAACATAACTCAACATGTTTTCATCTATTTTTTGTGCATTTTTATAGTATTGTGGATGTTGATTATGAAGATAAAACCAATAAATTTTTTGTGAAAATCCATCTGATATGTGAAAATAGATTTTTGTATAGATGTGTAGGGAGGTGTTGTTTCCTGTGGAAGTTAGTTGTGTCCTAAATCATGCAAGCACGTCTTTGAAAAACTTTATCTTTAAATCATTATTAATGATATCACTTTCCATCATGTCCTCTGATAGCACACATCTGACATTTTCTATATTGAACATTAAAGCCAATATAGCTAGACATCTTAATGGAAGAGAAAAAATCTATTAAATAATTCAAAAGTTCAAAACAACTAATAACAAGTAATAGACAAAAATAATTTAAAAAGGACCACACAAAAATGGCCAAAGACACCCCCAGTGTAGGAATAAGGATTATGAACAAAGAGAAACAGTGAGCACTAAGGATAGACACAACCAAACAAGAGCATTAAGCCAATCTAGAGGGTGAATGACTTTTGAAATTAAAATTAGAATTTGATATATAAAAACTAATTTAATGGATATTAAAATTAAAATTTATAAGTGAAAATTATTGATTTCATAGATATAAAAGGATATCACAAGGGTCCATGCGAAGTAATGGACCTCACAAGATGTCATAATGTAGGTTCATCCTTTGGCATACACTGTCCATGGAACTTGCAAAACAAGAAAAATATGCGACGAGTAGCTATTGCCTCACAAATAAAAATTAGCAACAAAATTTGGGCTTTCTTAACTATTTGGGAAATAGGATAAAAGGGGAAGTGATTAAAGTTAGATAATTTTGCCTATTCAAAAAATAATAATTATGTATTTGGCTTAATAGCCATAGGATGAAAATTGCATTAGGTGCTGTTGGTGTAATTAAATATTACTAATTACACTTTACTTAAGTTTACTTAGGATAATGTATTTGCATATTAGTTGTCATTGTGACACCTAGGAGTTTGCATTTCATTTTAGCACATGGTTAGAAGAATTTCCACTTTAGGTGTGATAGTTGTCATCACATACCTCTTTGTGTGTGAGATCTACCTTTAGTGATCTTATCACATTATCATCCTCTCATTGTTGCACACGTTTCTCATACGTTCATGTACAATGGAGGATGATCCACATTTGGTGGACATGTGATTCCACCTAGTGTGGGTGATATCTTATCATTTCCTTATCATGTAGTCTTATTTCATTGCCTATATATTCAGGCACTCCTACTTTGTAATCAATTCAAATTAGCTATAATCAATTATTTGATTATTTTTCCTATCTCTCTTGTACTATCTCTTGAGCTTCTAGATCTTGGCTTTTATTCTTTTCCTTAGGAAAATTCTTACATGGTATCAAAGCGATATCAAAATTCTTACATGGTATCAGAGCCATAAGAGTTTCATTGCATAGCCTATTTTGAGAGATTTTTATTGTAGGTCAAAATTGGAGCTTGCTAGTGCAAATCAGAGGTTGGCATCACATTGAGGAGGTCCAAAAACCCTTAAATAAAGTTTTGTTTCATCCAAATTGGATATCTGAAGCAAATTCTAGAGCCATTTGAATTTTCAAGGTTCAGCGGTGGTGATTTAGAAAAAATAATTTCAGAGGCAATTTTCAAACAGCGATATCTCAATCATCAGAACTCCTTTTTTTGAGCAATTTTTTTTTTGGGGGGTAGAATTTTATGATCTACACAATGGTGTAGGCGATTTCTGATCTCTATTTCTGATATTTTCTAAAAATAAAAAATCCTGATTTTCACAACTTTAGAGGCTTCGTTTGGGCTCATATGGACACATTTTCAGGTGCTATTTTTTTTTAAAGTTCATGATTTTTTGTCTACTTTCCAGATCTGGTATCAGTTTGGAAAAATTTTGAGTAGACATAGTACTTTCAGAATTTGGTCTATTTTGGCCCATTTTTGGCACTTATAATTTGTTAGATCCTTGAGAGATCTTGTGTCTTATTTTTTTGAGTCTACTATAGCTTCATATTTTCTTTTGTAATTATCAAAATTAGAAGTCCACTTTGGTTCATTTTGGCAAGTGGCAATTATACACGCACTATATATAAAGTGCCAAAATCATCTATTTTGGGGGGGTTCTTTGGCTCATTGCATTTTGGGGGGTGCATTAATTTTTTTATCTCATTGTTTCATGTGAGAATTACATCATGGATGGTTTAATTAAGTTGACAAGAGGGAACTATAAGAAATGGAGTGAATTGGTTCTTGCTCATCTTAGTGAGCATAACTTATTGTCCTATTTGTATGAGTATAGACCTAAAAGTCCTCTTTACAATTGTGACTCTTACTCAGAAGTTGTTAAGGTTATCTATTTGAATATGGATATGGATGTTATGGATTCCCTTGATGACTATGAAGATGAAACAATGAATAATCTTTGGACTATTATTTGGGAAATGTATGGAGATCCACATATTCCTCCACTTCCAAAAGGTCCAGAACCTCCAGTTACAACTACTTCTCCTCCTATTGAGATCACATCTCTTGGTGATGCTTGTCTTCCTATAGACATTGGATCTTGTGATTCAGTGCAACAAGATATTCCTTGTCTTCCAGTTATAGTTTCATTGGATGACTACTTGAAAGATATTGCAAGTTTGTTTGTGGAGTCCTACATTTCAGATTTGGGAGACTTCATTGATGATATTCATCTTCTCTTTGTTGAGGATGATCCTTCTTTAGTTTTTTTGAGGGAGCATGCTGACCCTCATCTTCACTCTCTACTTGATCATTCTTTCGAGGGTGACATGATTGTGGATCCTTTGATGCAACAATTGGAGGAAGTCTCTTTAAATTCAAAGAAGACATTTGAGTCTTTGGAGATTGGTTTTCATGAGTCTCAAACTTCACTTGAGATGTCACATTGCATGGTTCAGTTTGATCATACTCATGTGTTGGAGATTCCTATTCAGTTTCCCGAGACATCATACATTTTGAGGATTCTTCCTTTAGATTGGGGTGGATTCATTAATACACCTATGGACTTGTTTCTTCCTAAGGGGAGGAACATTATTCATTTTTCTTGGTGTAGTTTCTACATTGATCTAGGTGCATCTATCATGGGTGTACATTCTACATTGAGGGGGGGCTTTCTTGCTTCTCTTCCTACTTCATTTGAGGAGGCATTTTTGTCTTTGGATTTTGATCCAAATTCTTACATGGATCATTTATCATTGGTTCCTTATTTGTCACCTTCTTCGACTAGGCTTTCTCCTGATTGGTTCATGGCATCTTCATCAACCAAGGACATGGTGACACTTGGGCATACTTCAGAGACATCATACTTCATTTGGATTCTCCTTCCTACTTCCTATCCACAATGGGAATCCTTCTTACATCTATACTTGGTGTATCTTCTTCCTAAGGGGAGAAATGTTGTTTGTAGGCATTAGACTATGTTTTGTCTTCAAGCACTTACCATCCTTGGAGGAGATTACTCATTATGGGGGGGATACAATGTCTCCTTGTTTCCTTCCTTTGGGGGGATTTTTTATTGTATATGCATGATGTATGTCATAATTGGGGGGTCTTGATTACTCCATCCATGCATGCATCTTGTATTCATCTCTCTTTTTGGGGGAGGGTTTTTCCCATGAGGTTTTCCCTCTTTCTCCACTTTATGAGAGATTGCATTTCTCTTGCATATTGTACATGGGTACCTAACATGGCCTAGTAGTTGGGACCCATATTTCATTGTGAACTTAAGTGCATTCCCCTAAGTTGCACTTAAGGGGGGGTGTCAGTGTAATTAAATATTACTAATTACACTTTACTTAAGTTTACTTAGGATAATGCATTTACATATTAGTTGTCATTGTGACACCTAGGAGTTTGCATTTCATTTTAGCACATAGTTAAGAGAATTTCCACTTTAGGTGTGATAGTTGTCATCACATACCTCTTTGTGTGTGAGATCCACCTTTAGTGATCTTATCACATTATCATCCTCTCATTGTTGCACATGTTTCTCATACTTTCATGTACAATGGAGGATGATCCACATTTGGTGGACATGTGATTCCACCTAGTGTGGGTGATATCTTATCATTTCCTTATCATGTAGTCTTATTGCATTGCCTATATATTCAAGCACTCCTACTTTGTAATCAATTCAAATTAGCTATAATTAATTATTTGATCATTTTTCCTATCTCTCTTGTGCTAGCTCTTGAGCTTCTAGATATTGGCTTTTATTCTTTGGCTTAGGCAAATTCTTACAGGTGCTAATGTGTTGTAATAATGCTCTTTTTAGCCATTGCAATGAGCCTTTAATAAAATTTCTCACTACTTAAAAGCTCAAGTAGTGATAAATGTTAGTGACAATATGCTCCCCTTCATTTTCTTGTAATGGTATGATCCTCAATATTTAGGAATAACCATATAAGCATGTAAGAAACTAGAGAAAAATAATGTGCCCATAATGTGGGACTATAAGCACATGACGGTAAGGCAGTAGGTCCTATTGCTAACATGAATCGACCTAGGAAAAAAATGAAATGGAGTAGAAAATATGATTCCCTTGATATACATGTATCCTAATGTCAAAATGGTATGTATGGAGGAAGGCATGATGTCCCCAATTTATAAAATATATCCTTGAAAGATAATGTATAAGGATTTGGGGGGCATTATTGATGTAGGAGCATCCTGGGTGTAAGAGCAATCTTGCATCACCCAAAAATATTTCTATTTTTGTATTCAATAAGGGCTATCTTGTGCAGAGTTGCTATTTATGGAAACTTGCTATTTTTAGTAAGTTGGTATTACGATCTCAGAATGTCTGATTTTACATATGGACGTTCATCTCAGTCATATCAGCCTGTCAGCAAAGTTTCATGGCTAGATCAGGTGCAGTTTTGAAGATATTGAAGATTTTCAGTATTGGCAGCAGGGTACAGAAACTTCAAACTCAGTTTTGAAGGCTTTAGAGGCCCCGGATGAGGTTGAAAATTTGGGTGAGGGGTGATTTATGTGAGTCAAGCTTATAGAGCACTTCGTGGCATTTCCAGAATGGGGTTATAATAGCCAATCGGGTCAACGGGCGATGACTTATGGTCTTCGGAAGTTGGGTCACCTGAAATGGCGAAAAATATTTTTTCTTCAAAATTTCTATTTGGGTTTCAAAACTCATTTTGAGCCGACTTTGATGTAATAAATTGTAAAATAAAATAATTCTAAGTTTGGTCGGCCGTAAGGGCTAAATTTCTAGAACCTTCTCGGGCAGTGGAAATTGCCTATATAAAGAAGGCCCGTAGTGTTGTCTAGGGCAGTTCTGGGTAGTAGATCTCGGTATTGATTCAAGGCTTTGTCCTATAGAATATGGTGCTCCCATATTCTGTAGGACAAAGCCTTGAATCAATACCCAGATCTACTACCCAGAACTGCCCTAGACAACACTACGGGCCTTCTTTATATAGGCAATTTCAACCGCCCGAGAAGGTTCTAGAAATTTAGCCCTTAGGGCCGACCAAACTTAGAATTATTTTATTTTACAATTTATTACATCAAAGTCAGCTCAAAATGAGTTTTGAAACCCAAACAAAAATTTTGAAGGAAAATTATTTTCTGCCATTTCAGGTGACCCAACTTCCGAAGACCATAAGTCATCGCCCGTTGACCCGATTGGCTATTATAACCCCATTCTGGAAATGTCACGAAGCGCTCTACAGGCCTAACCCACACAAAGTTCCCATCACCCAAATTTTCAACCTCATCCGAGGCCTCCAAAGCCTTCAAAACTGAGTTCAAAGTTTCTGTACCCTGCTGCCAATACCGAAAATCTTCAATATCTTCAAAATTGCACCTGATCTAGCCATGAAGCTTTGCTGGCAGACTGATATGACTGAGATGAACCTCCATATCTAAAATCAGACATTCCCAGATCGTAAGACCAACTTACTAAAAATAGCAAGTTTCCATAAATAGCAACTCTGCACAAGATAGCCCTTATTGAATACAAAAATAGAAATATTTTTGGGTGATGCAAGATTTCTCTTACACCCAAGATGCTCCTGCATTAGACACCTGGGGTAATTTGAGAAGTGACCCTATCACGACTCAGGTGTGCAGAGGAAAACCAAGACGGTTAACCTCCTCCTTTGTTAGCCATGATGAATCTTCAACAGGTCATCCTTTCCATTTGACCAAATACTCTTCATATGTCCTATTCCTTGTGCTTCTGCCAACACGACTGTCCAGTATGTCTTCAATCTCCTTGATATCTGACCTGGTTGCTGGAATACTCCACTGTGCTGCTACAACCTCATCTTCAACACCTCCTTCGTGATACTCTGTCAAATCTAAAATGTTAAACATTGGTGAAATATTTAGCTCACTAGGCAATTCTACCTCATATGCATTTCCTGAATCATGCTTCTTCAATATCTTACATGGTCCAAACTTCTTCATTTTCAGCTTGTTATATGTACCAACTGGAAATCGCTCCTTCCACAAATGAACCATGACTTCATCCCCAATCTGAAATTCTTTATGCCTCCTTTTCTCATCTGCCTTAGCCTTATACTGCGCATTCATCTTGGTAATATGCTTCCTCACCTCCTCGTGGATGTTCTTCAAATGTTCTACAAAATCCTCAGCCTCAGCACTACTTATTTCTCCTTTATCTATCTTTCTCAATTCAGATGCATTTCTTGGACTACTTCCATATACAATCTGGAATGGTGATTTACCAGTGCTCCTATTGATAGAATTATTGTATGCAAATTCTGCCTGTGATAAAATCAAATCCCATCTTGTTGGCTTATCCCCAACTAAACATCTCAGCAGATTTCCCAAACTTCTATTCACCACCTCTGTCTATCCATCAGTCTGTGGATGATGTGATGAACTGAACTTCAAATCTGTCTTCAACTTCTTCCACAATGTCCGCCAGAAATATCCAACAAACTTAGTATCTCGATCTGAAACTATGGTCTTTGGTAAACCATGTAGTCTCACCACTTCTTTGAAAAATAATTCTGCTACATGAACAACATCATTAGTCTTCTTGCAGGAAATGAAATGTGTCATTTTCAAAAATTTGTCAACTACTACAAAAATTGAATCATGTCCCCACTGTGTCCTCGGTAAACCAAGAACAAAGTCCATACTGATATCCTCCCAAGGCTTCTCTGGTATAGGTAATGGTTGATACAACCCTGTATTCTACTTCACTCCTTTCACCATCTGACATACTCTACAACTCTGTACAAACTTCTTCACATCTTGCTGCAATTGTGGCCAATAATAATTCTCACCAACCAAAGCAAAGGTTTTATCTCGACCAAAATGTCCAGCCAATCCTCCACTATGCTTCTCCTTGATGAGATTCTCCCTCATAGAACTTCATGGAATGCACAACTGACTCCCTCTGAATAGCATATCATCTTGGATGATAAAATCTAGCCATTTCCTCTTGTCTAGAGTAACAGGTTCTGTACAAGCTTTCCAAGCTTCACCAAAATGAGGATCCTCTGGATACAAATTCTTGAGTTCCTTGAACCCAACCACTTCAATCTACATCTCTGTCAGCAATAGTTGCCTTCTACTAAGAGCATCTGCAACCCTATTAGACTTTCCACTCCTGTGTTTCAAAAAAAATGTATAACTTTGCAAAAACTCAACCCATTTCAAATGCCTCTGATTCAACTTTTCTTGACTATTCAAATATTGCAACACTTGATGATCAGTATACAAAACAAACTCATTAGGAAGCAGATAATGTCTCCACTTCTTTAATGTCTGAACTATAGCATAAAATTCCTGATCATAGACAGAATATTTTCTCTTGGCATCATTTAACTTCTCACTGAAATAAGCAACAGGTTTACCTTCTTGACTCATAACAGCTCCTATTGTAGTACCACTAGCATCACAATCTACTTGAAACACCTTATTAAAATCCAGAAGTGCTAAAACAAGTTGTTCTGTAACTTTTTGTTTCAACAATTGAAAACTTTTTTCTGCCCCATTAGTCCACTTAAACTCTTTTCTATCCCCTCTCATTGTTTTAGTCAAGGGTCCACAAATACTGCTAAAATTTCTAATAAAATTTTTGTAAAAGCTAGCCAAACCATGAAAAGATCTTACCTCCGTAGCATTCCTTGGAGTAGGCCATTCAAGGATAGCCTGTACCTTCTCTGGGTCCATTTTTAGACCTTCTGTTGAAACTACAAATCCCAAATACACTAACTCTTTCTTCACAAAACTGCACTTCTTCAAATTAATCAACAATTTCTCATCTCTCAACTTTTCAAACACCATATGAATATGCATCATATGTTCCTCCAATGTCTTGCTAAAAATCAAAATATCATCTAGGTAAACAATGACAAACTTACCCAGAAATTTTTTTAGAACCTCGTTCATGAGCCGCATGAAAGTACTCAGTGCATTGGTTAGCCCAAAAGGCATGACTAACCACTCATACAGTCATTCCTTTGTTTTGAAGGCAGTCTTCCATTCATCTCCTTCTCTGATCCGAATCTGGTGATATCCACTCTTCAGATCTATCTTTGAGAAATACACTGCTCCACTCAAACAATCCATAATATCATCCATTCATGGCAATGGAAACCTATACTTGATTGTGATCTTGTTTATTGCTCTGGAATCTGTACACATCCTCCACTCTCCATTCTTCTTTGGTGCTAATACTGCTGGTACAACATAGGGACTCAGACTCTCTCGAATCAACCCCTTCTGCAATAACTCATGTACTTGTCTGTTCAACTCTTCACTTTCTGCTGGTGTCATTCTGTGTGCTGCCTTGTTTGGAAAACTAGCCCCTGAAATCAAATCCATCTAATGACTGATCTTCCTTACCAGTGGTAATCCATCAGGTACATTATCAGATACAATATCTTGAAACTCATTCAACAAATCTGCAACCTCTACAGGTACATCCTCTACTTCTTCTTTACCAACTTTTGGAATTAAAGCAAAACACACATGCTCATGCCTCATACCATCTAAGAATTTTCTTCCATCAACAAATGTTATTCTTGCATTACCACATACCTTTTCTTCGGTCTCCTTCAATGGCTTTAGCTTATGTCGCACTCCATCCTTTGTCAGGGAATAGGTATTCGCATGACCATCATGTACAGCACATCTGTCAAACTGCCATGGTCTACCCAACAACATATGACATGCATCCATAGAGATGATATCACATAGTACCTCATCTTGGTACCCGTCAATCTTGAACTTTACCAGGCACTATTCATTGACCATGACCTTGTGGTCATCCTGCACCCAGGAAATCCGATATGGATGTGGGTGTTTCTATCTCTTGAGCTTCAACTTTGTCACCATCTCTTCTGACACCAAATTGTCAGTGCTTCCACTATCAATAATCACATCACAGCATTTACCCTCACACTTGCATCTAGTGTGAAACAGGCTCCTCCTTTGTTCAGGTTCATTCTCACCACTCAGCAAGACTCTTCTGTTAATTAGCCTTTCTCCTCTTTCAGCATCTTCAGAATTTGATGATCTAGTATCTTCATCTACATGTGCAACTCTGGCCTAGCCTTCATTTCTCCTGTCTGTTCTACCTTGGCGCTGAGGACATTCAAATGCCCTATGACCTTCTTCTCCACAGTGAAAACATGTTCCACGGAAGCCTCCTCTTCCAGACCCTTGTCCTCTTCCTCTTCCTCTCTGATCTCTATTACTCTGATCTTGGAAATGGTTGGAATTATTTCCTCTCTGATTCTGACTGCTACTAGTCTCATCCTTCTTTTTCGGATCTTCATTTCAGCCACCATATGACCATCCACCAGATCTTCCACCACGACCTCTTCCATTTTGTCTGCTCTCAAACTTCTTGTTCAACTTTTCCTCTACTTTTAGGGAAAATTGGTATGCCTCCTCAACACTGTTCATTCAAACCAGATTCAACTCCTCCTGAATGCTTGGCCTTAACCCATTAAGGTATCGGGCAACTTTCTCCTTATCAGCTTCTGCATGACCTGCTCTGATGAGGAGTCGATAGAACTCCTTTGTATACTCCTGAACAGATCTTCCTGCTTGCTTCAAACTTTGCATTTTCTTTAGTAGGTCAAGCTCATAATCAATAGGAATGAACTATCACCTTAATTTATCCACCATCCGATCCCATCTTGTGATTTTATCTTTCCCTCTCCTATTTCGCTCCAATTGAATTTCTTGCCACCAGATCTTCGCATGACCTTTCAATCTAGCCTTCACAAATTTGACCCTATCAGGATCCTCAACATCTTTATACTCAAAATATTCTTCACATTCATTGATCCAGTTGATCAATTCCTCTGGGTTAAGATTTCCAGAAAATGTAGGAACCTCAATCTTAGGTCTTTTCCCAATCTTGGAAATCACCCGAAAAAGTCTTTCTTCCTCCTGGTTCACAATTTCAGCTTCTCCTTCTTGATATTCTTCTTTGGATTCATCCTCGCTTTCATCTCTGACATTAAGATTCATTCCTCTGTGAATCTCTTCTTGCAATGCTCACACTTATCTCTGCAGCTCTCTAACCTCAGGTGTCACAGCACCAGCTCTTCCGCCACGTTCTCTTCGTGGAGGTATTTTCACGATGCGTGCTGAAACCCTAACCATGGTCCCGGTGCAAACTGCCTCACAGTCGGTGATCTATTTACACACTCAAGAACTCCTACTCTGATACCACTTGATGAAGGGTGTTCCCCTTAATACCACAAACACATAACAGAAATAGAGAAACAACAACAATAATATGCAAGAATAGAAAATTGACTTCTTATTATCTCCACAAATGTGGAATTACAAACTTTCTGAATTACAATATGCAAAGCCACATGGGCATTCCCTTACCATATTCTATAGGACAAAGTCTTGAATCAATACCCATATCTACTACCCAGAACTGCCCTAGACAACACTATGGGCCTTCTTTATATAGGCAATTTCCAACGCTCGAGAAGGTTCTAGAAATTTAGCCCTTAGGGCTGACCAAACTTAGAATTATTTTATTTTACAATTTATTACATCAAAGTTGGCTCAAAATGAGTTTTGAAACCCAAATAGAAATTTTGAAGAAAAATTATTTTTCGCCATTTCAGGTGACCCAACTTCCGAAGACCATAAGTCATCACCCGTTGACCCGATTGGCTATTATAACCCCATTCTAAAAATGCCACGAAGTGCTCTACAGGCTTGACTTGCACAAAGTGCTCGTCACCCAAATTTTCAACCTCGTTCGGGGCCTCTAAAGCCTTCAAAACTGAGTTTGAAGTTTCTGTACCCTGCTGCCAATACCAAAAATCTTCAATATCTTCAAAACTGCACCTGATCTAGCCATGAAACTTTGCTGGCAGGCTGATATGACTGAGATGAACCTCCATATGTAAAATTAGACATTCTGAGATCATAAGACCGACTTACTAAAAATAGAAAGTTTCCATAAATAGCAACTCTGCACAAGATAGCCCTTATTGAATACAAAAATAGAAATATTTTTGGGTGATGCAAGATTGCTCTTACACCCAGGATGCTCCTGCATCAATTATGCCCCCAACGTGGATTATAAATGCTAAAGATATGACAAGAGGAGTGTAAAAGGTTTAGGAAGAATATTATGCCCTTAATCCTAGAGTATACATATATATGGTTATTATTAGTTATCTTGTATCTTTCTAGAAGAGTTTTGTGGAACACTAGATTACCATTAGACTCTTTCTTGGATTTTAGGACAATCCTTTTTTTATGATGCCTCTCTTTCTTCCTCAAGAAACATGCATTCAATCCACTCAATGTTTAAATTTTGCAAATTATCATTTCAAAATAGGAGAGAACTTATCTTCCTTCCCTTTAGCTCACAAACCACTCCATCATCAAACTCTGCACCTTGAACTTCACCTCTTCTTAAATAACTCTGGCTATGATCCACACAAAATGACACACCCTAAAAAACACAAATCGACATAACTCAACATTTTTCATCTCTTTTTTTTCTCATTTTATACTATTGTGGATGCTGATTATGAAGATAAAACTAGTAAAACATTCATGAAAATCCGTTGTAATATGCAAAAATGAATTTTTGTATAGATTGATAGGGTGGTGTTATTTTGTGTGGAAGTTTGTCATGTTCTTTTGAATCATGCAAGCACTTCTTTTAAGGAATTTCTCATTAAACCCTTATTAATGATATCACTCTCCATTGCATCCTCTGATAGCATACATATGACATTGTCTATATTGAACATTAAAGCCAATATATCCAGGCATCTTAATGCAAGATAAAAAGAAAATCTATTAAATAATTAAAAAATCTAAAACAAGTAAAAAAATAATAAATAAAAACAATAAAAAAGGACCACACAAAAATGTCCAAAGACATCTCTAGCCTAGGAATAATGATTATGAACCAAGAGAAACAATAGGCACTAAGGATAGACAAAACCAGGAAAGAGCATGAAGCCACTACAAAGGGAGAGAGACTTTTGAAATTAAAATTAGAATTTGATAAATAAAAATTATTTTAATGGATATTAAAATTAAAATTTATAAGTGAAAATTATTGATTTCATAGATATAAAAGGATATCACAAGGGTCCATATAAAGTAATGGACTTCACAAGATGTCATAATTTAGGTTCATCCTTTGGCATGCACTCTCCATGGGAACTTTCAAAACAATAAAAATATGCTCAAGTAGCTATTACCTCACAAATAAAAATTAGCAACAAAATTAGGGCTTGCTTAACTATTTAGAAAATAGGATAAAAAGGGAAGTGAGTAAAGGTAGATAATTTTGCCTATTCAAAAAATAATAATGATGTATTTGGCTTAGTAGTCATAACTATTAGGCCCAGAAGTCAAGCACAACTAAGAGGGGGGGCATGAGTGAGTTATAACAATTGAAGCACAAAACCTCTTAAACATAAATAGATCTTAATGATAAACAATAAATGCAAGATCCACAACACATAACACAAGAACACCATATTTGTTCTCGACGAAACTCATTAGGGAAAAACCCGCTGGGAGTCTAACCCACTAGAGGATGCACTCTGTTAAAAGTACTACCTGCTTAAGAGCATGAAGATAGAGAACAAAAGGTGCACATACCCCCAAAGCCTTATAGATGAATATGCAAGTACACTTCCAAGAGCACACTACTCACAATATAATCTTAGATCTGGCCCTCAATCAAGTTCACCGATCTTCTTTACAATTACATCAAGATGGACAAGTAGTCCATTGCAACTGAACTAACAAATAATATCTTCTATGGCTACGATTGCCCACGATAGTCAAGGTTGCCGACAACAACTTGGCTGTTGTGGTAGCTACAATTGCTCACAACAGTCAAAGCTGTCGGTGACAACCAGGCTATCCACGATAATCAACCCTACCGTGGAGGCAACCTTGTCGGTGGGGCCACAACCCCCCAATACATTTTGTTATATTTTTTTAAAATAAAAATATTTTTATTAAATTTAATTAATATTTAATATATTTTTTAATTAGTTTATTTAAATTATTTTTTAAATTAACTTATTTATTTTATTAAATTAGTTTATTTAATTTTTAATTTATTTTATTTTTAAATTAGTTTTATTTAAATAGATTATTTAATAGTATTACTTTATACTATTGATTGTAAATTAAAGTACCATTGTAGTTTTAAATTTATTATTTTATTTGTACATATAAATTTTTTATTTATTTTTATGGACAATAAAATTTTACGGGGGAAATTGCTATAACTAGGAGCTTGGGAAGTGCATGTTATCGCCTTGGAGTTTTGTTTATGCTTTATCTAGGAACTATTTTAGAGGTTGTGTATCTTTGGTTGCACATATGTTTTTAGTGTACTTTTTAATGATGTTTTGATTTAGGGCTAGTGTGTGTGTCCTTGATGTCTTTTATGGACCCAGATTTGACCGTATTACTTTTCTGGAACATATTTGGTTATTTTCAATTGTGATCCTAGGGGAGGTTAAATAGGAACATTTTAGGGAGTGGCTTACAATAGGGGTCAGGGGTCCAAAGAGGCCAGTACTAGGGTAACCTATCATAAGATGATAAATAAGTGATAACCTAATAATAAAACTTGGGGACGACATTAAATACAAGATTGATTATTGATGTCTCGTTTGTGCCTTGAGTTCTTGTATAGGCTAAGGATGAGAATGGGATGATACCTAGAGAGTAGGTATGATTAGAATTACTCATCTTCATGAGAGGGTATTTTGGTTCTGCATGGATCATGTCGAGGGTCCGGGGCCCAGAGTGGCTAGTCCAGGGTAACTCAACTTGATAACCGGGATCTAGAGAGACCGGTCCATGGTATCTCAAGTAGTTGCCCATGTGATGACACTCCCATAGTATGTAGCCTAACTATCCTCCATATTTTCTGCATTTTCCTGTAGTGGGTATCTTGGTTGTCTCATTATTGCCTGGTGGTCTATTTTTGTATTATTTGGTGATTGTATACGTGTTCAATATTATGGTATTTGGTGTTTTGGTATGTGTTGGTTATTTGATGTTTATTTATCTTTAGTTGGTGGTACCTTTTGTGTGTGTGAATTTTGTACCTAGTTGTAGACACAACACTTTAGTAAAACATTAGAGGTTAGCAGAAATCAAAGTCTTGCAAATAATTGAAACTTAAGCTAACTAGGCAATTTACTCCCTTCTAGTAGGTGCGAGTATGATGTTTTCAAATTGGAATCAAGATCAATGACAATGCAACACCTAAACGAAGGATTTGAATGCAAAAGATGGATATGAAATGAATGTAGATTATTCTATATTTTTTTTGTATTTTCTATGCAATAATATGGAAACTGTATGAATCTAAGCTAGATGAATGAAATTGAGATTGAGTGCATATTTATCTAAGAATGATATGAAAACTATGAATGCAAAGCTATGATATGAAAACTATGAATCTAAGCTATGATATGAAAACTATGAAACTATGACCAATAATGAAAGATCTCACAAATCGCCTGTCGCAAATGCTCAATCCTTCAATCACAAATTTGCTAGAGTAATTGTGCAAATTTGAGGTGTGTTAATTGTGAAGAGCTAAGCCTTGTTTTTATAGAAATCCAGGGCTTGAGGATGCATAAGAAAAACCATAAATCACTCTTGATAAACTTAGGTTGATTTTTGAGTTATCAAGAAATCAGAGATAATTAACTCACAAAAATCATGCAAAAGTAGTTTTTAACTCAAAATAGAGTTTAGATCAAATTTCAACTCATCATCAGATGTTGAGTTTAATTTTAAAATTGATTGTTGATTTCTAGTTGATTGCTTTTATGATTGTGCATGATTTAATTATAAATTAATTTAAAAATAAAGTGATTTATTCTCAACTTAACTGATTTTTGAATTAAAACAATTGATTTATGGGTTAATCAATTATTAAATCAAACTTTATTCAAAAACTATATTATTAAATATTGACAATTGACTTTAATCAATTAAATAAGAATTTTTTCAATTAGTCATGAGATTTTGGATTTATTGTCAAAATTAAGTAATACAATTTAGGAATAATTTAATTAAACCTAATTAAATAATTAAGTGGCAACATTAAATCTAATTAATTAAATATTCATAATATTCAATTAATCAAACTTTAGGATAAATAAGATTTATCGCCAAATAATTATTAAATTAAAGATAATTAGGATAAAGTAGGAATATTCCCTAATGCAGAATTTAGGGTAAAACCAATTAGGATTCGATAATGTGCAGACGTGCCTTAGGTTAGGACTTTGATGTCAATTTCATTCAAATTGAAGATGTAGGAGGTTAATGAACCTATAGCCCATTTTTGGGGTATTACATTTTGCCCCTCTTTGAATCACTGTGCAAAGTGTAGTGGTTCAAAGAATAGTCTATGTTTGATAAAGATGTATGAAATTGATTTGAAAGATTAACCAATTTTGAGATAGAAACCGATTGAAAGATTTGAAGATGCAAGATTTAAGATTTTAGGTCTTGAATGACCAAAGATAATGTCAACTATAGCAACAATGAACCGATGATTACGAAAAAGTGTCAAACCACCTGATTCTGAACCATATGATTGTGAAGAAGTGAGTGACCGATTCCAGACCTGATTGTCCTAAAAAGAATCATATTAGTATCACATCTTGAACCCATCAGTTACGAAGAAACAAGGAAATAACACTAATGAACCGATGGTTACGAAAAGATGATACAGTTTACAAGATAGATTAGGATACCAGATTGATATGGATCTCAATGAATCTGATATGCCCCAAGAATCAATAGATTTTCCCCAAGCGACGAGGACTTTAGATGAATTAGCAAATAGATGTGGTTGTTGTCTTGATAATTGATTACTATAACCAATTTGAGAATTGGTTATACACATTTGAGAATGTGTTTTGCATCATTTTGGGGTCTTGGAGACCAAGTTTGACTAGGGTTGACAATGGTTGACCAAGTTGAAATTTTGGTAGTTTAATGTTAGATAATCAGTTAAGTTGAATACTAGATTTCTTTGATGATTGAAGGTTGATTATGCAAGCAGTCGGCAATATAAATGATATCAGATTTTGATTTTGATACCGAAAATGGATTCTACTTGCTATTTTGTTGGAGGTACCTTCATACAAAGCTCATTCCTTGTGTCATGTTTAGCATAGTTCTAGAGAATCATTAAGCATTTTAAGTGTATGCAACAATTTGTGAGATCATGCAATCGTGAAAAGTGCAAAATAACATGAAAAATGAAATACAAACCTAAGACCTAGGACTTAGTACTTAGTCACTGATCATGTGTTGGTCATTTTCATCATTGAATTTTTATTAGGTAACCGAATAAATCAATACAACATCCACTAGTTAGGAAACTATGAATATATGAATATTGATTTTTGTGCCAAAGTTAATACAATGCCCACTAGCTAGACAACCATGGACATATGAATATTGATTTTGTTTTTGGAATGTCAGATTAGATATAAGCACCGAGGCACAAAAAGCCAAGATGACCTAAATATCATGTCCATTTTGATATTGCAATTTGTATAAGCATCAGATCATAAAGGTTGTGATAACCTGAATACGCCTTGCATTACAAACACATCAAGCAATCAAGAGATCATTCTAAATCCAATGTGAACTACCCGTAGTGACCCTTTATCATTCACAACCTTAGGTAAGATCGCGTTTCATAGTAGGAGTAAGAACTCACTCAAAAAGACAATAGTTAGATCAAACTTCCTTGAATTTTTTGGGTATCAATTATCGAGGTACTCATGGCCATCCAATTTGAGATAGAGGCTCTTACAGATAGACACCATTTTAATCCAAAATTTCCAAAGTCGTTAGATTTTCACATACAAGAAGAAAACAAACAAAAGATTATGCCCCCAGTCATCACTCTTCTAAATCTCGTAAAGGACATCATCGAAGAACTCGAAAGGACACAATATGCAAAAATCTCAATGCGAATCAGTAAGCATACAAGGAGATAAAAGCATGTAAAAGCATAGATTGTTTTCAGTTTGTGTTCATGTTTGATTGCATTGTTGTTTATGCAAAATCCTTTTCTGGAGAGGAGACAGATAGACTGACTTGAATGAAGCTTCAAAGGACTCTGACTGGATATGACACATCTACAGATACACTGGAGGCCATAGGATATGACTTTGATCACCCCCAAGTTTGAACATTGATAGGATACAGACACTTGAGATGATTGGTGTATAGACCAACTTATTGAAAATAGGAATGCAGAAACAAAATGGGAGATATGTACAAACTAAAGCAAGAATGAAAGTTGGGAAAGATGAAGATTGCACTGATAGATGGAGCATTTTGAAACAAGTGGTGCCTGTTTGTTGGGTTTTCACCATCTTGGTAGAGATTCTACTTTTGCTACCAAGGCGCCTGTTTCCAAGTTTTCACCAAGGCACTTTTTCTTTTTCTCATTTTTTTGTATTTTTTATTTTTTCAATTTTTTTGTACTTTTGATATTTTTTATTTTTTTGTGAATGATCAAGGCACCTATTGCTAGGTTTCCACTAGGATGTTCATTTTTTTTAGGACTTTTTCCAATTTTAAAGATTTTTTCAAGACATTTTACCATAGACTGAATGCCTTAGTCGTAGAATTCCTTCAGATGGAGAACGTTGATTGGTTCTCAGAGCTATTCTCCTTTAGTCATTGAGAGTTGATAGGCACCAGAGCCAAAAGTAGCAATGATTACAAAGGGACCTAGCCAGTTGGGTTCAAACTTCCCCTTGTGTTCTCGATGTGATTGATTTTTAGGATTTTCTCTGAAGACTAGATCGCCAACCTAAAATTCTTTGTGTTTGACTTTCTTGTTGTAGCCTCTAAACATTCTTTTATAATATACTCTAAGATGATCATACACTACTTTTCTACACTCATCTAGTAGTTAAAGTTCTTGCAACCTAGACACTCTGTAGTCTTCATCAATTACTAGACCATGCATTCTGATTCTTAGTGATGGGATTTCAACCTTAATAGGTAGTACCACTTCAGACCCATAAACTAAAGCAAATGGTGTATCCCCAATGGGCATTCTGATACTTGTTCTATAGGCCCAGAGAGCTGGATTGATCATGAGATGCCAGTCTCTTCCTGTTTTATTAATTTTACGGTGCAAGATTTTCAATAGATTCTTGTTAGAAGCCTCTGCTTGTCCATTCCCTTGAGGATAGTAGATTGATGACCAATGTTGTGTAATCTTGAATTTTGCACATAGATCATCCAAGTCTTTGTTTTTTAATTGTCCACCATTATCTGTGACTATAGAATTTGGAATACCATACCAACATATGATGTAGTTCAGAATAAACATAGAAATTTGCTTGCTGGTCGCTTGAGTTAAAGGAACTGCTTCCACCCATTTCGTGAAATAATCTATAGCTGTGATTATATGGGTATGTCCATTAGAAGAATGAGGATGTATGGATCCTATAAGATCAAATGCCCATTGGTGAAAAGGCCATTGTGTGGTGAAGAGAATTAAATCTTTCCCTAGAGCATGAATTAAGTTGCCATGTACTTGGCACTTTTGATAGTTCTTAGCAAACTTGATAGCCTCTTTCTCCATTTTTGGCCAATAGTATCCAGCCCTAATAAGGTTTTGGGCTAGTGTTAAACCATTCGAGTGTGACCCACAAATACCCTCATGGACTTCCTCTAACACATGTTGAGACTCTTCCCATTCTAAACATCTAAGTAGTGTACCATCTAGACCTCATTTGTACAGATCGTGACTAATGATAACATATCGGGATGCATTGCAGATAAGGTATCTCTTTTCATGGTAGTTAAAGGCATCTAGAATGATTTGATCTTTGAGATAGGAGAATAGATTTTTATAGAGGGATTAATCATGACCTACAACAGTACAGATCATGTGGGTATTAGGGGAATCATATGCAGGATAAGATAGTGCTTCCACTAGGAACTCATAGCGTAGCTCATGTTAAGGCTGCTATAATAAAGTAGATAGCATTGCCTCTACATCAACAGCCTTATTCTCTATTCTAGGTATTTTCTCAAAGGTGATAGATATGAATTATTTCTTTAGATCATCTACCATGATTTTGTATCGAATGAGCTTTTCATCTTTCATTTGATACACATCATTGACTTGGTGTATTACAAGTTGTGAGTCTCCATGAATGTGTAGTTATGTTACTCTCCACTCAATTGCTATTTTCATACCATTTAGAAGGGCTTCATATTCAGCAATATTGTTTGTACAAGGAAATTTGATTTAGAATGCCTTAGGAATTGAGTTCCCTTGAGGAGTGACAAACAATATGCCTACTCCAGATCCATTCTATGTATAGGAGCCATCAAAGAACAAGTGTCATTCTCTAGTAGAAAGATTCATGATAGAAGAATTTGGAAATTCCATTTGTATTGGTGTATCATCAAACATAGGTGCATTCGCCAATTGATCAACAATAACTTGGGCTTTAATAGCTCTTCTTTCAACATATTCAATGTCAAATTCACTTAAGAGCATGACCCATTTAGCTAGTCTACACGTGAGGGAAGCTTCGCTTAGTAGGTACTTTAGTGGATCAATCTTAGCTACCAAATGTGTGGTATGAGCCAACATATAATGTCTCAGTTTCTATGATGCAAAGATCACAGCTAGACAAGCCTTTTCAATTATAGAATAGTTCTTTTCATATGCTACCAATGTTCTACTGATACAGTATATAGCTCTTTCCTTCTTGTTCTCATCATGTTGTGCAAGCAATGCCCCCAATGATGTATCTGTAGTGGAGACATATAAGATCAAAGGCTTCCCTTGAATAGGAGGCATCAAGATAGGAGGATTTGATAGATATTTCTTGATATGATTAAAATTCTTTTCACATTCCTTGTTCCATGCAAAGGTCACACCTTTATGTGATGTCTTTGTAAAAGATTGTGATATGTTTTCTAGCTGAGATATGAAGCATCTAATAGATTGTACACTCCCTTGTAATGTTCTCATTTGACTGATATTATTGGGAGGTTGCATCTCCATGATAGCTTTAACTTTAGCTGGATCAACTTCAATGCCTTTCTTTGAAACAATGTAGCCTAAGAGCTTTCCAGAAGTGACACCAAAAGCACACTTCTTAGGGTTTAGTCTGAGACTAAACTTCTCCATTCTATCTAGTATCTTGCTCAAATCATTTGTTTAGATCTTATCATAGTTTTTGCTAAAGTATCATCAACATAATCCTCCATAGTTCGATACATCATGTCATGAAAGATAGATGCCATAACTCTTTGATATGTAGCTCCAACATTCTTAAGCCCAAATGGCATGACATTCCAACATAAGGTACCCCACGCACATGTGAAAGAATTTTTCTCTTGATCTTCTAGAGCAATTTTGATTTGATTATATCCAAAAAAACCATCCATTAAGGAATACATCTCAAAACCCGCAGTCATGTCCACTATCATATCAATGTTAGGTAGTGGAAAATCATCCTTAGGGCATGCTTTGTTTACATCTCTAAAATCTATGCACAATCTTATAGATTTGTCTGGTTTTGATATAGGTACAATATTAGAGATCCATTCAGCATAGTCAATAACATGGATGAATCTGGCTTTCAGTAGTTTCTCTAATTCAGCTTTGACTAAGAGTGCAACATGTGGATGCATCTTTCTCAATTTCTGCTTAACAGTTTTGACATTTGGAGCAATAGATAGATGGTACATTATAAGATCAGGATCTAACCCTGGCATATCTGAATATTTCCATGCAAAGTTGATCTTCTTTTCTATTAAGAATGTTGTAAATTTTTTCTTTTCTTCGTGTGATAAGAATTGTGCTACATGGATCAACTATGGTTCTTCTGTTGTTCCCAAGTTGATAGATTGAGTGGGCTCAATTAGAACTAGAGATTTGTCCTATAAATGACTTGGAAGGACATCAAATATCTCATCCTTAGGCACCTCAGAGAGGTTTTCACCTTCGCATACATCTTTTAATTTTACTTTTGTAGGTTCTGAGACTGCCACAAAGTGGTTTTCACCCTCAGAACTCCTTTTCTTTTTATTTTTATTCTTAGTTTTTTGACTAAGATACTTGATGTCCAACTCCATCATGATAACACTCAGTTCACTGATGGAAGTCCTCATAGGCTCAACTGCATTGAGGTAGCAAGAAAGGGCATAGTCATTTGGAAAGGTATAAATACCTTGGCTCAGATTCGTAGAGGTTTGGTCAAGAAGTTTAGGATGTTGGATAGTCAAAGTGGTGAAAGATTGGGAAAGAGTGTTTACGAATATGGATCTGTCATCATTGGTCCTAACCCGATGCTCAATTTCAAAGGTGATATTACAACTTAAGACATTCAATTCATGAATAGGCTCAATGTCATTATGGGAGTCCACTTCAGCCATTGGTGGATCAGAGTCGTTAAGTTCATCATTTCACTCTAAAGTTATGTTGGGTTTAGGTGGATATTGGTGAATAACATCAATATGTTTCTCTATGATAAGCTCATCTTCCTCTAGAATGGCTCCCCATTCATAGTCATTTGATTCCTCATCTATACCTCTAGGAAATTTAAGAACATGAGTAAAGTCAAGATGAATACCCCAAGAAGGGTTACCCTTAGATTCTGATTTGAATTCATACTCATGGGAATCTATTTGAGAATAACTACCACCTTCCTCTTTGTCTATTTGATTGTCTTCGAGATTAGCTGGTTCTTGTGGTGCAACTATCTCTTGTTCCATAGTAGGTTCTTATGTTTCTACTACATTGATTCTTTTTACTGGATCATCTTCAGCTTCAAGGAGGCCTTTTATTTCTTTAGGAAAATGCTCATAAGGAATGAGCTCAATGGTGGTGTCAGAATCATCACTGTCAGATTGTTCTATTGTTTCTCCCTTTAGTTGATTTGTTGTGGATGACTCAATTTGTTCTAAGACATGTGGGGAGTTCTTTCTAAGATAGAAAGGCCTCTTCTTATATCCTAGACCTATTTTATTATTGTTTGCTCATCCACAATGGTCAAGAGGTGATAAAAGACCTTTACCCTGTAGTCCTAGAGGTCCTTTTCCTGTATATCCCATTTTTGTAATCAATTTGTCCCCTAGACCATATGACTTAGAAGGGATCTTCGGTGTTTTAGCATCACATTTTTGAACAATTTGAGAGTCAGGTTCATCTTTTTATAGCCATGCAAGCACAACTTCATCCTCTTCAAAGTCTTGTTTAGATACTTGTTCTGTAACAAAATTTCCTTTATATGCCTCAAGAGGTTTTTTAGACTCCTATTTAGACTATTTTAGATTTTTCCCATAAGACTTAGGTGAGATAGGGAGAGATGTCAAAGATAAGACTGGCTCTATAATATATTCTCCCATACCATTTTCTTTGATTTTAACCTCTTTAGTAATGTCTTCCATCCTGGCTGTTGAAGCAATGTCTAGCTGCTTAGTTGAAGATTCTTTGTTATTAGGAACAAGTTTATCAACACTTTCTTTCAATGCATTGCAAGTTGTATATAGATCAGCTAGAATCATAACCTCTACTCCTTCATAAGGAAATTTCAAACACTGATGGTATGTAGAAGGAATAGCTTTCATTTAATGTATCCAGGGTCTCCCTAGAAGGATGTTGTAAGCCAAAGGTAGATCAAGAACTTGACATATAGTATCTCTGATGACAGGACCTATTCTAATAGGTAAGACAATTGTTCCTTTGGAAGATCTTTCTTTCTCATCATATGATTTGATAGTTATCTTCTTTCTAGGATCAATAGCCATTTCTAAAAATCCCAGTTGTGTAATCAAGCTAAAAGAACAAATATTTAGACTAGGGCCCCCATCTATCAACACATGTTTGACACAACGGTTTTGGATCAAGACTTCAATATGCAAGGGCTGGTTATGCGGATGACTCAAGGAGTTATCACCTTCCTCTGAAAAGGAAATATACTATGGAGACGTAAGATGACCAGCCATAGTCTGGAATCAGTCTAAATCAAGGTTATCAGGAACATTGGATCCGAGCAAAGCTTTGTCTAGAATGGCTCTATGAGTTGGAGATGTCTGAAGCAACTCAAACATGGAGATTTTTGCATTTGTATGCTAGAGTTGTTAGACAATAATGTATGATGTAGGCCTCGTGTCTTTAGGATTTGAAGATTTACATGTAGCCTTCTATTTAGAAGAAGATGAAAGATTGAAAGGAACCTTAGGGAAATTGGATGAATCAGGCATTTGTCCTTGTAGATGCATCCAAGCTTGTGATCGAGTAACTGCATTAGATGATTGATTATCTCCATCTTTTCTTACAATTGTGATGAAATTGCAATGCTCAAATAGACATGGTTCAACCATATTGATGACAACATTGTTTCCAGAGTAGGCATAATTGACTTTAGCACCCATATTAGGTTGAGAAGAAGAATCTTCTTTACCATGTTTCAAAAATGGTTCCGTGAATGTTGTATGATCATTATTGCTCTTATGATTGTCAATCGTGATTTCTCTATTATCAATTTTGTCTTGTATGATGTGTTTCAAGTGAATGCATTTATTAGTTTTATGACCCTTATTGTGATGGAAGTCACAAAAATCATTCTCTCTCCACCATTTCATTTTAGGTTCAGGATCAAAGAATTTTATCTCAAGCAAGTAGATGATTTTTTTAGCCAATAGAGTTTTCATGGCAGATTCCAAGGATTCTCCAAGATGAGTGAATTTGCGGTTAGGATATGTAGCCCAAGGTTTATAATCAGATGACATTTTATTGGGCTCTATTGTTTTAGCTTTAGAAGCTTTGATGGCTTGGGTGCCAATAGTGAGATTGAAAGCGGGTGCCTTGGATGGGGCACAAATAGTATCAACAATGCCATCTATGATGATGCCCTTATTCTTGTTCCAGTTTTTGTTCTTGTCCTTAGATCTAGATCCAGATTCATACTTGTCCTTTTGAAGTGTGATGTCTCCTTTTTTCACAAGTACTTTATCAATTTTGATCGCATTATCTACCATCTTATCAAAGGATGTATGATTTTGCATTTGTAAAGGGTAGTTGATTTCTGGAACAAGATTATTGATGAAGATTTCCAGCTTCTAAATTTCTGGAATGGGTCTAGCATATAGAGAAAATTTCTTCCTCCATCTCTTGAGAAATGTCAGGAATGGTTCTCCTGGATATTGTTTCAAATTGCAGATGTCGATCATGGTGACCAGATGTTGAATGTTGTAGGAGTATTGCTGATAGAACAATTTGATTAACTCCTCAAAATTTTTGATAGTTGGAGGCATCCTAGAGAACCAATGAATGGCTGCTCCTCCCAGAGATCAAGGGAAAAGATGCATTAAGTAGGTTGGTTCATGCATGAACTCCATAGATTGAGTAAAGAATTTTCTGACATGATCATGAGGATCAGAGTTTCCATCATACTTATCATATTTAGGCATCTCCACTCTTTTAGGGAATGGTGGCATGTACAAGTCTTTTTCAAATGGAAAAGGGAATAGGGCCTCCATGGAGAACTCCTTAGGTTCCTTTTCTTTCTCTAGTTTGTTGAGCTTGACTTGCATGGCATGCATCTATTTTATCATAGCCATGATAGTGGTTTCTTCTCATGCGTAATGATATTTTCAACATTAAAGTTTGGAGGAATTTTAGCTCCTTGATGAGCTAACTCTAGAAAGTATGCCTCTCTATCTTCTTTCAAGAAATGCCTCATCATTTTCTTGAAGTAATCATCATTTTGATATCGAGCAATTTCAGAAGGTGTAGGTTCTTGATCCACACCATGTTGAGAATGAGGTCCTTGAGACCCGTGATGTGTCCCTCTTTGAGACATGTTAGGATTTTTAGGACTCCCTTGGATAGATTGAGGTGGAGTTTGTTAATTACCTCCATGAGTTGATGGAGGGGGTATGTAACCAGTTTTCAATCAAAAATTGCCAAGACCGTCATCTTTTTAAAGACCTAAATTGTAGAGTTGCTCAAGAGTTGGACCCACATGAGTAGTCAAAGGTACAGTGTTGGGTGCTTCTCCAGATTTCTTATGTGAGGAAGCTCTAGTTTCCACCATTAACCTTGGGTGAAGCAAGAAAGAAAGATGAAGACAACTGAAGAAAGATCTGATTCAAGAAGATCGAATGATGCAACCTTGTCAAGATTGAATTGATTGAAGATTAGATCAGATGTAAATGAAGGATACTATGCCACAGTAGTATGGGTAGACACCCAAAAGATGGTGGGCATGAGCTCACAACACTTAGTCGTTTTAGTAAGAAGATTGAATTTGAAGATAATTTTGACAAGATTTTGACACAAGATGAAAAAGACTCAAATCGATAAATCAAAAAGCTAAATCAGACTCAAGAGACCACTTTAGAAAATGAATGGATTCTTCCTAGTTTCTGCTCTGTTCCTGACATGGTGAATGTTTTGATAGAATTTGGAAATAGGCTGTAAAAATTGGATTTCTGACAAATTTGACAAGTCTCTGACAACTTTTTGAAAATTCTCAAATGAGTTTCTAAAAGCTCGTACAACACTAGGTATGCTCTCAAATGACAATTGTAGGACTCGTAAGACAATTGCTGCTAGGAATAATTATTCTTTTAATTTCTGGTGACAACACTTGTACAACACAATACTGGATACCGTACGACAATACAGGGGTTGTGAAATGAATTTTTCTCAAGACTCATATGACAATCTGAGACTGTGGGATGACTTTGACTCCAGAGAGGAATTTTGCTTCAGATTTTGCAATTTTTGGGTTTTCAATTTCAGATTGTTGGCAAAGTTTTCTTTGTTCAAGTTTGCAGATTCATGTAATAGTCTGTTTCAAATAACCAAGTAGATATCAAGCATGCAAAATGGAAAGCAAGGGAAGTAGGAAATCATCTGAAAATAATGAACAAGGGCAAAAGCAACCTTGTGCATGAACAAGCAATAGTGACTTATTGTGCTAATCCCTAGAAATACTACTTGTGTATGTTCTCAAAAGTTTTTCAATAATGCACATATTCCTAGAAAATGAAAAATTTGGCCTCACTAGGGTTTGTAGTAATGGTCTGACTCTACAACTTTTGTGATCTCAAGAGGGTGAACTCCACTCCAAGCACACTAGGGTTTTGACACAGTCCCAGAATTTAATCAATCAAGAGCTGCTAGGGAGATCTGACAGCCCAATAAGAGACCACACCTGTAAAGATTTCCTCCACAAGGATATTTATTTAGTGGTTGTTACTACCACGGTGAAAATGGCTATTACCACTTGAGGTTGCATCCACATGGTTGACCCAATTAAGGGAATGTCCACTACACTTAACCCTCTCTAAAGGTGACTCACAAAAGATACCACAGGGGGACTAGATCAGATTCAAGGATCTGGGTTTCTGGTACTATCCAAAAAGGAAGTAGAGCATAATCCCCTAGCCTCTTCACTTCACCAAGACAAAGTAGATAGATTAATCCGACATGCTAAGACCAAAATTATCTCACAAAGATCTATGATGTTAACCGCTTATGATCTATCAACCTCCCCAGAGAGAGAATGTATAAATCAAAAGTTGAAAATGCACAAATCTAGTAGAATGCAAGACAATTTCAGTAACTTCCCTACCTATAAGGGGATCCTTCATCAAGAAGAGCTTCACATGCGTGAACAAGTGAAAGAATCCCACTCTCTCAAGATCATCCATTAATAGTGTTCATAGGGCCTATTTACTGTGTAACAGATATGCAAAAAGAAAATCTATGTTCGTTTTATAGCCCAAAATGAAGTCTGTGATACGAAAGCAAGAAAAGTCACACAAGCTTGACACATGAGGGTTCATTTTATGTCCAAATTGAAGTGTTATCAGATCATAGTAGAATACCTAAATTCCTCACAACGTGCTTAGTAGATTTTACCTATTTTAGTAATTTAGTTGCGCTTTTCCCAATCATATTCAACAAATATCAGTAAAAAACAAAAGATATCAATTGTTAGGGTTAGCTGTTATTCCATATATGAAAATCAAATATGAAAATCAAATTTGAAAAAATATCAAAATTTTTGAAATGATAATTGAATCCTGTAGTCAAAACTCGTACGATAGTGGGTTACCTTCCAGACGACAATCCAAATCCCATACGACAATGGGTCAACTCTAATATGACTATCTGGAAACTCATATGATAGTGGGTGTATTACCAAATGATAATTCAACTCTCAAACAACAATTTTTAGTTGTTGAAATGAGCCTCAAAATCCTCAACTATCGTACAACAAACAGTAGCTTCTAGTATGACTTTTTGACAAAAGTCGTATGAAAAATGTACAAACAAAGAATGAAATCATAGAATGGACCAAAAAATGACAAAAAAATAGATAAAAGTGAAATAGAAGAGATGGAAACCCATTTCAGGGCCCCATAGTGGGCACTAGAATTGTGTGTGTGAATTTTGTACCTAGCTATAGACAACACTTCAGTAAAACATTAGAGGTTAGCAGAAATCAAAGTCTTGCAAATAATTGAAACTTAAGCTAACCAGGTGATTTACTGACTTCTAGTAGGTGCGAGTATGATGTTCTCAGATTGGAATCGAGATTAGTGACAATGCAACACCTAAATGAAGGATTTGAATGCAAAAGATGGATATAAAATGAATGCAGATTATTCTATATTTTCTTTTGTATTTTCTGTGCAATAATATGGAAACTATATGAATCTAAGCTAGATGAATGAAATTGAGATTGAATGCAGATTTATCTAAGAATGATATGAAAACTATGAATGCAAAGCTATGATATGAAAACTATGATTCTAAGCTATGATATGAAAACTATGAATGCAAAGCTATGATATGAAAACTATGATTCTAAGGTATGATATGAAAACTATGAAAGTATGACCAATAATAAAAGATCTCACAAATTGCCTATCGCAAATGCTCAATCCTTCAATCACAAATTCGCCAGAGTAATTGTGCAAATTTGAGGTGTGTTAATTGTGAAGAGCTAAGCCTTATTTTTATAGAAATCTAGGGCTTGAGGATGCATAAGAAAAACCATAAATCACTCTTGATAAACTCAAGTTGATTTTTGAGTTATCAAGAAATTAGAGATAATTAACTCACAAAAATAATGCAAAAACAGTTTTTAACTCAAAATAGAGTTTAGATCAAATTTCAACTCATCATCAGATGTTGAGTTTAATTTTAAAATTGATTGTTGATTTCTAGTTGACTGCTTTTATGATTGTCCATGATTTAATTATAAATTAATTTAAAAATAAAGTGATTTATTCTCAACTTAAGTGATTTTTGAATTAAAACAATTGATTTATGGGTTAATCAATTATTAAATCAAACTTTATTCAAAAACTATGTTATTAAATATTGACAATTGACTTTAATCAATTAAATAAGAATTTAATCAATTAGTCATGAGATTTTGGATTTATTGTCAAAATTAAGTAATACAATTTAGGAATAATTTATTTAAACCCAATTAAATAATTAAGTGGCAATGTTAAATCTAATTAATTAAATATTCATAATATTCAATTAATCAAACTTTAGGATAAATAAGATTTATTGCCAAATAATTATTAAATTAAAGATAATTAGGATAAAGTAGTAATATTCAAGTAATATTCCCCGATGCAGAATTTAGGATAAAATCAATTAGGATTCGATAATGTGCAGATGTGCCTTAGGTTAGGACTTTGACGTCGATTTTGTTTGAATTGAAGATGTAGGAGGTTAATGAACCTATAGCCCATTTTTGGGTATTACACCTTTGAGTTATAAATCCTTTAGGAACCTTGCCTAGTTATTTTTTATTGAGTTTTTTATCCGAGTGGGGTTTTTTGTTATCTCCTCAGCACGGTGGGAGTGGACCCTTGGCTCCACGAGGTCGGGTGGTAGTGTTTTCTTTTACCATTTGAGATTCTACCTTTCTTGTAGCAGTGCTAAAGGATGCTCATTGTTGTTACCTTCTTCTTGCTCTTCTTTGGAGGTTTGTTCATTCCTATCTTTTGATGTTCATGATTATATCTTGTATCGGTGCTTCAGAGTTGTAGATATTGTATTATATTTTATATTTGATTTTGTGGCATATCCTATGACTTATGTAGAGGATGTTGTATTATTATGTATACCTTATGGTATTGGATGTACTTGTTATTCATATGAGATAATTATAATTATTCTTAATCTCAATATTTATTTTGTAATATGTAATTCTATGTCATGGGACCCTCGAGGATTGTTAATTGTAATTGAGATGTGCATATGTACTTGTTTGCATCTCATGGTTGTATTTCTTCCACATTGTTATCATCATTGTTTGTAAACACTTAAGAAAAAAATTATTTTGTAAACTTAGTAACGTGTATTAGGTTAAATTCTCCTGGGTTCCCTGGTAGGGCATTACATGATAACTGCTTATGTGTGGACCCCACTGCCACTTTTGACTTTTTTCCCATTTTGAAAAGGCACGGATATTGAATTGAAGTTATTTTTTTGAAATGGTGAAGGCATCACCATTTCACAAAAGGGCAAATATCAATTGAAAGGAATATCTACAAAATGGCTAAGGAATTTTTACTTTCAGCAGAGCTTGTAAAAAGAGAAGGGGGCCATTGATTTTTATGATCGAGGGGGACATCAAAGGGTCACTTTAAGTGACTATGATGAGGTCAACTGATCAACCTAAAATTAGAAAATAAAGTGACATTTAGTTATAAACCCTAAGGGTTTATAAACTCAGACATTTTTTGAATGCTTAAGGCCATTTTTTGAATTTTAATCTCTAAATCAACTACAAATCCATGTCTTGTGAATTTGATTTCTGAAGGTGTTGTTTGTGTTTCAAAATTCTTATGCCAACTAGGGCTACCAATATGCCTTGAGACTAATGTTAGGAATGGTTAGCTCCAAGTATGAGAGCTCTGCAAGACAACTGGACCAACTATAGGGACAAGACTGCCCTCTGCACTTTTGGCTCTGCAAAACCAAGGTGGGTGTACCTAATCTAGTATCTTATGGCATTTTAGGACTTTAAACTAGATTGAACAAAGCAAATGATAACAAGAGACTACTAAATGTTAACCAGGCATTCATTGAATCTCCATTGCTATAAAGGGTATTACCACTATCAACCAAATAATAATTAAGACTTGAAAAGGTGTTGATATATGGAGGTGGGAAGAAGTAAACAAGAACCAATCAAGCATTGAACTCAACTGAATATACTAATCCCTTATCAGTGCCATTATCCATTGGGTAGATCTCAAATACAGACATTGAAACATGAACCAACTACTGTCAAAGAATCACATCCATAAATATAAACATTCCATCCCATCCACTACTTATAGTATCCTTCTGTAGACAAATCAAAATGAATCTATGCCCTATCCAAAGTATATTTCACTTGATCCTAGATCAAGAACTAAAGACTAGAACATATACAAAGGTAACCCTATGCAATGGATCAGAAAATCCAGAATTCACAAGATTGACACCAAGGAGAGACTTGAAAGCTTGAAATAATTGTATTAAGTATGATGAGTCATGTACATGTTCAAAGCAAAAGAGAGAAAACCACTTCAATAACCTGCAAAAGACTACAAGGATATTCTATTCAATCTACAACAATATGATACAACCTGCTACAACTCCCTAGAACCAACCGAAATCAGAACCCTTCTAAATGATTAAGAAAATCCTTTTATAGGAATAAGGATTCAATGTACAACAGATCATTTAGGGAAAAATTACAGTTTCAACCACCCTGCCAACTAGGAACAGTCACAATTTATTATAGGGGATGAAAACCAGTCGGCCATGCCTGAGCAAGATTTGCACTTATGATAGATCTCTAAGAAAGTACTACAAATCATGGAATTCTATGTCAATCAGTCCTTTTAGCCACCTACAACATGCCTCAAGAAAGTAAATCCATCCCCTCATGGTATAAAATTCTCTACAAATAATCACCAGACCCACTAGACCACACTACAACAGTCGGCACCACCAAACTAATCAAATCAGGCTGTTAAAACATTCAATTCTGGTCCTTTCTATCACTGAGAAACCCTCAAAAAATTGAATTTGAACTACAACGATTACTTTATGGCACCTGCAATATATCGATGGTCATAATTTGAATTTGGATCAACTTTATAACCTGACCGTGAGATTCTCATGTTTCGTGGGCCTTATGTCTTTAACCCATCCAGACACCTTGGGTTAACTCTTAGCGAAAAAGCGACAAAGAAAATCCTATTCATGAAATAAAAACTTAACCCACCCTTTAACTCTGTGAACTGGCAACCTAAAGAAAACATTTTAACCTCGGTCCTATTTGGTGAACTGGTGACTGAAGAGCTTCGCCAGTTCACAGAACACTTTATGTTACCACCAGTTAGTTTAGCGACTACACGAATGCTTGTTCACTGAATCACTAGTCAACCTGGAGCACTGCCAATTCTTCTTGTGAATGAGTGAAACCCATTGAAATCTATCAGAACTGCCAAATATTTTATCCGAACTGCCAAACCCCTTGATAACCCTAGGCCCACCTAAAAACATGCCACATGTCAACATAATATTCACTACCTCTACTCGGTCACCACTGACATAGGACCCACTCTCATTAGCGCCTGAGAAAAAGCAAAATCAATGGCTGGTGCAAGATCTCATGGCTCTGACAAAACCTATGAGAACTTACGCCAACCGTAGATCCTCTATGGATGTCAGGGCCCTCAAAACATGTCGGCAACCAGGTCCCACTAACTACCCTCTGAATCATCAATGCCTCGACCAATGAGGAAAGTGCAAGTTAGCACAATGTGGCAGTTCAGACCCACCGAGCAGGCTTTCTGTCTTTAGTGAAGATCGACGGTTGTCGCTACACCACTGACTTATCCATCATACAACTTACCCCTATGGTGTAACAATAGCTAAGAGATCACATGACACTTTAACCTCTTTACAAACCAGTGGCCTCACTGACAAATCCACCTCAGCCCACCTGGACCAATGAGAAACTACCAATTCGCTATGTCTAACACAAGTCCCACTGACCTCCCCCTGATTCCAAATCGACTACCATCGCATGATCGCATGGCTTGGAAAGATTCCATGCGATCATATGACAACCACAAGATCAAAAGGTCACTGAGATACTAGGTCCACTTGACAGTAAATCCAACTAATCACTGACATGACCAATGAGAAACTGGCACGGCAGCATGACATGGCAATGGACCCACATTGACCCTTCTTCAAGGAATGCATCAGATGGCCATCATTAAAGTGTTATGTTAAAACCCATGCATCTTCCCTCAATGGTATAGTGATGATCGTTGATTCTGCTCACTCATTAGCAAGTCGACAAGGAAGGAAGACAGGGCCCGTTGGGACAGATGGCACACGGTCATGAATTCGCATTTCAGAGACCTCTGACACCAAACATTCTTGCGAACAAGCAACAACCACAAGTTTAAAGGCTTGAAGACTTAGGAAAAATTTTGGTGAGGGAACTAGGACTTAGGAAATATTAAAGGGACCCCACCCGACATGGAAAAACCTAACCGCGAACAACATAAAAGTGGTCTTTTAATTAACACAAGCGGTAAAAGGTTTTAAGTGGCCTGATAAAGTAACACAAAAAATGACAAGGCCAGGGTAAAGTTAGGTTATATTTTGAATTTTTGTACCCAATGGCTAGTTATTTGAAAATTTGACAAGGGTATCAGGGCCAGAGACCAGGAAAGAGACTACAGAGGCTAGGGGAAGAACAGTGAGGGCATGAAAATTTTAACAGGTGATAACAGGTGTGATGGTGGGTTGAAAAGGTCAACAATTTCATTGTGAACCTATAAAAAATTTTAAAAGCTTTAGTGCATCACCCATGTAGTAAATATTTTACTTTGAAAATGTTCCTTCTTCTTCCCCCCTCCTAAGGAATGAAGAGGCATCTTCTAATACCCCAAAGGTTTCTTTGTAGGGTGTACCAGGTCCCACTCTTGCAAAGATTCTTGATTTCTCTTATTTAGGTGTGAGCCTCTTAGGGGTCAACACGATCCTTGGGAGGAACATATCTCTATCAACAATACATCTACCTCAAAAGGAGTGCCTGAACACAAATAACATCTTCGAGATTAAGAGAGGAAGGATAACAAGAATTCACCTTCTTAGCCTCCCATATTGCTAGGTAGGAAAAATGGATTTTTGATAAAGGAAGAAACAATTTAAACCCCCAACCAAGTAAGGGAATTTGTTTATAATAGATGTGCATTTTCCAAACAAGGAAGATGTTGTTAGAAGGGATGTAAATCTCCTAAAAATGAGAAAATCCTCATGTACACCACACAACTCCATGAAACCATGTGAGAAAGGATATCATGTAATAAAAAAATACAACATAGTTATGAGAGAAAGTAGATCCTTTGAAAGGAATGAAAGATTGACAAATGAAATCTTTTCCCTAAGGCTTAAGGAAAGGGAAAATATAGTTCACACTTTATAGCCTAAGCGATAGATATTTATAATAATCATGCACTTTCAAGCAAAGAAAAGGTTGTGAAAATGGATGTAAACCTCTTGAAAAAGAGAAAGAATCTTTAAGTAGAACAAACTATTCTATGCAAGAAATGATATCATGATATAAAAGACACAAATAAAAAAAGAGAAAATTGGTCCTTATGAGAGATAGGAGATTGAAACACTACTCTTTTCCCCCAAGTGTGGATACAAGGAATAAGAAATGCTATTATGTTTCTCAAAAAGTATGATTGCACCTAAAATTGCACCAACATGAATGCCAATGGACACCCAAAGGATAGGCTATCAATGTCACATAGTGTGGAGCAATAATTATAAAAAGAACATAGATGTTACTTAGAATGATCATGAAAAAGGTTCCATTCATTTTTATTTGTCATTTGAATCATAGCAAAATAAATGAATTCTTAAATTTTAGACTTCTAATAATGACATTCATTAGTTTTATGGCCACAAACTTGATGATACACAAAAAATAGAAGGGTTTTCATGGTATTTTTGTTTGTTCTTCCAAGGAAGATTAATTAAGTAGGCTTTAAGAAGATACAACAAAATTTTCTCTTTTTGTGATGAAAAATTAGGAGAAGGATTTTTAGCTTGATTGCACAAAGGGGGAGGTTCAAAATTAAAACCTTCTTTAGAAAAGTGTGATGTAGGTTGCACATTCTCTAAATCATGTTCATCAATATTATAATTTGAAATAGGAGGATAATGCTCATTCTTAGGTGGAATTGGATTGAAATTTAAAGAATGCTAATCAACATCCATACATTTGTTTGAATAAGAAGTTTGAGTTTCAAGTTTACAGATTTTATTTTTTCTACAAAATATTGTTGTAAAGTCTAATGATCCCAAATCATCATCTTGAGGAGGAGATGGTGTTGGTATCAGAGAAAGAATTGAATAAATTTTAGGAGATTGATATTGAATATGTAGTTTATCATCAAGTTCAATAGTATGCATGACATTGTTGTGAATAAATATGACTTCCCAATAAAGAGTAGAAGGGACAACCTATATAGCATGAAGTCAATGTATACGTAAGAGAAGGTTATATGTGAGATAATTTGGCATGATATGGATAAGGGTGGTTAATATGAGATGTCCTATTTGAATAGGTAGAGTCATTTTTCTAAGAATCTATTTATCAACATTATCAAAATTGTAAATAGGAGTAGAATTAGGTTGAATAAGAGAAGTGTCTAGTTTTATTTCATGTAAACAAGTCAATGCTACACACATTAAGGGATAAACCATTATCAACTAGAGTAAAAATAGTCATGATGACATGACAATGGTTTTGAAATTCTAAAGAGGGTAACTCATGTTGGTAGAACTCAATTTTTTCCTTTGGTTCAAGAACAATTTCTACCTCATGTGACTTAGTAGGAAAGGATGTAACAACATTTTACAAAGCTTCTATAATAATCATATGACATGGATGTTAAGTCTTAATTAATCCCATAAGGGAGATCTTAGCTAAATTATCATGAATTTTCCTAACAATATCATACTTCTTACCAACATGTTGTGATGGATGAGGGTGAAGAGGATTGTTGTTGCATGTGTGAGAAACCATATTGTAACTTTAGGTGATTTTTTTTTTCAAATTGAAAGGGAATTTTGTTCCTTCTTTAACTACCAATGGTTTATTATGCCTTTCACTACCTAAAACATGAATGCTATTGACTTGATTAGGTATTTTTTCTAAGGTTTCATTATAGAAGGGAGGGCATCAAGGATATCATCCCCTTCTTCCAAAGTATGCTCATGAATAGGGTGACTTGAGGAGAGGGACAAACACCACTCATTAATAGCCCATGTCTAGAGGGAAGGATATTGAAATGAATATAATACAAAGAATCATTAAGTTAATTGTCAATCATATCACCATCTTCAGCCACAAAATTATCCTCTTTCACCAGGGTACTCTCATTGGGGAAGTACATATTAAGAGAAGAGTCAACATTGTTGCTTAATGTTTCATCTAAGAGAGAGAGAGAGAGAGAGAGAGAGAGATCTTCTTGCACAAACATGTCCTCATGAGGGATTGAATCTTTGGGAGACAAATAATTGAGAAGTACATAAAGGGTATTGTTATATATCTTAAATATTTGGATCATATGAATCAGTCTTTTTTCAAAAGGATGGTTTAGGAGGCATAGATGAAGAATTAATGGGAATGAATTCATCAAGGTATTCATCCAACATATCAAGTCATCACTACAAAATTACTCATCAAAAAGTAGTAAAGTCTTGTAAAAAGATAAATACTATTTTAAAATGAGAGAAGCTAGTGGAAGGAAACAAATCATGGAGAGATTAATCTAAAAACATAAAAATATAGGAAAATAAATATTTTTATTATTTTTATTATCTTGAAACATGCAAATTAGAAAATGTAATGAACAATATGCACTTTTTATGTCTTTTGTTACTAACTAATGCATCTAAATTTGATAATTCCATGTAAAAGTAAGAACTAAATGCATAATATGTAACAATGTAGTCTATACAAATCAGAGCTAGACACCAAATTAGAATAAATTTTTATGAGTTGGGTTCCCTAAAATGTAATGAAGGAAATAGTGTTCACTAGCTTGTATAGACAAACTAGGACCAATGGGCCTATCTCCTCTTACATTGGAAGGAAAATGACCCAATATGCTTGAGAAGTCTCAAGCATAGAGTGAATGCAATGATCCTCCAATAGTATGGAAGATTATTGTGTAAATGTGAATGAAGAATGTAAGATTTAGGGCTAAAGAGAGAAAAAGTAGCTTTATGTAAAATAGAGACAATTATTATACTAATATAAAATTTTTGAGACCATATCTTAAGAGAAAACACAAAATATCTTGTACCTAAAATCTCAACCCAAAATTCCTATCAAGGGGAGACCTAGACAAAAAGGGCAGTGAGACTTTCCCTTGTAGCTAAAAATCACCATTGTTTTTTCTAAAGTTTGATGCCAAGACACATGATCTATATTAGAGTGTTATGCCTTCCTAAATCCAAATATAAAGCTTTGCCACCTATTACCTACACAAAAAAAACAATGAAACTATTGGGACAAAGGGGTATGCCTCAATCAAACCCTTATTTTATAAAATCCTTGAAATAGAAATAAAATTGAATGAAAGGTTAGGAAGTGTGTTGTGAGTAGTAGATGCTTGAAAGTGTCTTATATACCTTGATAATACAAGTGTGCTTAGAATTTGATTACAAGTATTAATGCAATAGCATGAATACACAAATACCTAAAAGGACATCATAAAAGACATGCTTGCATAATGATTTCTAGGCTTTCCACCATGAAGAGATGAAATGCTTGAATAATTTTTTTCTCCTTGAATGTTTGGTTTCTTTCTTGGATGGATTGATTTCTTGAAGATCATGAACAATTGATTGAATTAGTGGATGTTAATTTGGGAGAGGTAACATGGCCTTTATACCTCTTTAGGCCATTTCAGGGCTCAAGAGTTGAAGTAATACATTTTTGAGTTTAGAATCCCACCTAAAATCACCATAAAAAACTCCAATTCAAATTTGGGCCTGACTTAGTGTGACTAGGGTGACTTTCAATGATAGGCTTGCAAAATTTATGACCTACTCCACCTAGTTCACCCTTGTTGAGGAAAAAATGGCTCATATTTTAGTTTGGAGTTAATATGATTAATAAGGATTCCAAAAATATATGAAAAATTGGGGTATGAAAAGGGGAAACATATGAAATAAGTGCCACATGGTAATAGAGCGAATATATACAAATGATAATATTTGAATAAAATAAAATTAAAGGGGCCACACCTATAATTAACGGACCTCATTAATTAAATGGCTTAAATGCATAGATGAATGAAAACACACTAAAATGGGTACCAACTAAACATAAATTGTACACCTTAGGTAAGGTTCTTACAATTTAGGTCGCTACAATATCATATTAAATATTATGTTATTGTGGTGTTAATGAACATTGTAACATGTTATATTATTTGATAAAATAATGATATGCACTTTTTATGCTATCACTATATTAAGAAAAAATGAATTCATTTGTAAATGTTCATGTCAAACATATTGCATTCCGTACACTTTCATGAGAATTAAATGGTTGTAAACTTGTCTAAACTTAATTCTCACACCATGGGTTAAATATTAAACTTGTTTAAACTTAATTATCATGAGGTTATCTTTGAGGTCATTACAGATTTATTAAGGGACCCTACCCCGATCCTATCATTATATTTATTCTATCTGTATTATAGAATCATTATTTAGATGTGCCATGTTGATGCATTATGGATTTATATTTTGATGGATAGAGGTTTGACCACACTGATTTGTGATGTACTCTTTTTCATGTTGCTTATGTACTCATGTCAATATTTATAGGATGCACTATGTTTGCTTAAGGGCTAAATGAATTCAACTATTTTTCTTACTATAGATAAATTGAGTGCATGTTTTGAGGGGTTTGAATGAGAATCAAACAATTTAAATTATAATGAGATGAGATGTAAATTATAATGAAGTAAATGTTATTTTCCTTGTGTATGTAATTTCTAATAGAAAATGTAGTAGGAAAGGTGTGGAGAGTCGTGAATTGAATAGGTAGAATGTACAGTTAAGGAATATTGAAATATTACTATTGGATATGAATGCTTACAAAAATGACCATTTGAATTTATATTAGGTTGATATGTGAATTAATAGGAAGTTGATTTTAGGTCTTGATGTTAGGAAATAGATTTTCAGGTATTATGTGTTGATTATTGATTCAAGAAATGTAATTCGAAGTGATTAAGAGATCAATTGAAATGTTAATATTTTCTTGATTATGAAAGGGATTTTGGGATGCTTGTGAATATTGTATTTCTAGAGATTTCATGGTAAAGGAAATTTTGAGTATTACGCTTTGATGTTATATTGATGCGAGAAATGTGAATTAGTTGAAATGTTGTATATAAATGATTTAGGTTGTTTGTGATAGATATGTTTCTTGGAATATCATGATATTAAAATTTAATAGATTTTGAGTAAATGCATTCTTGTGAAAAGTGAATTTCATATGATGTTGTGAAATGTAGTTAAATTTTATGATGATTTAGGATATATTTCCATGTTTTGATTTTCAGGTCTTGATGATTATGGTATTTGATGAATTATTTAATTTATAATATTATGCTTTAGTTTCATGTGGATGAAAGAAATGTTTATGTGAGATGATCATGGTTAATGAATTAGTTTATTTGATATATATGTGTTCTTGAAATAACTTGTTTGAAATTAAGAAATGCATTCTTGAGATTAAGTGAATTGTATGTGATATTGTGTAGATGCAATTAGATTATATAATGTATTTTCATGTGATTATTAATTCAATATATATATATATATATATATATATATATATATATATATATATATATATATATATATATATATATATATATATATATATATATATATATATATATATATATATATATATATATATATATATATATATATATATATATATATGATCTTTCATGAGCTACTGATATTTTCATCTAGTGTGCAAGAAATTGACCATGAAATTAATTAAGGAGAAATTAGATGGATGCATGTGAAAATTTTGTAAAGGCAAGGTTAACTCCAAAGGGAGAAATAACCTCGTTATTATGTACAATGTTGTAAAGTAATGTTTGAATGCATTATTTTAAATTGTATTTATTTTATTTTATATTTATGTCTACTTGGCATGCCATGTGTATAGTGATGTGTTATGACTTTATGTGGTGTTGATTGACACATGTGTATGTGAGTTGGCCTGGCCAAGTAAATTATTTATTGGTTGTCTTCCACCTTTGAGTCACCTTGTAGTTTCCCAAGGTTAGGTATCTTGGTTGTTAAGCCTTGGGAGGGAATCTTATTTCAAATTTTTGTTAGTCAACTCTTAGTGGACTTTTGAGAGGTTAAATGTAGCCCTAGAGATTAGTTAAGGTTAAAATAAGATAACCCCATAGGTGCACTTTGGGTTGGGGGTCAAATTTTGACCAATAAGATATTTTTATCTTATTTTTGCCTCTTCTAAAAATGTCTTTTTAGAATGTGATGAAATTGGGAAGTGTGTCATGTCTCTCCTCTCTTGTAAATTTGAATTTCCCTCTTGTTGGAGAGAGAACCCTTGGATAGTGTGTCCAATCATCTTTGAGGCTAGGTAAGATGTTAGGTAGGGTTTTCCTTTTAGTGGGATGGAGAGAAATTTGGTAGATTGATTGCTCACTCTCCAATTTTGGAGACTTCTAGTGGACTTAACAGGTTTTGGTGGACTTAGCAAAGGGAGACTTGTAGGAAGGGAGCTCTTCTCAACCCTCATTTCCATATCTTGAAGAAAGGTTGGTGCCCTTTCATGTAAGATTCATTTTATTTACTTCTTTGATTATGCAAATTTTTGTGTGATGTTGTATATGGTTTTTGTGAAGCTTTATGCTTGCCTTTCATGGCTTCTTGTTTAAGTTTATTTGCTAGTTTTGTTTTTGTGTTCTTGTTTTGTTCGAGTGTGCAAGGCTAAACTCACCCTTGGGAGGGAAGAGAGCCTTGATAGGTGATGAGCTTTAGTTGGGAATGCTCAGTTAGTGTAGATCCCTTCCTCATGGAAGAAGGGGATGAGACATGGATGTATGGGTTCCATGTTGCCATTTTTATTATCTACATATTTGAGAGTCCTAAGGGTTGTTACTTGTGTATGGAAATGGAAGGAATTGTATTTTTGGTTATGGCCTTGTGATGGCATTGGTTTATGTTTTTGGGCCTTGTTGAAGGCATGGTTTCATATTTCTTTGGCTTCTCCTACTTGGGTATTTTCCACCTTCACCCCTCTTATGGGTCCAAGGTGACCCATTGTGTAAAATCTTTGGAAAGAGAATTTTATGTGATTATGTGTTTGCTGGTTTTTATGGTGTGTGTATTTGAAGCATGTTTGTACCCACATCCATCTTTTTTTCCCCAAGCTCGGGGGTGGCCATGTAATGGCCTAGGTTGGGAGGTGAGCCTCCATGGTCAAGTGACTTTATTTTTGCAAATTTCTACTTGAAAAACTTGTTGATTTTGTGGAAGAAAAAGAAGATTTTGTCATTTCTACTTGCATATTTTTATGTGTAAAAATGGCTAAAAAGTCATGTGTAAAAAGTAGAGTAAAAAGGCCATGTAAATGCCTAAATGCATGAAAAATGCTTGTAAATATTTGTATTGGTATGTGTAATGCTCTCCATAATTTTCTATGTATTTATAATGAAAGAAAGTGTAAAAAAAATGATTACTTATGCTTGAATGCAACAATAAAGCTTGCTGGTTTGTTTTCCCATATGCAAGAAAAAATAGATTTTATTTATGTTTGATAATCTCTTCCCTATAGGGAACACCCCACAACACAATGGTAAGTTGCGAGCCTCTCAATTGGGAGGTCTTGGGTTCAACTCTTCTTGAGCCCCTTGTTGATCTTGGCTTCAGCCTATTACCTATAAAAAAAAAAAAGATAATCTCTTCCCTATGTAGACAAAATTTACTTCAAGTATATATTTGAAAGAAAAGAGTAAAGTTAATGTAGATTTTCTTTCCTAATTACCTATGTAAGAATAGATTTCATTTTGACATCATGTTAGTCTAAAAAAAAAGTCTTGTATATACACCTATGTATATATACTTGTATACATGCATAGATGTGTATACCCTATTGAAATACATTGCTATGTTGATGTTTAAAAAAAAATAGACTTAGTTATTCTCTATCTTTCCTCTTGTTGATTTTGAAAAAGTATATATACACAAGTATATGTGTATGTATATACACACCCTTGGTGTGTATATACACACATGTATACTTATATGTGTATGCAAAACTTGAAAATCTTCATCTTCTTCTTGCTCCTTGCCAAACCTACAATAACCAAATGAGAGATTAGGGTTTTTGTAGATGTTTTATTCTTAGCCTTACCCTAATCTCCAATTAGGGTTAGGGCTGGCTTTTTAGAGCTATTTTAAATTTTAATTAAGTTATCATTAAATTATATCTAAATTTTAATCTCCATTTTATTATAATTTAATGATGTTGACTTTTCATAATCACTTTAAATTTTGAATTCTATTTTAATATTATTTTATTAATCATTGAGATTTTAAAAAGATTTCTTTTTATTATTTAGTAGGATTTTGTTTAGATTTAAATCCCTGTCTTATTTTAATTTAATAACTGTTGACTTTTGACAGTCACTTTAATTTGAATTCTGATTTATTTATTATTTTTATTTTCATTAGGATTTTGAAAAAGATCCTTTATTTATTTAGTGGGATTTTGTTTGGATTTTAATCCTTGTCTTATTTTAATTTAATGACTGTTGACTTTAGACAATCACTTTAATTTGAATTTTGATTCATTTATTTTCATTGGGATTTTGAAAAAGATTCGTTTATTATTTAGTGAGATTCTAATATTTGGCTTTTAGAGCCTTTTTAAAAAAAATATTTTGAATTATGACTTTTCCTTTTCATTCTCGCTTAGTCTTTTAATTTATGTTTAATACTATTTAATAACGATTGACTTTGCACAATCACCTTTTTGAATTTTGATTTAATAATAATATTATTTTATTCTGTAGATTTTAAATAGATTTCCTTTTATTATTAAATTTGGGATTTTAAATATTTGATTATTAGATTACTAATTTTAATTTATTTTTAAATTTAATAATATTGTATTGTTAATTAATGGACTTTATTATTTTAATATTAATCTAGAGATTTGTTATTTTTCAGATTTGTAAATTTAATATTTATTTCTAAATGAATATTATTATAGTTTTAATATAAAGTTGGTGATAAATTTAATATTTAATATTTAAATTGATTTTATTATCTTCAATATTTAAATGGATTATTCTAGGGGAGATTAATTAATGTCCAAGATGGGACTTAGGTAAATTATTTCTCCCTTAGCAATGATGTTTTATTTATTATTAATGTTTTTATAGGGTTATTAAATCCTTTTTAATGCATAAATTAAATAAATAAATAAACTTTAGAGTTTTATGACTTAAGTAAAAATATAACATTTTAATTTAAAATATTTGAACATTATTATATTAATGGGTAATAATTTCTTGACCCTAGTTTTTGCATGGGGTTATTATTTTGGTTTTATTTTATCTTTTATATATTGAGGTTATTTTTGCATTTTCTAATCTAGTTAGTAACCTGGTTCACAACAGGGCCACTAGGGTTACTAATACAATTGATTTAATCATTATTTTTAAATTAACCCTTTTCAGATGTGTTGACCCAACCTTTGACTTTTTATTTTTATCTATGTTTTAATTTCTATTTGGTTTATTTCTTTTATTAACTCTTGTTTAAACCTGATTAGGGTTTCCTAAAGACCTAGTTAGGGTTTTTGAGTTAACTGATGCAGTTAACAATCAAGGGATATTGGCAAGCCAATGCCTGCCATGATACCTCTTGTGAGTTAACATGTGTTGGGTTATGCAACCATACTTGTTAAATGAACCTTAGTGTGTTAGCTTTGTTGTCATTTGTGCTTTTAAAAAAAATATTGTTGTGTGCATTTTACCCTAAATTTTGGGCATGACAACCATTGCCAATGCAACACCAAGAATCACAACAAGTTACTACATCAAGTTGGCTAGGACTCAAATGAAGAAATGCCTACACACTACCAAAATAGAAATTAAGATCTCCTCAATCAATGCAGACTAAAAACACAATCATCATACAATCCAAGAACATGAATACCATCCAAAACCTTTGCATCAAATCCAACTTGATATATAAACTCATCTTCAGCACCAATAATCAAGATCAATGTCTCACTGAAATCTATCATACTGAAAGATAGATTGCTTCACTTTGAATCATGAACAACAGTAACTATAGACACAATGATAAGGTACAATGATAATACTATCTTTGCAAACTTTGAATCATCAAATCCAGCTCATACCGAACCAAATACTTAGCTTATAGAGACAGAAATACTGTAACCCCAACAACCAATAACTCAACCATAACTCACTCAAATAATCATGTGAACCTTTATGAGTTGACAAGTATCAACTACAAACATCTCAAAACCTCCAACAAGAATCACAATAATAGATCTTAAATATAGCATCTGAACGATACATTTCACCAATACTAAACACTGCTCAACACATGGTCTGCAAAAACAAATAGTATGTTGACATCAATGATAAAACATTAATACCAACACACCTCAACAATCTTTGACCTTCTCACCAAATCTCTAAAAATCTCCCCCTTTGGCATTAATGGCAACATATGAAGTGAAAAACTGATCAATGCACAAAGTCATGATATATATACCTAATCACTCTGAATATCCAGCTCAACAATATCTCTCCCCCTTAACAATATCTCTCTCTCAACATGTTTTTTTCCCCAACATGATTTTCACACATATCTCTCCCCCTTTGAAATCAATGATGAAGGGGCCAAGGACATCAAAGCATTGAATTGACCTCAAAAGGATGACTAATACACTACAACATCAAACCGCATAGGAACTGCTCCCCCTAAGGAGAAGTCCTAAACACACCAATCTAGGGAAATAATATTTTGATAATGAACTGGATTGATGTCATTCCAAGCATCTAATTAATTCTGACCAGTAGGGGCTACAACCCCAATTTTACCTTAGAGATACTCAAATGTATACTTCAATAAAGGATTTCTAAAAATATCTACAATCTTCTCTTTAGTAGGCACATAATCCAATCTGACTTCCTTCTCATTCACTTTTTCCATCAAGAAATGATACTTAATTGAAATATTCTTTTTCTTTGAATGTTGTACTGAATTATTTGAAATATTAATAGCACTTGAATTTTCACAATATATAACTTTCAGTTCACCAATTCATACCTTTATATCTTTCAATATCTACTTCATTCAAATGACTTATGTACAATTATTAGCAACAACAACATATTCAGCTTTAGTAGTAGATTGTGAAACACAATCTTGCTTCTTACTAATCCAAGCAACTAATATCTTACCCAAAAAGAATGCACCACCACTAGTACTCTTTTTGTCATCCACATTTCCTACCCAATCAACATCAGTATATGCACAAAGAGTAAAATATTTGTCTCTATCAAACCATAGCCCATAATCAATTGTTCCTTTCAAGTTTCTAAAAATTATCTTCACAACAACAATATGTGACTCTTTCGGTTCAACTTGAAATCTAGCAAGATTGCAAACAACATTCATTATATCTGGTCTAGTCTGTGTCAAGTAAAGAATTCCACCGAACATAGATTTGTATCTAGTTTGATTAGTACAAGGGGATTCATCATATTTTTTCAACTTGCAACCAGTCATCATAGGAGTACCAACTAGTTTAGAGTCTTCCATTCCAAACTTCTTCAACAACTCTCTGACATATTTAGACAGTGTAACAAAAGTTCCTCTATCCAACTATGTGATTTACAATCCAAGAAATAATTTCATCTCACATATCATAGACATCTCAAATTTTTGCATATCATCAACAAAAATCTTACTCAAATCATCATCACCTCCAAATGTAATATCATCAACAAATACTTCAACAATCAAAATATTGTCATCAGTAACTTTTAAGTACAAATTACTATCTGTAGTTCCTTTAGAAAAACCAATTCTTAATAAATACATGTCTAGTCTATCATACTAGGCTCTAGGAGCTTGCTTTAGTCCATACAAAGATTTATGTAACTTGCAAACCATGTCTTCTTTATCGGTTAGAGTAAATCCATCAGGTTGTTCAATGTAAACTTCTTCTTCTAACTCACTATTAAGAAATGTTGACTTAACATCCATCTGATAAACCTTAAAAATTTTGTAAGCAACATAAGAAAGTAGTAATATAACTACCTCAATTATTGCATCAGGAGAAAAAATTTCATTGAAATCAATACCTTCTATTTGTGAATAACCTTTACATAGTAGTCTTGCTTTATTCTGAACCACTTTACCTTGTTCATCCACTTTTTTCTTGAATACCCACTTAGTTCCAAACACATTCTTGTCCACAGGTTTAGGAATAAGAATCCAAGTATTATTCTTTTGAATATGATCCAACTGTTATTTCACATCTTTTATCCAACTTTCATTATTACATGTTTCATTAACCTTACTAGGCTCAATCACAGATAATAAACATGTTTCATTCCTAGCAATCTTTCCTCTAGTTTGAAAACCTCTATTTCTATCACCAATAATGTTATTTTTTGAATAATTAATCTGTACATACCATGGAGTTCTCAGAGTAGACCTTATAATAGACTCTTCTATGTTAGTATCATCCATATTCGTCTATATTTTCTCTACCAGACCATTCAGAAATTCAATTTGATTATTTCCTTCCTTATCTTGACTATTTTCTTCATGTATGTCATATCTATAGTCACTTCCACATCTTTTCATATTCTCATCTACTCTAACATTAGCACTTTCAACAATTTTCTTCAATATATAGTTATAACATTTATATGCCTTGCTCTTAGTAGAATAACCATGAAATATTCATTCCTCACCTCTAGGATCAAATTTTCCAACATCTTCATCTCTCTTAATATAGAATTTACTTCCAAAAATTCTAAATTATTTCATAGTAGGAGCATGACCATATCATAATTAATAAGGGGTCTTATCAGTTCCCTTCTTAATCTACACTCTGTTCAATGTATATATTGTTGTACTCACTACTTCTCTCTAATAGACCTATGATACTTTTCCTTCAATAATCATTGTGCTAGCTTTGTCTAGAATTAATATTTTCTTTCTCTCAACAACAACATTCTATTGTGGGGTGCACAAAGAAGAAGTTTGTCTCTTTATCCCATGTTCTTCACAAAAAGATATTACATTATGAGTTTTCATTAGTGTCACACATACAGTCAGTAAAGGATGCAAATAGACTAGTCGGTCAACACACTAAGTATAGTAACTGAGTAGAGAACAAGGCAGAATGACAAGGTAACTGAGCATAGTATTGACCGAGCACATACACTGAGCCAGATGAATATTGAGCACATTTAGTACAATTATAATTGAGCATTCATATTTACTGAGCATCAATATTTTACTAACATAGGAATGTAGTATATACCGAGTAATACAAGAATGACATAGAAGTATGGAATGACACAAAAAACAATGCAAACAATTTATACCGAACTATAAAATGGTTTACATAAATCAAGGTAAATATTTATTTGAGATTTAATAATTAAATGGTGATGATCCCTATGTAATATTGATTTAGGTCACTCATTTGGATCATAGATCTAATATTTTATAGATGATTCCATAACCCTAATTAGGTCAAATCTTTATAATATAAGAATTGTCAACATGTCATTTGTATTGTTAGATACATGAGAAGTAGCCACCTATAGGAGACATATGAAGATTAGACAAGGTTATGATGTTATGATTTTGAACAAGTATTTAGAATTTAATCAGTATTAGACTAGAGGGTATCGAGTATTATTTGAAGGATAATTCTATCATAGGAAGGTGAAATTAGTTAAGGGCTAAGAAGATCTGAAATTCAACAAAGTAAGTTGCTACATACAGATCAAATTTACTATTACTTTCTACCAACTATGGCAGACTAAATGTCTTAACATAGTAGACCTAACAAGTCTTTTGTAAATCTCGTAATCAAGTGCACATTTAGAATGTTTCTTAAATCCTCTAACAAGGTAGATCTTAACAAGACTTAAATGTTACTCCTAACAAGGTAAGATCATCAGAAGTGTTCAAAATTGTAAGCCCTAAAAGAAAAACTTAATTATTATAGTAGTGAAGCTTTGTGGGTGTCATCCCCACCATAGTTTTAACCTTCTAACAAGGTTTTCTATGATACCAAAATACATGTGTCAAGTGTATCAAGTTTAATGAATGTTTACTTACTAGATTAGAAAGTATTTCTTATTTTAGTTATGTTATGAGTGAATGGAAATGTTAATATGATAGTCGGTTAATGAGATACATTATCTTAAGGATAAAGAATAAAAAAAATTTAGGGTTACTGATTCACCCCTCCCCTCTCAGTGATTCACCTTTCCATAATCCCAACAATTGGTATCAAAGATAGTTCTCTTGTTGAGGAAGTATAATCACTGAAGAGAAAATATCCATAAAAATGGAAAGGTATAAGCTTGACAAGACAATTGAGAATCATAAATAGGAGTTGCAGATTACCCTGGAATAGCTTAAGGACATCAAGGAAAAGCTCAGATAGTCATTAAAGAAATGGAAGGAATTATCATTTTGGCTGAATGAGACTCAGTATCAAGAAGAAGAGATATAAGAACTATCTGAAGGATCTGGAAGTATATCTGATGCATTTGAAGGAACTATCTCAGATCTATCTGAAAAGAATCAACACTTCACTGAACAAGCGAAAGCATTGCAAATTGGACAAGAAACTCAAATGGTAAGAATGATTGAAGTTATGAACAATACAAGACAAGATGAAAAAGAAAGGAATATGGCTATTGAAGAAAGAAGACAAATGATTGAAAAATTGGAAGAAAAATAATCTGAAATACTAAAGCTAACTAAGCATCACTTTGAAATTTCCAATCAAATGGTTTTCATGAGTCAAGAAGTCAACCAAATAAATAATGAGCTTGCTAAGAAATTGGAGATATTGGTGAATTAAGGGAAGATAATAAAAGACTAAAAAATGAAGGAAAGATGCAACATCAACACAATGAAATGATAAATAAAATTGAGGAAAGTACCAAAATGATGGATGAATTCTTAATGAGTTAGAGAAGACTAGACAACACTATTGGATTAGGTTATACCAAGAAAGGAGAGTCATCAAAACAAGTAGAACAAAGGAATGCTTATAAAAATCATAGACCAAATAAGCTCTCATGCTATCACTGTGGAAAACCATGTCATACAAAAAAAATTTGTAGAAGAAAAGCTCAACTTACTTTTGACTCTACCCCTAAATTTGATGGTTATTGCTACAATTGCAACAGGTATGGACATCAAGCATATGAGTGTAGATCAAAGATTAACTAGTCACCTAAGAGGTACTATATGGAAAAGCACTATCACACCTGTAAAAAGTATGGTTATATATCACAAGAATGCAGGACAAAGATGAAACAAGTTTGGAAACCAAAGAGATAAAAGAATACCTATCAACTGAGAAGACAAGGTAATTCTTATACTTGGGAATACAACACTTGGGTTAATTGTAAAACATGCAGAAGATATGGTCATATTACTGTAGATTGTATGAGATTAAATTGGAGAGGAAAATCTAGAAATTGGACAAATTCAAGAATGACATGTCTGCATTGTCACAAAGTCAGTCACTTAAGTAAAGATTGTAGAGACTGAGCACTAGAACCAAATGTTGATATGAATGAGAATACTATTGATGGAAGTAGAAGGCAGATGGGTCAAATGTGGAGAAGATTAATTGAATAGAATGCAGGAACAAGCCCAAAAGTTGGTGACACCTCATCTTTTGGATTAGGTGATTTCAACACATCTACCTAAAGATAATAAAGTAAGTATGGGAGCTGAATTTTAATCAGTTATATCTTACAACAGTTCCTTATATCTATTGCATGAATACCAAATCAGCATGAATTAAGATGCACTAGGTTGTTATGTGTTTTGAAATTGAAATGAGCATAGTCGGTAAAGTTTTTCCAAGTAAAATTTTATTAGTCAGTGAAAATTGTAAGGTTAACCAAGTTGCGTAGTCAACCGAGCATTGATAGTATTAACCAAGTTGATGTATCTAAAGGAGATAATTGAATGTTTTATTCTTGACTGAGTTGTGGTTGGTGAAGCATTTAATTTAACCTATTTATGCCAAGAAAGGTTTTTGGGTATGAATACATGTCAAGCCAACTCATTTTTCACATTATGAAACCACGGTGAAACTAGAGAAAAAAAATAGCAAGATTTGTGCAACCAGATTCCAAGATATTTACTACGATTTGAGCATTTCATGGACTGTTTGGAAGCTATACAAGTAAGTTTGAAGTGTAATCAAGTTATTTGAACACAGTTTGAACAAGCCCTAATTTGTTATTAGTGATGACATCTACTTCCAAAATAGTTCAATCGAAGGCCAATAAGGAGAACAAGGTCACACTAATCAAAAGCATAAAGTATGAAGAACTGAACTATAAGCTACATCCTGAGGTCACATCATAGGTTAATGATAAGGGCACGTTCTCATTTATACCACATAGGGATTTATTAGTAAAAGATATTAGGTCATATATACACTATAATATCAGTGAGATTGGTGATTTCAAGTTACAATCCACTAACTAGGAACTATGCATGGATGAGAAAATGAAGGATGAGAACAAACATCTAGAATTTAAAGGGTTAACAAATGCTCTTCATTTCTTGAAGGAATTAAAAATTGAGTGGATTAGAATTGCTTTGAACCAAGTACAGGAGGGAAAAATGTGGCTAGATGAACCAATAAAGATCACCAAGGATGTTATTGACATGGTCACCGATTACCTAGTATGTGATAAGGCCAAAGCCCTAAGGCACCCACTGAAGAGTGAGATTGAGAAGATAACTAGAGCCAAATGGGTCGGCCGATGACCCTGAGACTAGATTCATTGTGTATGTAATAGAATACAAATTTTTCCAATCTAGTAGACCAAATAGTGTTCCTTGCGGCGTTGTTGACATAGCCTACAAAATTGTGAAGAAAGGACTTTAGCTTGACCTAGGCAAGATGATGTTAAGGAAACTGGAGGAAAATATGAGGATAATTCAAGTTGCTATGTCCAACACCTACAAGTTTGGATCCCTATTGGTATGTGTCTTTTTCTAATTTTAGAATTTATTTCCCTCAATCGATGATGTACAATGGGATGTAAATAAACCTATTATCATAAAAATTAGTGAATTCATAAATAGTCTAGGTCAAAATTTTGAGCCTTTCATGGATGACTACTTTGGAAAATTCAAGGAAAGAATGCAAAAGAGGAGCAGAATTCCTACATAGTTGGTGGAGAAGTACAAGGATGAAATTTGTTTCTTAGTGGATACCGACACCACATTAATTAAGGCAGTGGAACTAAGGACTACATGGATACCACCAATGGGCTATGAACTTGACATTGACCAAGATACTAGGTCAATAAAGGAACTTCTAGAAGAGCCTAAGGATAAAAGTGAAACAAGGTTTGGCACCTATGAGGAAGAAAAAAAAACAATAAAAATAGATTTGGTCAGAGTGAAAATTGGTAGAAAGGCAAAGAAAATGATACGCACATTGGAAAAACAACTTGGAGAAGAAGCACAAAATTCATTTGGAGAGGCAATTGAGGAAAAAAAATTGATCAGTAATAGTGAAGATGAGGAAGAGACTAAGTCAGACAAGGAGGTACATGCAAAGCTAGAAAAGACAATGAAAGGTAAGAGGAAACATGAAAATAATCCTACATGAGCAAGGACAAGGTCCTCTATAGGTGTTTCCGCACCTTTGAAACATGGAGTTGAAAAAATAACAAGTCATACATCAACCAAGACCTATAAGAAGAAAAGAGGTACTCAAGATTCTACTGAGGCTCCTAAGAAGAGAAGGAAAATGATAAGAAATAAGGATGATATAGATTTTGATGAAGAGGATACTAGTTAGTTTAAGTTAGTAGTGAATAAAGCACAATCTATTAATCATATTGCACAGGTCATAAAAGAACAAGGAGGACTAGGTCATCCTAAGATCCATAGATATGAAAATTTGAAGGCAGAAGATCAGGATAAGCTAGAAGAGGGAATGATCGATATGATGATCAAATTTAAGAGATTTCCAGTTGAACTTGCTAACGGTATTCCTAAAGAATTGTATAATAAAATCTTAGCATGATGGACTTATTCTTTTCACACGGAGAATAAAATGAGAGAGAGATCATTAATTTTGGCAATGCCAAATCTCTTAGTCCAAGAGATTGAAGAAATGATGAAATCATATACAAATAAATTCTTAATGAAAGGGAGATTATTGAATATATCACAAGGTAAACTTCAAGAAGTTGATGAGGAGAGCAAGGAAATATGGACTGAAATTCTTAGGTCTAAAGCTAAAGCATAGCAAGTTGCACTTTCAATTATTACAGAGAAGAGTGTAACAAGAAGAGGAAAAGGTGTACACACTAATGATGTTGATGTTACAACACAAAGGCTAGTTGAAGAGCCTATTGACATCTTAGACATCGAGGAACCAAGGGATGATACTTATGTTGAATATTTTTATCCCGCTAGCCAAACTAAACAAGAAGATACTCCAGAGAAGAACTAAAAATAACCAGAGAAGAAGAAATATTGATTGAAGATATCACTAAAGGAGACCTTGATGATGAATCTAAGGAAGATGAAGACATCACTACTACAACCAAGAAAAAATAAGAAGTGAAGACTATCGAGGTAGCTAGAGCACTTGTACTAGATAACTTACCAATTTTCGTTCAAGCCATTGATATTGCTACCAAGGAGCAACCCGAGGACACACCACCCAAGCAAAAAATGGATACAATAGAAGACAAGGGTGAAGAAGAAAAAAATGATATTGAAACTAAAGAGGCAAATGAAAAATGAACTAAATATGAACCTAATGTAGATGATTATACTACTGACACAAGGCCACAAGCCCAAGGACCTCACACTCAAGGAATTGTAAAGGGACAAGAAAAAGAAGAAAGTTTATCAACAAAGAAACAAACATCCAATCCAGAGAAAAAGGCTCTAGTTCCTTATGGAAAATTCCCCACATTTAGAAAACAAGAAAAAAAGAAGAAGAAAAAACATAGAAAAGGTCCAGACACACTTGATGAAGTAATAGAATTACCCACATGTGACCCCAGAACTTTGGACCCCGAAGCTCTAAGAAGGCATGGAGAACTCTACACAAGAAAAGAAGCTGAGGAAAGAAAGTAAACATAAACAGGTGCTAGAGGATGTCAGAGAAATAATGATGCAATTTGTCCTTGATGTCAATGTTTGATGGGGAGGCTAGGATAGCCTAGCTAGTCTATGCTCTGATCCTTACCAATGGAACCAAGTGTACTAATAACACCTATGAATGGTCTATAGGATACCTTACACATCCAAGGACCCCCTGACCACCAAGTTTAGCTACTTCTTCTAGCAACATTCCAAGATCTAGTTTCTAGTCTCATCCCTTATATAGGCTTATAAGGGTCTTCTAGGGTTCCACTCCCTTCCCAAGCTCTAACAAAGGATTTCAAGAGTTCCAATGTGTTTTTAGGGCATTTGACACATTTTCATTGCATTAGCAAGGTTGGGTGATCACCCGATTTGAGGTTTTCTTTGCAATTTAGGGCTACAAGGAAGAGGCCTAATTAGCCCTCCTTCAAGTTTTATAAGGTATTTGACACCTTTCCCTCAAGGATTCAAAAATCCTATTATAAATAACATCTACTAAAAATGACCCACTCTCAAGGATTTTTGGGGTCTCAAGCCTCCATCCATCCATACAACACCTGTGCCAAATATGAGGGTTTTAAGGGCTTTTTGGTCTCTTCATTGTCACTTGGAGAACTAGTCTCAAAAAACACCTTTCCAATTTTTTTCAGACCCTCTCCTTCATAGTACTAGGCCTTCATATAGGTTTCTTACATCCCTCCAAAGATCATGCCATGAAACTCTTTCCTCTACTCTCAAGAGCTCTTTGTCTGCTGACTGCTCCTAGTCGGGCACTGCCAAGCTCGCCTAGGGCTTCCTCAAACAAATGCTTGATTCTACTTTCTGGGCCCCTACTTCCATAAAAATACAAGTTAGGGTCTATGTTCTTAGAATCCAAAGTCCCATGGTGTGTCCACGGTGGAAACAAGAACTACAGCTCCATATATACAAAGCTCTCCAAACTGGCAGAGCACTGTCAAATGAAAGAACTAAAACAAAATGCACACAAAAAAAAACCTTAAAGAACCTAAAATAATACACACATATGTAAGCTAAACACACAAAAAGAAATTCTCTTGCACAGATGCACTCAAAACTTCATATATTCACATGACAACAATCTAAAACAGTGACTGTTCCTCTCCAACAGCGTTCAGATTGGTGTTTCCATACTAGCACCGTACAATAAGATTGCCAACCCTTGGTTTAGGGTTCCATAGGTCTTAAATACCTATCTTCCCGGTAAGTGTGTGGTGTTAGGGCTTATTAGCCACTTAAGTTAGGTTAGGCTATTACAAGGAAAAAGTTGCTAACAACTTTTAAGCAACTTTTTGTTGCACAAACAACTTTGCTCTCATACTTCAAGACCACTATTTAAGCCCTCCTAAAGCACTCACATGTGCTCAAACATCTACCAAACCTAACCTAAGACTTCAAACCTCATAGCAAAGCACTAATCTTAGGATGACAACATTCCCTGAATCATTGTGTCATTTACATTGAAAAGACCAACAGAACTTCTAGGACCTAGCCTAGGCCTAGACACACAAAATGAGCTTAAGCTCTTATTTTAATTACATGCTTCATCTTTGAAGATTAACACACAAAAAATGTGAAGGTGGGAGCCCTTATAAGGGTGCTCCTGCACCATACTCCCCATCAGCACAACTAAGGCACTTTGGGGTCAAGAAGAGCCAAGTCAATCCCAAACTTCTTGAACTATCCTTCCTCAATCTAGGTGGCTTCAAATTGAGGCTGATCCATCCATTTGATCAGGTGCTCCATGTAAACTTGATGCCTTGTAGTCTTCTTCACTTTGGATTCCAAGACCTTCTCTACTTTGGTTGGCTTCTTCTTGGGCATTGCATTGGTGTCTATATCTTGTAGTACCTTTGGTGGAGTTGTACCTTGTTGACTGAGATCTCCTTTGAATCTAATCAAATCTGCAACATTAAACATGGGTGAGATGGCTAAGTCTGATGGCAAGTCCACTTTGTAGGCATTCTCTCCATATTTGGCTAGAATCTTACATGGGCCTACTCTCCTCATTTGTAGCTTGGTGGGCATGCCCTTCTAAATCCTTGCTTTGTTAAGATGGACCATAACATAGTCCCCAATCTGAAACTGTACTTCTTTCCTCTTTTCATCCACTTTAGATTTGAGTTTATGAGTGGATTCCAAAATGGTTTTCTTCACTTGCTCTTTCACCTCCTTGATGGTTTGAGTGAAATCTTCAACTTGTCCACTCTTCAACTCCATAGAACCTAAATCCCTCAACTCACACACTCCTCTAAGGTGTCTTCCATATACCATCTCAAAAGGACTTCTTCCTGTGGTCCTGTTTACACTGTCATTGTAAGCATATTCAGCCTGAGATATAACAAGATCCCAAGTCTGCCCATACTCCTTTGTCAAACACCTTAGCAATTTGCCAAGCACCCTATTGATGACCTTAGTTTGACCATCAATTTGAGGATGGCATGCTGAACTAAAAGAGAGATTAGTTCCCAGCCTTTTCCATAAGGTTTTCCAAAAATGACCCATGAACTTTCTATCTCTATCAGACATAATACTCAGAGGGAGTCCATGAATCCTAACTATCTCTTTGAAGAAGAGATGTGCTACATAGCTGGCATCATGAGTAGTTTTGCATGGAATGAAATGAATCATTTTAGAGAACCTATCTACTACAACATAGATGCTATCCATACTTGATTTGGTTTTAGGAAGTCCAACCACAAAGTCCATACTTACACACTCCCAAGGCCTATTTGGGATGGGCAAAGGCTGATAAAGTCCTACATTGCTTGAACCACCTTTAGCTCTCTGGCATATTCCACATTGCTCAACATATCTCCTCACATCCCTTGCTAACTTAGGCCAAAAGTAGTATCTCTGTACTAACTCCAATGTCTTGTTTATCCCAAAATGACCACTAAGATTTCCATTATGCTTCTCTTGAATTAGATTTTCCCTCATGGATCCTCTAGGTACACAAAGTTGATTACCTTTGAACAACAATCCATTTTGAAGGGTGTAATCTACAAACTCACCATGGAAATGGTTCTCAAACTCTAGGCACACCTTGTAGGCTTGTGAGAAGTCTTCATCCTCCTCATATAAGTCTTTAAAACCTACTATTCCTATGCTTTGCAACTATACTTCTTGGACAGTCAATAGCTTTCTACTCAAGGCATCTACTACCTTGTTGAGTTGTCCCTTCTTGTGCTTGATTGTGAAAGTAAAGGATTGGAGATACTCCATCCACTTCAAATGCATGTTACTAAGCTACTCTTGAGTTTTTATGTAGCTTAAAGCTTGATTATCAGTAAATACCACAAATTCTTTTGGCAAAAGGTAATGCCTCCACTTCTTGAGAGATTGTACCAATGCATACAACTCCAAGTCATAAGCTGAATACTTCTTCTTTGCCTCATTGAGTTTTTCACTAAAGAATGCCACAAGTCTTCCTTCTTGACTCAATACACCCCCTACTACTACACCACTTGCATCACATTCAATGGTGAACAACTTATCAAAATTTGGCAAGAGTAAGATAGGTTTTGTGGCTACCTCTTGTTTCAATGTTTGAAATGCCTTCTCAGCTGCCTCAGTCCACTTGAACTTAGTTTTCAGTCCTCCTTTGATGGTGTCTAGCACTAGTGCACATATCCCACTGAAATTTCTTACAAACTTTCTATAAAATTGGGCTAAACCATGAAAACTTCTAACTTTTGTCCTTATTTTTGGGGCAGGCCAATTCAAGATTGCCTCCACCTTGCTTGGGTCCATTTTTAGATTACCCTTGGACACTACAAAGCCCAAATAAACCAGCTCTTGCTGCATGAAGTCACACTTTTCTAGGTTGATAGCTAATTTCTCTTCATGGAGTCTCTTCATGACCAACCTCAAATGCTCAAGATGCTCTATTTTTGTCTTGCTATAGATAAGTATATCATCTAGATACACCACTACAAATCTTCCAGTGAAGTCCTTCAAGACCTCATTCATTAATCTCATGAAGTTTCTTGGGGAATTAGTAAGCCCAAATGGAATTACAAGCCATTCATACAAACCATCTATGGTTTTAAAAGTGGTCTTCCATTCATCACCCTCCTTAATTTTGATTTGGTGATAACCACTCTTTAAATCCAACTTAGTGAAGTACATAGCACCTCCTAAGCAATCCATCAAATCTTCTATTCTTGGAATTGGGAACCTATACCTGATAGTGATCCTATTGATAGCCCTTGAGTCTATGAAAAGTCTCCATTTTCCTCCTTTCTTGGATGCTAAGACCACTGGGACTGCACATGGACTAATACTCTTCTTAGCAGCCCTTGATCCAATAGTTCTTGCACTTGTCTTGCCACTTCCTTGTTCTAATCAGGGGTAAGCTTGTAGGCTGCTTTGTTAGGCAAAGATGCACTGGGTACAAAGTCTATTTGATGACTTATGGCCCTTCTTAGAGGTAATGTTGCAAGGGTTCCATCACTCACAATATCTCTGAATTCTTCCAACATTTTATGCACTTCCAATGGTGTTTCTACCTGCAACTTCTTGTCCTCCTTTGGCTTCACCATGATAGGACATCCTATGGTTTCCTCATCTTGTAGTGCATGTAGGAACTCTTTACCACTGCTAAGCAACACACTAGGTGTCTTAGAAGTACCTTCTTCATTCTCTATTATGGACTGAATCTTGAATGTCCTTGCATCTTTCTTGAAAGAAATGGAGTTCTCTTCTCCGTCATAGATCATCTTCCTATCAAATTGCCAGGGTCTTCCCAATAGAAGATGACATGCATCCATGGGAAAGACATCACAAAGCACTTTGTCTTTATAGCCTCCAATTGAGAACTCCACCCATGTCTGCTCATTAACTAGCACACTTTGCTCCTGGTTCAACCAAGTCACCTTGTATGGATTTGCATGGGGAACCTTTGTGAGTTTGAGCTTCTTTACTACTTCCTCTGCTATGATGTTATCAGTGGACCCTGAATCCATAATAACTTTGCAAATTTTTCCTTGTATCTTGCACCTGACTCTAAAAAGAGCCCTCCTCTGCTTGGGTTCACCTTGATTCGGTTGCCTTAAGAGCACTCTCCTAAACATCAAGTTCTCACCCATTTCTAATTCTAATTTTCTGACCTCATTAGTACATGAGCTGCTCCTATCTTCTTGGGTATAGGCTACCCTCTTTTTATTGCTTAAGGATGATGGCTTATCAGGACACTTATAGGCAGGGTGCCCAAGCTGTCCACATTGATAGCATTTCATTGTGGCAAAGTAGGAGCTACTTCTTCCTACACCTCTTCCTCTTTTTCCTTGAGAACCTCTTCCTCTACCAAAAGATCCTCTTGTACTGATTTCTAAACTTTTTTCCAAAACTCTACTCTCCCCTTGGCTTCTTGAGTCACCACCTCTACTAGATCCTCCTCTTTGACCCCCTCTAGAGTCTCTACCTCTTCCCTTGTTCTTGGAGTTAGGTTCTTTCTTTCTTATTTGTTTATCTTCAAGCTTTTGTGCCATATGCTGACATCCAAGTACTATGGTGGGAGTAAACAAACTCATCTCCTCTGCTATGCTCCATTTCAAACCACTTAGGTACGTTGCCACTTTGATACTTTCATCTTCTTTGATCTTGGATCTTAAGCTCACCTAGTGGAACTCTTCTGTGTAGGTGGCTACATCCATCTCTTTTTGTCTAAGGTTCAATCTCCTCCTATGCTGCTGGATTTCATAATTTGATGGTAGGTATGCTTCCCTAACTTTGTTGACCATTGCTTTCCAATTAGAGATTGGGTTCTTTCCCTCTTTCTCCCTTTCATCTTGCAAGTAGTTCCACCAAGTTAAAGCTTGTCCTCTCAACTTAGACTTGGCCACTTTGACCTTCTATGCCTCTAAGATCTCTTCACATTCAAAGTGATTCTCCATGCCTTCAATCCATTGCATCACAAGCTCTGTATCCATCCCGCCAGTTAGTAATGGTCCACACCTTCAAGTGCCTTGCCTGTGATAGACTTCAAGGCTTTAAAAACTTTCTCATCTTGAGTTGGAGGGTCAGGTGTGGGCACATCATCATCAATTTTTTTCTCTTTCCCTTTGGCATCCTGCTCCTCCATTCTATCTTTCACCTTATCTTCTTTTTCTTAGACATCATCAAAGAGTTGTTCCATTTGATACAACCTTTCCTGCAGAAGTCTATTAGCTTCCTCATAATCTTCCACCTTCTTAGAAATCTCTACATTAGTCACCATTTTTTTCTTGTGTGATGATCCAACCGATTCTTATGATGCTTGAAACATCCACTATTCACTTCCCAAGCCTTAAGAGGCTCTGATACCAATCTAATGGGGAGGCTAGGATAGACTAGCTAGTCTATGCTCTGATCCTTACCAAAGGACCCAAGTGTACTAATGAAACCTATGAATGGTATATAGGATACCTTACACATCCAAGGACCCCCTGAACTACCTAGCCTGACTACCAAGTTTAGCTACTTCTTCTGGCAACATTCCAAGCTCTAGTTTCTAGTCTCATCCCTTACATAGGCTTATAAGGGTCTTCTAGGGTTCCACTCCCTTCCAAAGCTCTAACAAAGGATTTGAAGAGTTCCAATGTGTTTTTAGGGAATTTGACACATTTTCATTTCATTAGCAAGGTTGGGTAATCACCCGATTTGAGGGTTTCTTTGCAATTTAGGGCTATAAGAAAGAGGCCTAATTAGCCCTCCTTCCAGTTTTATAGGGTATTTGACACCTTTACCTCAAGGATTCAAAAATCCTATTATAAATAACATCTACTAAAGATGACCCACTCTCAAGGATTTTTGGGGTCTCAATCCTCCATCCATCCATACAACACCTGTGCCAAATATGAGGGTTTTAAGGGCTTTTTGGTCTCTTCACTGTCACTTGGAGAACTAGTCTCCAACAACACCTTTCCAAGTTTTTCAGACCCTCTCCTTCAAAGTACTAGGCCTTCATATAGGTTTCTTTTATCCCTCCAAAGATCATTCCATGAAACTCTTTCCCCTGCTCTCAAGAGCTCTTTGTCTACTGACTGCTCCTAGCCAGGCACTGCCAAGCTCGCCTAGGGCTTCCTCAAACAAATTCTTGATTCTACTTTTTGGGCCCCTAATTCCATAGAAATACAAGTTATATTCTATTTTCTTATAATCCAAAGTCCCATGGTGTGTCCACAGTGGAAACAAGAACTACAGCTCCATATATACAAAGCTCTCCAAACTGGCAGAGCACTGTCAAATGAAAGAACTAAAACAAAATGCACACAAAAAAAAACCTTAAAGAACCTAAACTAATACACACATATGTAAGATAAACATGCACAAACAAATTCTCTTGCATAGATGCACTCAAAAATTCATATATTCACATGACAACAATCTAAAACAGTGACTGTTCCTCTCCAGTAGTGTTCAGACTGGTGTTTCTATACTAGCACCATACAATAAGATTGCCAACCCTTGGTTTAGGGTTCCATAGGTCTTAAATACCTATCTTCCCAGTAAGTGTGTGGTGTTAGGGCTTATTAGCCACTTAAGTTAGGTTAGGCTATTACAAGGAAAAAGTTGCTTAGCAACTTTTGAAAAGTTGTTGACAACTTTTAAGCAACTTTTTGTTGCCCAAACAACTTTTCTCTCATACTTCAAGACCACTATTTAAGCCCTCCTAAAGCACTCACATGTGCTCAAACATCTACCAAACCTGACCTAAGACTTCAAACCTCATAGCAAAGCACGAATCTCAGGATGACAACATTCCATGAATCATTGTGCTATTCACATTGAAAAGACCAATTGAACTTCTAGGACCTAGCCTAGGCCTAGACACACAAAATGAGCTCAAGCTCTTATTTTAATTACATGCTTCATCTCTAAATATTAACACACCAAAAATGTGAAGGTGGGAGCCCTTAGAAGGGTTCTCCTACACCAATGTTGATGAGACTACTCCCATCATTGACCAACTTGCAATCCTTACTGATAATATCAACTCTCCTACCACAGATGCAGAGAAAAGGATTGAAGAGAGAGAAGAAACCAAGATGAAATATAAGATCACTGAAAAGATCAACAAAGTAGTGGCCATTCAAAAAGTGAAGTTATCTGAGACTGTAAGTGAAATTGAAGGTCTTATTCAACAAATACTCACTATTTTGAAAAAGCTTTGCACAATAGATTTATTCACTATTAATATACATGAAAAATTGAAGAAGTTAGATGAAGATTTACATAAGAGTGTTGAAAGCTTGATCACCAAACCCCATGCATTCAAGCTACATTATATAAAAGTCAAACTGAAGCAGTGCACAATGGAGAATCCAAGATGGATAGTCCAAACCTTACACTAACAACAAAACCCAGTGGAAACACAACAAAGAGAATACTCAAATAAAATTTCATTCAACATTCTCAGCTATAAAGCATTTTGGGTTACGGCCAAATACAAACAATTATAACAGTAATTCTACAAGACCTCGCAAGATCCAAAACCAAGCTAGCCAAATCTATAACAACAGGCTACAATAAACTAGTAGAATCCCAATAAGAATCTAAACTTGTGCTTTCAAGCAACCAAGCAACCTTTTGGTCTTCCCAGCCCACACTTAGGGCCCATTTCGGTACTGGAATACCAAATGCCAATTCCAGTCAATTCCAGAAGATGTTGCAATTTTGGAATATACAAATCCTGAAAATAATTTTTGAAATATGGGATGACCCATTTGGTTCACTTGGAAGATGACTAAGAAGATGCATAAGGAATTTTAATTCTTTATTTTAATTTCTTTAAATATGGTGTGTATATGTCTATATCTATACACATATACATGTATGTATATATACACATATGCACACATGTGTATATACACATACACACATATATACATATACATACATGTATCTATATATACACACATGTGTGTATATATACACACACATGTCTATATATATACACATACATGTGTGTATATATATACACACATATCTATATATATACACATACATATGTGTATATACACACACATGTGTATATATATATATATATACATACATGTGTGCATATATACACACATACACATATATATACACATACATGTGTGTGTATATACACACATACACATATATATACACATACATGTGTGTATATACATACATGTATACACATATACACACATGTGTCTATATATACACAAATACACACACATATATGTGTATATACATATATACACATGTGTGTGTATATACACACATGTATATATACATCCTTATAGCAATATAATATACATCTTTATAGTCACAGATCCCACGAAATATTGAATTTGGTTGTATAAAAATTGGAATTGGAATTCAAAATTCCAATACCACCTATTTGAGTGGAAGATGAAATGCCCATTTTGGGGGCAAAATTGGAATTTTGAGTTTCCAATTCCAATCTTTTGGATGGACACAAACATGGAATTGACATTATCTAAAAATCTAAATCCGGAATATCTAGTCTAATTCCAGCACCCAAACGAGACCTTAGCTACTATCTCTGCTCAATATGATTCCTCTTTGCTACTCCATGATAAAAAAAAATGAGCATCCTACAAACCTACCCAAACCCTCCTTAAATACACTCTTCAACCACAAGTCGGCTGGAAGAAAGAAATAACTCTAAGCCCAAGTTGACTCCTAAAACAAATAATTATTAAATGCAATATAAGTCGACTCTCAAATAGCCTTACAAATAATTAATTCTCCATGTCAACCTCTATATCCACATAGGAGAATACAGCATAAGCTACCCACATTAAATACATCAAGTCAACCCACCAAATCCCCAAGAACTCTAGTCGACAAGCCATAATGCTGAGCGTTAGTAAAATAATTAAGCAAGCTAGGCATCACTGAGTAAGCACGTCGATCGAGCACCACAAGAATCACTGAGCACAAGTTCTGCCGAGCAATAGAAGTTTATCGAGTTCCCTTCAGTGACCAAGGCCTTCAATGATCGAGCCCCTCAGCCAACACTGTAACCGAGTAACATAGGAACAAAACACTCCAATATGCAAGATTGCCAACTATCCTAGGATGCTCCTACATCAAACACCCCAGGTGCGAAAATATGTTCTTAAAGGTTGGAAGAACATCTTGCAGTCCATTCAACACATAAAACCCAAATTGGTTCTTCACATACATGTCCTCCAAGTATTCAACACTTTTAGCCTAGATCCACTTATTCTTTTTCTGCCTTTTCAAGTCTTTCCTTGACAATACACAGGTCTTTTCTCCATACTGATCATCAATCCTTTTAGGATACTTCAAATCAACTTGGCTCTCAAAGCTCAGGTTCCTCCTACCGAGTGTTGCATCTAACAAAGGCATCAAGGAAAACTTCCTGCCACTCTTTTGAATAGTAAACACATTCTTGACACAATCATGCACAACCCTACAATCATAATGCCAAGGTCTACTGATCAATATGTGACAACTACTCATATCCACAATGTCACACAATACTTGATCATTATACTAGCCAATCTAAAAATCAAAAAGACATTTCTCCCTCACTTCCAAAGCATGAACATCTTGTAACCAACCAATCCTATAAGGATAAGGATGTCTCAATCTCTTCAAACCAAGTTTCTGTACCAATATCTCCTCAGCTACAAGGTTATTAGTACTACCACTATCCACAATCACATTACAAATTTTACCTCCTGACTTGCACTGAGTTCTGAACAAGTTATTCCTCTGACAAGGTTCCACCTTAGTACCGAGCAATGTTCATCAAACCAGCAAGTTTTCTAACTCTACCTCAGGTTCATTCAATATGTTCTCATTAACCACAATAGTTCTTTGATCACCAGTCTTCTAGGAACATTCATAAGATCTATGTCCTTCTTCACCACAACAAAAACAAGTACCCTTAAGGGAAACCCTACCTATCCTCTTCCTCGGCTCAATAGGTTTTGATTCATCTTCAGCAGTCGGCTTATCCTTCACTGAGTGATCATGTTTCTCCTTCCCTCAGGAATTACCATGTTGTCTCCTCTTCAACATATCTTCTGCCTTTAGGGCATACTGATAAGCATCCTCAATTGAACCAATCTTTAGCATACCAATCTCATCCTGAATATTGAATCTCAAGCCATTCACATACCGAGCTAACTTTTCCTTACCAAGTTCTTTGTGTCTAAACCAAATAGTCAACTTATAGAACTCCTTGGTATAGTCTTCCACAGTCAATTCTTTTTGCTTCAAATTTTGCAACTTCTTAAACAACTCAAGTTCATAGTTGACAGGTATGAACTTAGTTATCAATTTTTCCACCATCAACCTCCACCTATTGATCTTCATTTCACCTTCATCTTCTCTTTCTCTCTACAATTCTTTCCACCAAAGAGAAACATGTCCTTTCAACTTAGTCTGTGCCAACCTCACTCTAAGAGGATATTCAATTTCTTCAAGCTCAAATAAGTCTTCTAACTCACCGATCAAATTAATCAAGTCCTTGGGTCTCAAAGTACCAGAGAAGTCAGAAAATTGCATTTGGTAACTAGTACTAAATCGAGCTCTAGATCTCTACAACTGAAAAGTTCTATCTTCACCAGATCTATCCCTCTAATCAATTCTATCATCTTCACTAGATCCAACAGCTTCAAAGTCTTTATCAGCTTCCTCATAGCCATCATCAGTACCAACATTCCTTGGCACACTAGAAATAGCCCTCATAATCTCAGAGATCATGTCATTCTTCATCAATTCCATCTCATATTTGACATCTGATCTAACCTTCTCAAAGATCTTTTCTTCCACAACATTAGTGAGATCTGCAATTTCCCTAGGGTCTAATCTTCTCAGAGGCATCTTCAAGATCTTCATAAACCCAAGGAAACAAATCACCAACCTAAGGTCTTGGTGCAAACTGCCTCAAATCGATGATCTGTCCACACACTCAAGAACTTCAGAGCTCTGATACCACCTGATGCAATGGATAATGGAGAATCCAAGATGGATAGTCCAAACCTTACACTAATAACAAAACCCAATAGAAACACAACAAAGAGAATACTCAAATAGAATTTCATTCAACATGCCTAGCAGTAAGGCCTTCTGGGTTATGGCCAAATACAAATAATTACAACATTAATTCTGCAAGACCTCTCAAGATCCAAACCCAAGCTAGCCAGATCTGTAACAACATGATACAAGAAACTGGTAGAATCCCAAGAAGAATCTAAAGTTGTGCTTGCAAGAAACCAAACAATCTTCTGGTCTTCCCAACCCACACTTAGCTAATAGCTCTTCTCAATATCATTCCTCTTTGCTACTCCATGCTAAAAAAATGATCATCCTACAAACCTACCCAGACCCTCCTTAAATACACTTCTTCAACCACAAGTTGGCTAGAAGAAAGGAATAACTCTAAGTCCAAGTCAGCTCCTAAAACAAACAATTATTAAATGCAATACAAGTCAGCTCTAAAATAGCCTTACAAACAATTAATTCTCCATGTTGGCCTCTAGATCTACATAGAAAAATAAAAAATAATCTACCCACATTAAATACATCAAGTCAGCCCACCAAATCCCTAAGAAATCCATTCGGTAAGCCATACTGCCAAGCGCTAGTAAAATAACTGGGCAAGCTAGGCATCACCAAGCAAGCACGTCGACCGAGAACCACAAACATCACTAAGCATAGGTTCTACCAAGCACCAGAAGTTTACTAAGTTCATTTTAGTGACTGAGCCCTTCAATGACCAAGCCCCTCGGTCAACACTGTAACCAAGTAACATAGGAACAAAACACTCCAACATGTAGGATTTCTAACTATCCTAGAATTCTCTTGCATCACAAACATATATAGGGGTTAAGGTTTGAATTGATAAGAGAAGAAGATAAAATAAAAGATCAAACAACTAAGCTATAGACTGAGTTGTTACCACACATAGAGGTGATGTAATGACATGTGAATAAGGAAAAGGATTTAGTTTCCACCCCTGAGTTATCAGTGGTAGATCCCATTTTTGATATGCATGCCCAGGTAGGTCTAGATAAGATTGCACTTGAGAGTCTAAAAGAGGAATGGTAAAACCTCTTGACCAACCTTAATAAAACCCATAAGAGCATTTTTGACAAGTTGTGAATATATATTTTTAGCCTTATTACTAGAAAAGGGGGAAAACTATATGTGTATAGTATGTATACCAAGGCATATAGACAAGGGGAGTCTACACAAATGTTTTTAAGTATACAAGTTTTGACATTTTGGAAATATTTTTAATTATGGCATACATATGTGTTTTTGTCACCAATGCCAAAGGGGGATAATGTTACATTCTGAGTTGTCATTAGTGTCACACATACAATTAGTAAAGGATGCAAACAAACTAGTTGGTCAACACACTAAGTATAGTAACCGAGCCGAGCACAATGCAAAATGACAAGGTAACTGAGTACAGTCTTAGCATCATACCATATTTCATTATATCATAATATAATTGTACAATTTTAAATTATAAGCACCTAATATGTGTGTACAATTTTATGATTGTTAGCACCCACACAATTATTGTGTTTTCATAATAGAACTTCATATGGTGCTTAATGGAGACCTAAATTCAAATATTGGTCCTCTTTCATTTAAATCTTGTTTAAAATTGAGGAAATCCCTTATTTATAAGTGTACTCCTCTATTTTTCTCCCAATCACATAATATATTTCATCACCTAGGCCCTATGTTATCATTTTTGGCCTTCATGTTCTGCCCCGATTTCAGAACTCACTATACTTTGTAATTTGGCATTCCCTAATCATATGGGACTTGTGGTCCTGATTTTGAATTTGATTAGTTGGAACATAATTCCTAGGACATTGTGTTCCTAGGAACATAATTCAGAGGGCATTTTTTTCCCCCGAGTATTAGACTGAAATTGGATCTGGGGTTTCGTCTCGATGGTTTAGTAGGATATTTGGACTTATAATTGGCCTGCTTAAGTTTTAACCCTTGAGATGTTGTGACAGGTATATGTAAACACCCTATCTCTCCTCATTTTTATTAGAACCATGATCAAAATGATCAAGCATTCAAATTCACGATCAAATAGTCAAGTTTAAGAAATCAATATCTATATTTCTTCTCAAGAATTCAAGGTGTTCTTCTCCATGGATCAAGGTTCTTTTCGTCATTGAAGGCCTAGTAGAGGAGTGTTATATTGAGGAAGGAGTTAAACCCACATCTATATCTTATTTCTTATTCTCAATCAAGAATTATGGTAAATTACAACACCTATCCCATAAGGTTTTGTATTTCATGATTATTTTTTGGGTTTTTGTGTTGAGTCAAAGATATTGCATCAAAATATTTTATCACATTCAAATATGCATTTGCATTATCAAGGTATGATACATTCTATTTTTTAGATCTAATGTCTGCTATATGACAATGCACATTTATTTATTTCATTTCATTTCAAGGTTGATCCAAAATAGGGGTTTGAATTAAGAAAACCCCTCTATCCAACCTTCTTCCTTGTTTTTATGTGTGTAAGTACATATGGTGCAATTGTCAGGACTTGATCTGACAAGTACATGTTCTATCAGGAGGTATGCAATTGGATTCATGAAAAATCCCTAGGAGAAAAATGACACAGGCTTCTTGTTCCAAGGAACAAAACCCCCAAGGAATTTTTTACCTAACAAGTCACCTTCAAATTCAGTTTATAAGTTTATATAGTTCTTGGGTACCCATTTTAGGTCACTATATATTCCTATTTATTTTTTATCAATTTGTCTTTTTTGAAACTTTCTATATTTACTTATTTATCCTTCTATTCTTCATTATCACATCATCTTATTCATCCATTTAAATCAACATAGGATCATTGACTCACTTAGAGCTTGAGTCCTACTTGAGCCTATCTTCATTCTAATTTCACACTAGGAAAAAGGGGGATATAGCTACCATCTTCCTTTTTCTCATTGTACATTTTTCTAAACCTAACACATGACATTTCTATTTCTAATTTTGGTGTTAGATCTCCTTTACATATTTAGATCTAATTTGGATAGCTTTCATAGAATTAACTAAGTTATATTGGTGTGTGATAACTTATATTGTTACATTTCTCCTTACTTCTCTTTATCAATTACATGGAGTGAATAATACAATTTTGTTAATGATTTTTTTATTCCTTCATGGTGTTCTTGCATATGGTATTATGAGAATTTCAAATATATTTCTTCTTTATAAGACATAAATCAAGGATTTTTATTAATAACTTATGTAGTTTTCTCATTCACTTTTGAACAAAATGCATGGAATATATTGATTACATAAGGGTCCTTGTTGATGATCCTAAATATGACACTATAATAAACCACCTTAATACTACTCCTATGGTTCCTATTGATCATGAAGATAGAGATATAACTTCTAACAATCCCATCCTGGTGAGACCTAGATCATCTCCTCCTCAACCCACCTTAATGGATAGTCTTAGGGAAGCTAGTTTATGCACTTCTCTAGATGAAATTGAAAAATATTCCTTTTATCAAAGCATTATTCATTATCCTAATGTTAAGCATTTTCTCGATGATGTATCTCTAAGAATAACATTAAGTAGACATGAAGATCTTGATAAACCTTCTTCTTCTCCACCTAAAGAAAATGAGAATAGTGATAGGAATCCTAATATTTCCCCTACTATCCTTCTTTATACCACACACTTTCATAAAGATCAAGATAAATGTCACCAACCCCCTCTTTATTAAAATCTAATTACAATGTGGGTTATGACATTACTACTAAACAAAGCTATAGTGGACAAGGTCTTGGTATCAATGAAAAAGGTATAAAAAACCCTATAGATCCTGCTACACAAGTTACTAGATGTGGTCTATGATTTATACCTCAAGCCACCACTTTTCCTTCTCTCAATCCTTCTTCATCCCAACACAAACATCCTCTAGACATTATTTTACCAATACCATCCATTGTCACACCTTCTTTTAATGACCATTTGGGTTTAGCTAAAAGAATATTTTAGAGAATTAAATATGATCTTAAGATTCATTTTCCTTTTAGACATTTAAAAAACATTTAAATACCTATTAATGGTTAATTTTTGTGTTTTTCATCATAGGATAAACATTATCTTGTTGATTGTATTGAATTTAGACAATTTGTTCAAGATTTAGTAGATAGATCTCTAATTTTCTTAACAATGGATCTTTTTTTTTTTTTCTTGATATAGAAAATATACTTTAGCATCTATCTTTCCTATTATGTTGTTAATTATAAAGTAATCTTAATAGCTTACATAAATTGGGGGATTTTTGTTTTGCATGGTGTTTGTTTTGAGCAACACAATAGGTCCTTTTCCCTTGTTCTTCCACTTTGGGGGAAAGGTATCTCTCTATCTTCTTCCTTCAAATGATTCATTATCTCTTTATTTGTTGAATCATTTATAATGTGACATCCTTACATACATAGAATTTATGACTAAGCATCTATCCCTTTAGGGGATTGATATCCTTCTTTTCCAACCTCTTCTTAACGGATTTTTTTCACTAAGTTTGTATACTATGGCATCCTTTTTCATTTTCATTTTCCTTTTATGATCTCTCTCTCTCTCTCTCTCTCTCTGTGTGTGTGTGTGTGTGTGTGTGTGTGTGTGTGTTGGATTTGCATTATTTATAGTACAATATTCATTACATGAGATTCTTTTTTTCACACAAGGAATTTTGTATCTTTTTTAACAATCTTTTTCATACCTCATAGAGTATGTTTGTTTACTATAAATGATATTTCTCTTAGGGAGTGTATGGTGTTTCTCCCTTTTGAAAAGATCTGTTATCCCTTTGTTTCCTTGTTTCTTTTATAATGTGACGTCCTCTCTTGTTTGGATTTATTTTACTTACATTAGGGTCTTCTCCTTTTTAGGATATTTACATCCTTGTTTGCAACTTATTTTTGCTTGAAAGTGCATGTCTATTATAAAAGAGTCATCACTTGGGATTTATAATGTGTTATATTTTCCCTTGTCTTCACCCTTGGGGGGAAAGGTCTTATTTTATCTTTTTTCTCCACTATAAGGATCCAATTTCCTTAGTGTAGTGGCATTTGTTTATCATGTGACACTCTTTTCTTATAAGGAATTTTTCATTGTAATTAGATATTCTCTCTTATGCAAGAGGTGTGTATCCTTCATCATAGCCTCTTCCTTATTTGTCAAAATATGTTCATCATAAATAAATTCTCTTACTTGAGGGCTTGAGGTGTGTCATCCTTCATCAAGAATCCCTTTTTCACTTAGAAATGAGGGGTTAAAAAGGGTCCATTGTTTTTCTCCTTCCCTCTTTGTCTTGAAGAAGTTTATCTTTGTTCAATATCTCCTCTTGAAGGTAGATGTCTTGTAACCAAGATCTCTTCCTTTCAAGGTTCTCTTCCCACTTGTAGATATCCTTTCATGATTATCTACTCCTTGGCTGATAATATTTTTCACTCTTTGCTAAAGTTACAAGTGTGCATTTTTTCTCTATGGATATCTCCTTGTTGTTAGAAGTAGGTATCCTTGTTCTCTTTTCGTTATGCTGCGACCATAGTCCTATCCCACCATCATAAGGAGGGGGCATACATACAACCTCATTTTTATATTATGTATCTTTTATTGGTCCCATTATTGACTTCTTTTATGGATCCACCTAGAGAATTCTTTCCATAAGACTAATCCTATAATTCATTGCATGCACAAATTTTGTAAGTTGCCCCATGTGAAAAATTTCAAAGTTATCCCATGCAAAAAAAAATATAAGACACATTGTGCATAATGTTTTCAAGATAGAATTGAATAGAATCTCATAGCTTGCTAGACCATAAATTATCCTTCTCTCTCTCTCTCTCTCTCTCTCTCTCTCTCTCTCTCTCTCTCTCTCTCTCTCTCTCTCTCTCTCTCTCTCTTTGGGATGAGCAGAACTAGCATAACACAACTTGCTATCCTTTCTACTCTTTTTTTCTCTTTCCTCCCATGGATCACCTAGCATAATACAACTTGCTAGACTGCTAGATTTATGGTTTTTGTCTTCCTTTCCATGCTCTCATAGCTTTTCTAGTGGGTTCATGGAGTTTTTTTGTCTTTGACATATGATCTTTCCCTTTCCATGTTTTCACTCATTCTCTTGCAATAAATTTCTAAATATGATGCTAGTGGTTGGGACATTTTCGATTGAGGTCTCTTTAACTAGTTGATTTGGAGTTCTAATTTTAGTACTAACCCCTTTTGTTTGTATCTTTTGTCTTTTTTTGTGTTTTGTGTTTTGTCATTTATTTTTATTTTTGTGCCCTTGTGCATGGTTGTATGAGTTTAGATCCTTCATTTGGAGGCTTGCATCCTTAAATCTAGGGATGTCTTATTTCTTTGTAACTTGCCCATGATCATTTCTCTCTCTTTGTTTCTCTTCTTCTCTCTTGTTTCCTTTACAATGAGCATGAGGTTGTCTCATACTCTCACTAAAGTGGGGGATACATATGCCATCATAAATTATAAGCACCTAATATCTGTGTACAATTTCATGATTGTTTAGCACCCACCTTAATGTTTCACCATAATAGGACTTCATACGATGCTTAATGGACACACAAATTCAAATATTGGTCCTCTTTCATTTCAATATTGTTTTAAATTGAGGGAATCCCTTATTTCTAAGTTTTCTCCTCTATTTTTCCTCCAATAACATAATTAATTTCATCACCTAGGCCCTATGTTACCATTTGTGGCCTTCGTGTTCTACCTCAATCTTAGAATTGGCTACACATTATAATCCAGAATTCCCTAATCATTTGATACCTATGGTCATGATTTTAATTTTGATTAGGTCGAAGATAATGCCTAGGGCATTGTCTTCCTAGGAACATAACACCTAGGAAATTTTGTTCCTCGAAGATCAGACCCAAATTGGATCTTGTCACGTCTCAAAAAAAGTAGCTTAAATTTTTAGAGATGTTTGACTTTTATTGACTCTGTTTGACTAGTCAAAGGCTTTGACTAATGTGGGATATTTGAATATTATGTTTATAGATCATTATATGTTTGATTAGCATGTTCATGGATGTTAATTATGCTTTATTTAGTAAGATAAATATTTTCACTATTTAAAGTGCTTATGCGAAAATGAAAATTATAAAAAAATAAAGTTTTGGTTTTACCTAGATTATGTTTACAATGAATCACAATTACATACTTATAATTTGATTAATGTTGAACTTATAATTATTGATGCAATTTGACTATTGATTCTAGATTGTGAAATTTGGTACTTACCAAACTCAGACTGATGCAAATTTGAGTGTTGCAAGTTTGTAGACAAATTTGAGGATGAAAATGAGGTCCAAGTAGAAGAGGTTAGCACTCCAAAAATGGTAGGAATGATGGAATCTAGCACTCACAAACTCACTTAGATAGATGATTATTTATATTTATTTTACTAAATCTCTATAGTTTACTTATCTTATTTATAAGATGCAATTTTAAAATATTTTGTGCTCCATTATCAAAAGAAAATTTCATATTTCTAAGGAAAAATGTATTCTCTCGTACAAATATAAAACACAATTAATACATTTACTAATAGAGCCAAACATTATTTATTCTCAACAAGTTGTGAAAATTAAAATCAAATAGAATTGATTTGTTATTAATGTTATTATTAGGGCAGGTAAGAAATTATTACGTTTATTAGGGATTTTGAATTAAGAATAGGAAGAAGAGGAAAATGTGAAGACACACATAAAAGAAATAGAGTGAGAGACAAAAGAAATAGTACACTCATGGCATCATGGGCTTTGGAAATTTCAGAGAACTAAGAGCCCATTTGGGTGCCTGAAAACCAAATGCCAGATATAGTCAATTCTGGAAGATGCTGTAATTCTGTCGGAAGATACATATCCTCAAAATGATTTTCAGAATATGTGTTGGACTCATTTGGTTCACCCAAAAGATGACTGAGAAGATGTAGTTTCCGCATTTGGGTAACAAAATTAGAATATGCATTGAATTGAAGAGAAATTTTCGCAAAAACTTCAAACATCAAAGAAATCCATTTCATTCAATGTTCTTACGTGATTTATTTCTCATGAATTTTGTCCTCGATTTCAAGGTTTTACATTACTCTTTTTATGGTACAACGCGTCTAAAGCTTCAATATATACCAAAAATTTTGTCCTATATTTCCATCTTTATTTTATGAAGGCCTGCAATTTTGTCAAAGGCTTGCAGTTTAGGGTGGGTCAAAGAGTGGAAACCCTTCATTAAAAAAACATAGACCCAGATGACAAGAAATGGCATATGCTGGTGAAATAAAAACCACGCCCAATCATGAAAAATTGCCATTTTTGGAGGCTCCCTATGCAGAGAGACCGTCAATCATGTGGGATAAGAAGATCGGGCCAAGAAGATGTTGAAAGCTTGTAGGTGCAGCCAAAAAGTCACTGATGTGGCCCTCCAAATTGCAAGAAATGTTGACTGTCACAAATGTAAGGAAATAGCACATGCACAAAGGAAAAAGACCTATATCTGGGTGCACAAGGTACATTGCTTTGTATGCCTTTGATGTTGGTTTGTCATTCAAAAGTTTACTGGATTTCGATTAGTTTTCTTTGAGTGGAGGAGTTTCCACAGTGTGAACGGTGAAGATGAAACTACAAACGGTGAAAATGCGAACAGTCAAAATGCCCTAGTGGACTTAAAAAATAATTATCTTTTGTAGGCGGATCGATGGATTTTTAAAAATTGGCATTTGAAAAGTGGAATTTGGTGGTCAAATTCTAATTCCACCTTTTCAAGTGGAAATGAAATTTCCATTTTGTGGGCAAAATTAGAATTTTGAAATTCCAATTCTAATTTTTTGGATGGACACAAACATGGAATTGACATTATCTGGATATCTAATTCCGAAATATGGGCTCTAATTCCAGCACCCAAAGGGGCCCTTAGAGAATAAGAAGGGAAATACAATCAGACAAGAATTTGATTAACCTTACAAATTTAAGCTATTTATGATATCTGTGAAATCACCCACAAATAAAAGATAAAAATTACTTAAGTCATAGACATAGAATTTCTTTAAAAAAAGAAGAAGATATTGGACAGATCTGTAATTTTTATTAACATCAGTGATAATTAAACTTTGTTGTTGGTTGTTATGAAGTCTTGCCTTAAAAAAATTCATCCTAAAGTGAAATAGATATGTAAGCTCATTTACAAATTTGTGGGAATAAATTTCTGTTCTCTAAACCAAAAACAAACTATTCCTATCTTAGTGGCAATTTTCTTGGAGATAATCTAGGAAATTTGAATATCTTTCATTTCAAAAGCAATTACAAAAACATTAAGTTTACCATGGGTCCCAGGCAGGCCTGGAATTTGACAGTCACCCTGCCTGTCATATGAATTTTTTATGACAGTTTGATCATTTAACTGTCTTTCATTTTACATTTTAAGAAAAATATTGATTGTCAAATTTTTTAATTTATGAATAATTTAATAAATTATTTTAAATTAAGTATTTTATCAATATAACTTGTCATACATATATTAAATATAAAACTAACTAATTTTTAAATAGAAATTGTAATCTTTTAAAAATTCATTCAAAAGTAAAACATCTAATAATCTAATCTAGAAGGAAAAATTATTTTATTTGATTCATTTGAAATTGGGATACAAAACATAAACTAATAATATCAAAGGCCAAGAACTCATTTTTATTTTGTGTTCTTCTTATATACTTCATTCCAATTTACATCATTTGTTTCAGATCAATTTAAGGATACTCTCATTAATGCATCTACTGTATCCAAACTTAGCTTTGACTTTCTAACATCTTTGATGATATTTTTCTTTGAAAATCCTCTTTCACAATCAATAGTACTTGCAGGAATAGTAAGCACAACCTACCATAACTTCATCATATGAGGATAACTTCTATGCCAATATTCTGTGTTACGAAAGAATCTCCATGCATCTTTCATTTTGAAACCCTCACAACTCAAATGTAATGAATCAACAAAAGAGTTTATCTCCCTTTTGCAACCATTAATATCAAATGTAACTTCTTCATTAACATTGCTTGAAGTAGTATGTTGCAAATGTTGGAGAAGCTTATCAAGCCAATGCTCTGAGATACTATCTCGAGTCTGAAGATCTGATGGATAATAAGAAGGACTAAAGATTTTTGCTGCATTAAAAAGAGGAAGATCTGGAAATATTTCATTCAAACAATCAATGAGAGATTGAATATACCCTTCTGTCAAGTCTTGACAACTTTCTTGTGTTCCTTCAACATGAGGTTTCATGGAATTCTTCCCTACATCCCCATACTGAAATCCCTCAAGTGGAATAGGAATATATAATAATTCATGCTTATCAATTACAACATCTTCTTCTTTCACCTCAATAAATCCAAATTGAGAATCAATCAAGAATTTTGAAAGATAATTTGTACCTTCTACAAATGTACCTTTTCTCAAAAACCATCTATATAAATTTCCTATAGCTTCATCAAGAGCCAAACCAATAATTGTGATGTCTACATTTTCTTCTTGAAAAATCTTATTCAATTTATTTAGTTCTCCCAAAATATCAACAAGCATGTGCAAACAAAATTGAATAGAATAAATCCTTGCATTTTAATATAATGATGAACACTTCTTATCTTTTTTCCACAAAGTTAAGATGGTTGGCATAAGCTTCACAAGTCTTATTATGACTTCTCCTCTGGATAGCCATCTAATTGTGTGGATCTACAAAACATTCAAAACATCAATCTGCATAATTCTAAGTAAATCATTTAGCTCATTATTTCTTTTTGGTGAATTTTGGATCCATGAATGCACTTTATTTGCTATTTTTTCAACAAATAGTAACTCAGGTATCCTTTTAGAAGCATCAGATGCTTCTAATGGTTCACAATGAGCTATGCAGTGTACTAAAATAAGATTTGGAACATTTTGTTTCATAAGAGAAACAAATCCATTTTCAAGACCGATCATTGCAGAAGCACCATTAGTTGATGCAGCTATTACCTTTGTTAATGGAAGCTCTCTATCATTCATAAATTGGTTGATTGTATCATATATAGTCTTCCCTCTACCATCTGGAACATTCATTATCTTCATAAACTTAGAAATTGGTGTCCCATTACCCTCTAAAGTCAAATATGTTGCATAAACAATAAGATGTTTCTCTAAACTTTGATCAGTACTTTCATCAATCATTAGTGAGAAAAAGGGACTTTTCAACATCTCATCTATTTAAATTTGCTCAAGATATTTTGATATGCAAAAAAGTAACTCATTGGCACCCTTATGATTTGTGTATGCAGAGTATTCCTGATATTTTGGCATATTAGGAGTATTTAAATCCATGAGAAATTTATATATTTTCTCATATTTAGCTAAAGATAAATCCTCCTTACAAACAAAAAAAGTTGTTTTCATTGTGGTTATTATTCTTTCTCTATTAGCATTTTCAATCTCTAAAATATGATTAGGAATAGACTTTATCCTTCTTTCTGATGCATTAATCCACCTTGCTTGAGCATCTTTGTGTACCCAATATTTTTCATGAGTAACAAGAGCATCACGTTGAAAATTAGTACATCCATCCCCTATGCCTCATGGTCCTGGCATCTTATACTTCTCACAATAATTACATTTGATTACTGTGTTACCATCATGATTAAAATAATTTAACCACACAAATTTTTCTAGCCATTCCATTCAAAATTTTTCCTTCCCTTGATTAATAATATTTGATCTATCTTCAATTTCATCATTAAAACCATCCCCTTCCCCAAATTGATTTACATCTTCATTTAAATCGTCATCTAAAGAAGACCCAAAAACTTCCTCAAATGTTTCTTTCAAATTATTATTACGAGATTGTACATTTTGATTTAACAATGAACTACCAAAAAATCTTGAATCTTTCTCTCCAGACCACCTGTACATTTCTCCAATAGTTGCTTGTTTCCTTCTCTTTGAAGACATTTTTGAGGTATCTACAAAATCCAATATAGTATTAGTAACTATGTGTAAAAATTATTCTATACAATCATTGGAAAACTACATAACATAATTTAGAATATAATTGTATAATGAAGTAGATACCTTATGTGATTCAATATGATGAAGAAGAAAAGGATTGAAGCTACAAGCCTACAATAAAATTGAGATCAATTGTCTCTTGATAAGAAATGAAAATTTTGGTGATATGAGTTTTTTAATATAGATACAAAGAATGTAAAATTATAAAATAAGCATAAATTAGTAACAGATGCAAAAATCTCAAAATTATAGAAGCAAGTTTCTAAATTCACATATTTTATTTGAAAACAATTCTAAATATAATAATAAAAATAATTATTATAAATTAGTCATATATTAAAAAAACATGCATGTTTCTAAATCAATAACATACACTAAAATTTAAATGTTAGAAGTTTTTATTTGTGATATAAAATCACAAAAATATCAAATTAACTAGGCAAGTTTCTAAGTTCATATATTTTATTTAAAAAGAATGTTAAATTAATATAAATATAAGCAAGTTTCTAAAATCACATGTTTAATATAAAAAAGATTCTTTAAAATAATAATAATATATAATCAATTATGTAAAATCTTTATTCATGATAAAAATAATATAAAATATATATGTTACATAATAATAATATTTATTAGTTAAAAAAAGTTTCTAAAACTCATATATTTTATCTTATAAAAATTCTAAATTAATATTAATATATAAAAATAAATTAGAAACATAATATTCTATTTTAAAAAGATTCTAAATTAATATTAACATACTTTAATAAAATAAAATCATATATATTATAAAATGTCTTATATTTATCATACATATATGTGATACATATTATATAATAATATATTTATATTATATTACCTATAATATTTTTTGATAGTTTATTAATAAATCTAAGTGTCAAACTTACAGTTTTGTAAAAATTTAGCCCATCATATACGGTTAAAAAGTGGAAAAACGGTCAATATGGCCATCAAATTCCAGGACTGGGACTCCCACATATAAGAATTTTGGAAGAGAATTAAACTAAAGAATGAATTAGTTTATTGGTTGGAGAAGATAAGATTTAGAAGGAGAACCCACGTTAATTTTAGAGAAAACTACAAAGAATGACCTCTAAATCAGGCACAAACGCAATATAGTCATTGCTCAATCATGAGATGGCGAGTATGAACATGAATTGTCTATCTCACAACATTGATTGAATCGACATGTTGCCTCCTATGTGGATGAGGTGTTTAATTACTCTCAGAATGAGAGCCAACAACCATGACACCAATCTCACAATGGAGGATTTTCAAAAGCTAAGATGAAAAAATCAATGAAATTAATCTAGAAATGAGTGCAATTAATCTAGAAATGTAGAAATGCAATTATACTAAAAGCTTGAAATAAAGATGAAGTGCAATTTTAATCTAAGGACATTGAAATAAATATGAGATTAATCTAAGAACAATTAAGCAAATTCTAATCTAATATGAGAGTGCAATATAAAACTAAAATGAAATATTAAGCTAATTAATGCAATAAAGCTTTGAAAACAATGTAATAATGGAGACTAAAATTGACTACAGTATAGATGCTCTCAAAAATTCTTCTCTTGAATGCAGAAAATAGGTCCATTAAATAAGCAAGCCTGAGGAGGGAATGAAGGGGTACTTGATGTGAAACTCCTGACCCTTCATTTCCATTTGAGACAAAAATGCAAGAATTACTTAATAAAAAGAATGGAAAATGCCACATAGGTGGCCTTTCGAATATCTTGAATTATTAATTCAAAAAGGTGTGTCCATTCGAATATCAAGCAATTATTAACTCCTTTTTATGGGTAATTAGCCAAATGGGGTGAATTTAATTTAATTCTAAGCACTTAGGACTTAGGACTAAATTAATTATCATAGGGGTAATTCAGCTAATTAAAGTCAAGGACATTAGGAATTAATTTTGATATTTGATTAATGCAATTTATGGTCTTTGCAATTGACATCAAGTCAAATTAAGTTAGGTAGGAGAGAGAAATTTGCCTAGGGAACTAGGACTTTGAAGATGTAAAATTGACGAAAATGCACCAAAATTAATTAAATTTAAAAGGTGCCAATTTTAGGGTATTACATTTGCCCCTCTTTGAATTAATGTGCGAATAGTGTGTTGATTCAAAGAATAGTCTGAAGTGACAGAAGACAAGAAATTTGGGAGTCTAGGTTAGGTTGCCAAGACACCGAGCAGATCAAAGCATGATTTTCCGAAGTCTAAGTTAGATTGTGAAGACAACGATCTTTGAGAGAAGATGAGAATTGGGGTTAGGTTGCCCCAATGCCCAGAATGAGATTCAGATGCAAATTTAGGACTGTCTCCAGAATCAGGGTTAGATTGCCCCAATACGAAGCTTAGCCCTCCGAGACCTAAGTTAGATTGCCCAAATAATGGTCTAAGAGAGATTTTGAGAGCCATCTCTAGAATGAAGCTTGACTCCCAGGAATTAGGGTTAGATTGCCCCTATACCTAAAAGATTTCAAGAACCATCTTCAAAACAAAGGTTGATTCCCAAGGATCCGAGTTAGATTGCTCAGATACCTAAAAGATAGATGACCAGATAGCAAGATGCGAGGCATCCAAATGCCCCTAGCAATGAGAACTGATGATTCATATCAGACTGATTCAAGAATTGATTTGACAAGATTCAAATGATGCAATCATCCTGCCCCCTCGGGAGCGAAATTGAAAGATGACATAAGAGAGATGATTGACAATAAGAGGTTGTAGAGTAGAGGCAATTAGACTAGATTCAAGAAGCTGTAGAAGCAAATCGGAGCAAAGCAGAGGTCCTGTTGACCAAGTTTGAACATGGTTGACCATGGTTGACCAAATTTGACTAGAGTTGACTTTGATGAAAAGAGAAAAGATCTTGAGAACATGATGCAAAGATGAGGGTCTGATAGGAAGATGATGCCAGAAGGCTGACTGCACAAGCATCCAATCCCAAAGGGTCCCATAATTTAAAACACGATTTTGAGCTATCTAGAGATGTCAGATTTTGATTTCGATCCTGAAAACTATATGCAGCCAAGATGAACCTGAGACAAAAGATGAGAACCTTGGATTAAAAGAAAGCAATCAAGAGAGTACCAAGACACGGTCTCAAATCCAAGCTTAATATGCAAATGCAAGACTAAACTAAAATGCAAGACCTAGGACTCGGTTGTTGGACTCACCGTATTTATCATCATCAAGTTCATTTAAGCATGGGACGATCACAAGATGTCATACAATCCTCACTAATATTGCAATTATGAGAATATGAATATGACATAAGTCTTAGATTTGTCGGAATGAGGTGTAAGCATTAAGGCCCAAGAAGCCAGAATGACCTGAACACCTATTCCTTTTGATTTAGCAAGTTAACATAAGCATTAAAGCACAATTGCTAGAATGACCTAAATATTGCTTGTGAACAAACACACCAGACACATGAGAGTTCCTTCTTTCACCCAAAGAGTGCTCACAGTGACCCTTACGTTCACTTAGTAGGATGAGCGTTAGCAATTTCACTTGTAGCAGAAAGAAGTCACCCAAAAGACAAGGAGAAGAACCAACCTCACCAAAGCATCCATATAAAAGGAGTTGAGGTACGCATGGCCATCCAATATGAGATGAAGGATCTTATAGATAGACACCCCTCTTAGATAGATTCTTTGGATAATTGGAACTAAACCAACAAGTAGAAAGCAAAGAAAAAAGAAAACAAACAAACAAGCAAAGGAAAAGCTCAGCATGCTTCAAAGGAACACAAAATAAGTTTTCAATTTTAGTTTCAGTTTGTGTTCAAGCGGATTGAAGTCAAATCTGAAGTGAACAACATTTGAAGTCTCGTCAGGATAGCGATAGCAGGCAGACGCAGTGAGAACCACTAGTAACCATCGCAAGAGATGAAGTCTCAAGAAGATATCAGAGTGCGGACCAAGTATCAGTAGGTGAATGTAGTGAGGACCACTGGTGACCGATACAAGGAAGATTCTTGAAAGAGAGAATAAAGCATGAGCAAAACATCAACAGGCGAATGCAGTGAGAACCACTGGTGACTGATGTGAGGAAGAGATCCTGAAAGAGAGGAGATTCGAATGAGAGCTAAGTATCAGTAGGCAGGCACAGTGAGAACCACTGGTGACTGATACACAAGAGATCCTCAAGGAGAGAAAATCTCACAAGTAGCTAGGCATCAATAGGCAGATGCAGTGAGAACCACCGGTGACTGATGCATGAACAAAACTTCCAAAAGTGATAGGACAATGCCCCCTAGACTAGGAAGATGCCCCCAAGTGTGAAACAGTTCCAATCCATGAAGAGTCAAGGAAAATCTCGAAGACAACTGAAAGTAAGAGCATGAGCTAGAAAATTGAAGCAGGAAACAAACCAAAAGCAAGAAACAAACTAAATTAGGAAAGCGAGAAAGTAAACTAAACAGGAAAGCAAAGAGACTAAAGTGGGAAACTAAGAGCCAAGTGATGCTAAGATGAGATGTAGCTTCAGGAAACAAGAGGTGCCTGTTTACCAGGTTTTCACCATCTTGGCAGAGATTCTATTTTTGCTACCATAACGCCTGTTTACCAAGTTTTCATCAATGGCACATTTTCTTCTTTTTCAATTTTTTTGTACTTTTCTCTTTTTCTTTTTTTTTTGTATTTTTGAATATTTCATTTTATTTTTTGTATTTTTTATTTTTTCACTTTTTTTGTATTTTTTCAAATTTTCTATTTTTTTAAATTTTTATCAAGGCGCCTATTTACCAGGTTTTCACCAAGATAATAGATACATCAAAGCACCTGTTTACTAGGTTTTCACTAAGATGATCATTTTTTCAAGACATTTTGCAATTTTTAGGATTTTTGCAATATACCATTTTTTTGGATTTTTTCAGGACTAATAAGTATGTACATGACCATGCCGAGAATGTCTCAACTATAGAATTTCTTCAAGTGAAGAGCATTGATAGGCTCTTTGAGTTGTTCTCCTTCAGTAAGAATCTTTGAGAATACAATATCTTGTAGTAGTAGTCAGTTGAGAAGTTGTAGAATCAGAACCAGATGTTGTAGTAGTAACAGGAGATCCAACTAGTAGTGTCCAACTATCGAGAGATCCATAGTCAAGGAAAGATCACTTAAGTGAGACCCACAAACATCCTCGTGGACCCATCTTAACTCTTTATCAAATTTCCCATGCTCTAAATGCTTAGGGAGAGTACGTTCTAGATTTCTCTTAGTCATGTCATAAGCAATGAGGAGATGCTGATATGCACTTTGGGACAAGGTAAGATGGAGTGAAGAGGGTAAAGTATGAGAGACAAGGGTGATGGAATGGAGGGAAGTATGAGAATTTTGGAAGCTTGAATGACAACTTTGATTTTTCCTTTCTTTGGAATCCACATAGCTTTTGAATTTTTTCATCTTTACTTTGAGGTGCTTTTGATGACAATGCCTGTAGAATGGATTTCAAGATCTATTTTTTATTTTATTTTCTGGCATTTGATTGTCTTCTTCTTTTTGAGGACCTTTACGGTCTTTTGAACACCTTTATTTCTTTCCTTTCTTCGTAGTCACATGTCGATTAGATGGGACATGGTGACCTTGAGATATAAGTGGATTCTCATTATTTTTATTTTTATGTTGCACATCCAAGTTACTTCCAAAAGACTCGGGAATGGTGGATGAAAGAGGCTTATATGATTGGTTTAGGTGGAGAGGTGGATATGGAAGTGGATGAGCCACTTTTCTAGGAGATGAAGGGGGAAGAAAAGTCGATGGGATGGGCTCAAGTGCAAATATATCAGTATCATCCTCATCATTCATGAATGCATTAGATAGATCAAGAAAGGAATCTTCCATAGAACATTGTCGATTGTGAGTTATCCTAGAAGAGTCGGATAAGTTTGGAGGAATATTATGTGAGCCTAACCAAGATGGTCTATTCCAAGAGTTAGGTCCCCTTTCAGGTGGTAAGAGTGCATGAACAAGAACCATTTCAATTCAAGATCTACCAATATTCCATGAAACTATAACAAAATGGGGTCTTACATACCCATGATTTGTTGGAGCAGTAGGAGTATACCTTGGAGTAGATGGCCTAGGAGCCATAGGAATGATCTCCACAGGAGGGTGAAAAGGATCATCATCAATTTCTTGATTTGGAGGATTATAACTTTCTTCTCTTTCAGAGCTAGTAGGAGCAACATATTTGTGTATATCATCAACTGGTATCTTTGTAGTAGCATCTGACATGTAATCAACTAGAGATATAGTAGGCGGAATATTTTCTTCATTTCTATCATCTATCATAGGAAGTGTGTCTTCAACAATAAGACCTTTCTCAATAGAAGAAGTGGAGTAATCTAGAATAGGCATACCCTGAGGTATACCCAAGATAAGGGAGACATCAGCTATTTTCCCCCATTCAGTAGGTGTTCCATTAGAGTCAACAGTAGTAGAAGTTTGTTTAGTAAAGTGGATAAAATCCTCCTGGTGAGGACCAGGATCATGTTCTTGAGGTGTTTGAGAAGGTAGATAGGACTCTCTTTGGTAGTCTGAATCGGGATTTTGAATATTCAAGAGCCTTTCATGTGTCATAGGCTGGATCTTTGTATCTTCATTATCTAAATCCTTGTATGAGTGAAAGCTGCAGCGAGGTTGGTCAAGCTCATGGCTCTGATAGCCAATACCAAATCTATCTTTAGAGGGCCTCTCATAGGAGTTCAGAGATGGAGGAAGATCTGTTAGTGACAAGATGGACTCCATCTGATATTCCCCCATGCCAATATCTTTGATCTGTAGGGTCTTTTCTATCTCTTTGAGTTTAGCATTATAAAATTCTATAAATTCCTTGTTGGTCGGAGCAAGGCTATCACCAAAATCTAGGAGCATATTGCAAGTGAGTAGGGGAGCATTATGGCTCAAGGAATGATCATCTTCTTCAAAGAAGGGCAAGTGATGAGGTGAGGTCGAATGACCCACCATAGATTGGAACTAATCGAGATCTTTGGGGGCATTTGCCTCAATGGGGGCTTTATCCATAGATAGTTTTGGTCCGGATGTCGAAGGCTTGGAACCTTTGAGAACAATCTTCGCATAGGATCAAGTGATAGCATTAGCACAAGCTAGAGATGGTGTGGGGTTACAAGAGGGAGGTGCAGGGCCTCGCAAGATAAATGGAGCTTTGGGTTTAGGAGCATCCTCACTCCCCAGAGCAATGATCATGTCATAGTATTCAACATCAACAGGTTCAATCTCATTGGTGACAATGTCGCTAGTATCATACGTATAGTTGACCACATCATTGGTACCTTTAGACTTGGATAATTCACTTTTCCCATGAGGAGGAAAGGAGTCTTTAAATTCTTGATGATCTGGATTCCTATTATGGTTCTGCACCAAAGTCCTATAAACCACATTAAGACATTCTCCCAAGGAAGTGGAGTCATGCTCAGGTTGAGAGAGCCAAGGTTTGTTTCTAGTGAATCTTGAAGGTGGTTGAGTTTTTGTCATAGTCTTCTCAATGGTCTTGACCACTCGTATACTAGAGCTGAGATTAAAGACAAACTTTGAGGGTTTTGGCATCATATTGTCAACAACCCTATCATTCATAACATCTATGTTTCTATTGACAATCTTATCCTTATAGCTATTCGAGGGAGAAGTTCATTGCTTGGTGTCTTTGTTCAAAGTCAATCCTCCCTTATTGACCATAAATGCTTCTATCCTCAGAGCTTGCCTAATCATATTGTCAAAAGTGAGGGGACCTTGTAATCATACTTGGTATCCAAAATTTGGGACAAGATTGTCCAAGAAGATATCGAGCTTTTCAGACTCAGGTAATTCATGCGGATATTTCATGCATAGTTGTCTCCATCTTTGGAGAAATGTTAGGAGAGGCTCCCCTTGTCATTGTTTTAAATTGAAAAGGTCCCAAACATTGACCGGATATTGAATATTGTGGGATAGATCATAACGCTTGTCATTTCGAGACTGACCATGACCTTGGTCGTTTAGAGATTTCTCATGACTATCACTGAATTTACCTCCCCCTAGGAAGTGGAATGGATCTGCCATCTTGTTGGTAGTATTCTGAGAGATCATGAAAGTAAGATTGAAAGAGCCGATAGGTTTGATTCTAAAAAGTGACCCTTCAGAGCCTTGCTAGTGTTGAAACAATGGGTTATAATATTCTTGAAATAATAAGTCAGACTGTATTTGAAACAATGGATTGTAATACTCTTGGAACGAGGAGCAATGTGAGGATCTCTCACAAAGTTTAGATTTCATAACAGATTCGGGATGACCTATTTCTTGATTAGGAGTTTCACTTCTATCTCAACCAATATTCTGAATGGGATAATTTTTTCCACTTCTAGTCATGACAGTCATAGACGAAGATGAAACAAGAGAGGACTTGGGATAATGCTAGACTCGGTCTCTAAGAACAATGCAAAGGAGATGAAGGCTAGATCAACCAAGATGCAAGATGGACCTGGTACAAATCATCAAAAGAGGTGGCTAGAACAGTTGAGACAAGACTATCGCAACACGAGATACAAAAGGCATAAAGAGATAAGGTAAACCAACAAGAGATGACACAAGTCAAAAAAAAAAAATCAATCGATTCCTAACTCAAAACAACCAGTTTCTAACAGTGAACGATAAGAAAGTAGAAAAATAGACCTAAGACAAAAGGCAGATCAGATAAAAAGTCAAATAGTCAATGTCAAATAGGTCTCTATTTTTGCAAACTGGGCTACAGTCTCGCATGAGAGAGTACCAGGGCACATGAGAGAACATCAGTCTTCATGCGAGAGAACAAAGTCTCACATGAGAAAGTGCTCTAAAGTGTGAAACCTCACGCGAGAAAAGTGCAAAATCTGATAATTTGACATAGTTTTTGAGGTTAAAGTTGAATTTTGAGGTACAACCTGAATTGATGTTTGACAGAAAATCTAGTTTCCTGATAGGTTCGAAGAATAGTTTAATCAAAGATCTCATTTTTAGGATTTCAAGAATTTGTTTAAAGACACAAAGGTTCAAACCAAGCAATTGTGATACAAGAAGTAGTCATTAATAGACCTATCAAGGACAAAGCAACTTGATAGCATCAGGGGAGTCTTTGTTTGATAATAATTGGACAATGTTTAAGACTTGATAACAAATACATAGCTTAGTCCTACAAAAAAAATGGTGAAAAGCCAAAACCTTTTCCCCATTGCTTATGCGCATACGTGCACCTCACACAGCTGTGTCACCCCCTAGAGGGTTCCCATGTTTTTGGGGTTTCCAAGGACTCAATGGTGTACATTCAAAGGTTACCCTTGTAGTAGGGCCTAGTGTCACAACCACCTTCAAGCGTCCAGGTGTATGTCTATGATGGGAATCTACGGGAGAGATTCTTCCCCCTCCTTACGCAAAGATTATGACTCCTTTCGAAGGTGAACCAGGTAGGCCACTAGCTAAGGAAAGTTTTTAATAGGCTTCCATTCATGCTAACCTTTAGTGCCCCTGATACAGGGTTGAGGCCTCATAGCCACACCAACACCGAAAAGTCATACACTCCCGCAAGTAGGGCTAGGAGCGGCGCCGCTCAGTATAATAGATGGAGCCTTCTCAAGATGATAGTCAAAGTCTTGAGAAGGAAGCTAACATGGTTTTGGAGTCTTTAGACTCAAAAAAACATTCTTTATTAGAGTGAGGTGGAATCACCTGTGATAGGTGCGTACTCACTTGGGTCGTTCCTAGAGGTTCAACTTCCGGCAGGCCCTCTAAAGGTGACACTAGACTTGGTTTAGATTCAGGGGTCAGATTTTTTGGTTCTCCCAAAGGGAGAAGAGCATACTTCTCTATCCTATTTCCTCACCCAAACACATCAAGAAGATTCATCACTGAGTTAGCTTCACTCCACCAAAACTACAAGCTTTTGGGTTTCTGTTTCTCTCAAAGAGAGAAGAGCATAATCCCCTGGCTAATAGAAGTGTAAAGATTCACTACCTTTCTCCGCTTCCCCAAGAATTTGTCATATTAGTAAGATCATTAGGATTTTGGGTTCATTCATGGTCATCATCTCCATGTAATGAAGAGCCAAATTCCCTACTCACTATCAAAATCCTCAAGAAATTTTAATGGAGCCCTATTTAGACTATGTGAATGAAAGCAAGAAACAAACACAACATTTTAGCAATTCTTCGACTATCGTCCTGCAATCAAACCATTAGCATGTTTTATGTTCTCCGACAAATGTCCTGCAGAAAATTTTTATGCTATGAAAATAACAGAGAAATGATAAACAACAACAAATAGGAAACTATCAGAAAACTAAATTTGGAAAGACAGAAACTAAAAAATCTGAAGTACTGTGCTAAAATCTCGCATGAGGAAGTACTCCAGCGTGCACGAGAAAGTGCAGGATGTCACACGAAGGTGTAGAAGCTCGTGCAAGAAAGTGCTAGAGGGAGCAAAATCTCACGCAGGATGCTCTAGATTCTCGTGCAAAGATCTGTACACAGACAGTACAGACACACGACAGAGCTTGAATTTCCTGTTAGAAAAGATGAGAATGAGGCCAGAAATCAGATTTTCTACCCCATGGTGGGCACCAAAATGTGTGTGTCTGAATGTGGACCTCTAAATCAGGCACAAA